>JAJJWW010016012.1:0-274290 GCA_023531295.1 Papaver armeniacum | reverse complement strand
TTGTACCTTAGCTTATCCATCATATGAATACTAGACATGGAAAAAAAAGGAGGTAAAGGCATTATGGGTATCAAAATTTACATGGCAAAAGCTTTTGACAGAGTCTGCTGGGAATTCCTTATGAAAATTATGGCTCAAATGGGTTTCAGTCCCCAGTGGTGTAACCTGATTATGCAATGTATCTCTACTACTAATCTTGTTGTTTTGGTGAATGGTTCTCCTGGAAATTTATTCAAACCCACTAGAGGACTTAGAGTCTTAGACAGGGTGATCCTCTCTTCCCTTACATGTTCATCTTCTGCATGGAGGCCCTTTCTATATATGATCTTATGCATGCTAAAGCTCATAACATGATTCATGGTGTTAAATTAAGTGTTGATGCCCCTGTTATTAGCCACCTTCTCTTTGCTGATGATTGTATGATTTTCTGTAAAGCTAACATGAAGGAATGCATCAATCTTATCAAGGTGTTTCAGGATTTCAGTCAATCTTCAAGGCAAATTATAAATTTTACTAAGTGTGGTATCTTTTTCAGTGAAAACACTGCTCTTGACACTGCTGATAGCATAAGCCATCTCATGAAAGTTCATAAGATTGCTATCAAGGATAAATATTCTCCCCTCTCTTCACCGACAAAAACAAAGTGTAATCCTTCAAACCTTGCATAGATAAATTAAAATTCAGACTAGATAGATGGAAAGTTACTCTATCAACTGTTGGGAAAGTTACTATGATTCAATTTATTACCTCTACTTCAAGTATCTACCAAATGAACTGCTTCAAGCTTCCAAAGGACATTTGTAAGGAGATAAATGCTATTCAGAGAGACTTTTTTTGGAATAAGGATCAAGATAAACCTAAAGGTCTATAATACATAGCTTGGGATGTTGTTAACAAACCAAAAGAACTTAAAGGCTTGGGTTTCAAGAATACGAAATATTTCAATAATGCCATGATCACCGAAATAGCCTAGAGATTAATCATTGAACCTTATTCATTATGGAGCTGCTCTATGAAGGCTGCTCATTTCCAAAACCATGAAGTCTTAAGGATGGATACCAAACCCAAACCTTCTGATTCTTGGATATGGAAAGGTATTCTTGAAGGCATTACTAATATCCAAAAGTACTACATTTGGAAGATTGGGAATGATAATATAATTCACATTTGGGAGGACAGATTGTTTGATGAACAAATTGACACCCTTCCAAAACCACCCAACTACCATTCTAACCTTAACACTGTCAATCAACTACTCAACACCAATGGTGATTGGGATCTTGATATTTTAGCTTTATGGTTCACCGAGGATGTTCAACAGTCTATTCAACTTACTCAACACAACATTAATACTGAAGACAAAATAACCTGGAGACTTTCTAAAAAAGGGGTTTTCTCTGTAAAGTCTCTATATGATAAGCAGATTACTGAGAAGTATGCCAATGATGTTCTCACTTCTCCTTGGGATAAAATCTGGAAACTTGATACTTCTCTAGCTATTCAGTTATTCATATGGAAATGTGCTCATCGCATTCTTCCAACCAATGCTAAGAATGCCAGTATTATGACATATATTGATCCAACCTGTAATATATGAAAGAGTGCTCAGAAAGATATTACCCATGTCCTCCTCTCCTGCCCTGCTGCTTATGACGTCTGGGGAAAATTGTTTGGGAATACTCATCAGCTATTCAGTAACTTATGTTATTTCCATGATTAGCTTAATAGCTGGCTCACTACTTACAACCCTAATACTGAGCTACCAATTGAAATACAACTTTTGCTACTATTTGCTGGTACATATGGAAAGCCAGATGTGATCCGGTTTTCAGAATATTACCCCTTCTACGAGATAGATACCGCCTTGAAAATAACTCATCATATTTGCTCTTTTAATAGAGTGATAAATAATCCAGGGAACATTCGAACAATATGTACTATCAGGATACCAACAATGAACACCTTGCAAGAAATGCTAGGATTATAAGCCATCATAAGGAAAAATTTGGAATCACTATTAGCATTAGTTTTTTGTAAGTAAATACTAACAACGCTAATGGTGATTTACCTCCTTATACTAACTTTGCTTTAATTGCTATCTCCTTTTCAGGCCAATGTGTGGGAGCAAGGACACAACAATTGGACTCAACAGAGCAAATGCAAACAGGACATAGGAGCTCATCTAGCACCTGAATAGGGCAAAGATATGCGTAAATCCAATATAGACTTTGCGTAACAGAAGATGATGAAACTTTACGAGCCATTAAGAAGGGTTACCGAGATGGAGGTTCAAAAGATTCCAAGTAGGATTCAACCAAACTCATGGAGGCAATTTTGAAGCTATTGATTTTTTTTTAGGCACCTTAATTAAAGTAGCTTCTCATCAGAACCTCTCGGCGATTTAGATTAGCTAAAATTTCCATTCAGTCAAACATATTACATAATTTAAATTGGAAAGGTCCTAACCTCCAACAATTTTTGATACTCTCTAGTCAGTTCATGTTTTAACCGCTGAAACAAATATTTATAACTCTCAACCAACTGTCGCTGTTCAGAATGGTACTAGTCTTAGCTTATCTAAACACCGTTATGTATCTTAGAGTTAGTTGCTCTTTTTTGGGCACTCTCTCTATAAAAAGCTACGCTACGTAGCTACACATGAGATACTCTAACCAAGAGCTACATAGCTAGACATGAGATACTACTCCCTCCATCCCAAATTAATTGAGCTATTTGGTTTTAAATTTGGCCCATAAATAATTGATCTATCTCACAAATCAATGGGGTATTTCTAAAACTACCATTTTAATTGATTATTGTTACTATAAGAAATATGTATAATTTGATAGCCATGTTTATATTCATTACGTAGGTGTTTTAAAATGCTTTTCAATCTGTATGAAGTTTACTAAAACCGTGATATAATTTAAGAGATAAATCATTTTTAAGTTTTACTAGTTATTACCATAAGAGTATAATTGTAAAAAATACTTAAACACACTCTCATTTTCTCCTTACCTTAATAATTGTGGTCAAAAAGTTTATTTGACTTGCATTTAAGTCCCTATTTGTTTGGCGATATTACCTTCTCTGGTTTTTAAGATAATACCACAGTAGTGGTTCTAAACAAACCGATAAAAAAAAAACCACTCTAAAACCGTGGTATTCCAAAGATATCCCTAAAAGGGGAATGTTGAACCCTTTTTAGAGTGTGGTTGGTCCCAAACTGAAGCCCTGGATCCAGTGGAGAGATGTTTTGTTAGAGGCGGTTTTAGAGTTGTTTTTGGGCACCGTTCATTAAGAATTTTTGATAATACAGAAATGATCAGACATTTCAAACGAAAAGGTAAAGCAAAAAGACAAAATCTCCGGATACCGAGCACCTGCACGTACATGTGTCTAGGCTAATAAAAGAGAAAATGGTGAAAAAGTGTTGGAATATTTTCAACTATGCTATCCAGGTGGAGTCCCTGGAGGCGTAGCCTCTGAGTAGGTCGACCTGAGCAGTCAGTCGGTGTAGATCCGAGGGAGACTCGCCTCGGTAGGCTCCAGGGGGCAACGCCCTGGAGTAATTTTGGTTTTACAAATCGTTTTCGACGCTGAAATTCATATCTCGAATCTCGATTCCAACGACCGCCATTCATGTCTCGCTTGATGAAGAGACGCCATTCCCAACCGCATGCAAAAGCATCTATAAATAGCGATCTCCTCCACTCGCTTAAACACAACATCTCAAAAACTCTCTCCGCTTTCTTTCTTATAAGCATCATCGTAAACAAACACAAGTGTGTTCTGGGTTGGATGCAAGGTCGTATTAAGCTTTGAATCCAACAACCGTTGCGGATTCCAAAGATATCCCTAAAAGGGAATGTAGAACCCTTTTTAGAGTGTGGTTGGTCCCAAACTGAAGCCCTGGGATCCAGTGGAGAGATGTTTTGTTAGAGGCGGTTTTAGAGTTGTTTTTGGGCACGGTTCATTAAGAATTTTTGATAATACATAAATGATCAGACATTTCAAACGAAAAGGTAAAGCAAAAAGACAAAATCTCTGGATACTGAGCACTGCACAGACGAGCTCTAGCTAATAAAAAGAGAAAATGGTGGGAAAAAGCAGCAAAAATGGGTCTCAGTTTTTTCCACCAAAACCTCTCATACACCACACCAGTAGAGACCAGAGAGTACTAGTGAAGAGAAGGATAGTGAGAGACTCAATAGAGACAGAAAATGGAAAGAGGGTTGGAAACCAGAGAAATTATCAACATCAAAGAGAGAGTAGACGAAGATGAAGAAGAAGAAGAAGAAGAGGAAGAGCAGATTTGCAGGATTTGTTATGGCCCTGGTGATTCTAAAAACCCACTTCAGTACCCTTGTGCTTGTTCTGGGAGTATGAAATTTGTTCACCCAAAATGTTTCCTCCGCTGGATGAAGCAACGCATCACTCCCTAAATGCGAGTTCACTCTTTCTCTATCTCAATCAATTTGTTACTTAGGGTTTTATACTTTTATTTTAGTCCGACTGAAAAAAACACAAAACTAAATAGAGCAATTTAATGAAACAAGGGATTTTGCCTTGTATTTTTTTTTTATGTAGATTGTAGACTAATGTTGTTAGTATGATTTTTACAGGTGTGCAAACATTAATATTCTGTATATCGTGTTTATGCTGAGAATACACAACAAGACTACCTCTCAGAGAGTTTGTGGGTGGGATTGCAATGAAAGCATGCCATGTTCTGCAATTCTGTCTGCGGTTTTGTTTTCAAGTTCTCAGCAACTCCTTGTGGCTCCTTTAATTGCATTTTGGACATGGCGTTTGAGTTTAGTAAGGAGCCTTTCTGAAATTCAGGGATTAGTTCATAGTCATATGTCTCCTTCAACAGTTATGATGGACTGGTTGTATGGATCTGTAATCAATGTCTTCTATATGATCTGGGTGTGTGTCTTTGCTTTAATAATGGGAATAGATAATGATATTCATATTGCTCATGAAATTGGTGAAGGTGCTGGGGAACCGCAAGCTATTGCTGGTGTAAGAAATGAGGATCATGTCGCACCGGCGTTAAGATTGTTGGTAGCTCCTCTTCTTTGGGGTTTTCGAAGAGTGGTGGTGATTGCTATCTCTACGTTTGATGTTCCTCTAAGACGTACTGGTATTTTTCTGGTCAAGATTATCTTATTTGTAAGTTCCATTCCTTTTTTACCATTCTATTTACATTAGTGGTACCAGGAATGTCAGCTTTAATTGATAATATATGAGTTGCTTCCTAGTGGTTCAACATAAATGCTGAACCAAACAATTATTGCACCAGATTGTAAACTTACCTCACTGGAAAAGTTCAAAAAATTTCATGATAATTTAGGCATATGACATATCAAAGATAGATATATCTAAGTTCTAATATGGTGAATGATACTGTTATACGTTTAAGATCACTTCCAGTTATAACAATTACAAAGAAGTAGTATTCAATTATCTCAAACCATTGCTGATTTATTATGTGAGCTTCTATTATCTTTGTTGGACCAGACATTGAGCTCTGACATTTTTTCGCATTTATCTAAGTCTTGTAAGTTGAATCATTGTGACCTAAGTCTCACTTTCCGTTTCTTTTTCGCTTATTTCAGTATGAACCTTTTTTCTGCATCCATCAAGTATACTTATGTGCAATTCTGTGACTGTTCACAAATCTTTTGTCTGAGGATTTCATACATTATATTACTATAATTACACTCTCTCTTTCTCTTTTGCAGTATCTGATTGCCAACGGTATGCTGATATTGGTGCCGTTCGTTAGGACGAATTATTGTGCATTGTCTTTCATGGCTTTTCTTTGTGGCTTCGTCGATTTTCATGCTATTTATAGAGTCATCACTCTATGTAGGAAATAACTCAGTGAAGAATGCATCACATGCCGTTACAAATTTGTCTGCTGAAATTCAGAATGATTGCCTGCTTTCATGTGCTATAGAAGTGGTTGTTGAAACCCTGGCTGCAAACAGTATTGGACTAGGAGAAGCCTCAAGCAGCGTATGCAAGCCACTTTCAGTGTACCGAAGCTCAGCCTATATGATGGTATTACTCTTGCAACTGGATATTCGATCGTTGTGTCTTTGGTCTTCGTTTGCTCTGGTATCCCTATTACAACTGTTGC
The DNA here is from genome assembly GCA_023531295.1 of Papaver armeniacum. NCBI lineage: Eukaryota > Viridiplantae > Streptophyta > Magnoliopsida > Ranunculales > Papaveraceae > Papaver > Papaver armeniacum. Next base: position 268,139 of record JAJJWW010016012.1, on the reverse strand, counting down.
ATCAAAGATACACTACTATGTGAGGTATTCTGAGAATTATAATATATCCATTCTTTCTGATAATTCATCTTGGAGTTCTTCCTTTGGTGTATGGTTAGTGGCTGGATGTTTGTTCCGTTATGATGCTTGGGAAGTCATCTCTGACAGGGTAGAATTCTTTTCAAAATTCCCTTTGTTAAGTTCTTCAATTCATTGGGCGGTAGGAATTATATACATGTTCCGGATACACATTTCTACTAGCCTTCTTCAAAGAGTATTATTCTTTAGCCTATTTGATGAAAATTGACCCCGTTGCACCAGTTTCTTGTTAGTAATTTTGATGATATTTACCTTTAACTAATTGTTCAGGTTTTGCGTAAAGAAGTTCTGGAGTTTCTTCAGAATTTAGCAGATCCAATCAGCATCATTTTACATGGACTTACCAATGATGTGCATTTGCAAGCTAGTCGATTCCTGTTCTCAATTGCTGTTAATAGCATATCTAGTATATTTAACAGTTACACTAGCCATTCTGCTAGCACCAAGTATCTTCCCTCTGCATATTTTGTAAGTTGTCAACCACATTTCTACTTCTTATTTTGTGTTTGCTGCGACTGCATAACACTAAACCAGGTTCTTTTCCAAATTGCAGTGTATCTGAGCCATTCACAGAGATTCCCGTAGTCATGCTTCTGCTCCAGTTATGCTTACCTTATGCAATTGAACTGCGGGAAACAATTGCCGATCTAATCCATCAGTGGGTTACCTCAGTTTGCTGTGTACTTGGCTTAAGTGATTTCTTGTGTTCGAGACCTGGGGACATTGGCGGGCAGGACAATGTGAAAGTGGAAAGGGAGCAGGACGAAGTGCATGATGGAATTGCTGCTCAAGATCCAAAAGAAAATACTTTCACCTCACAGAATTTTGATGGTGTTGAAAACTGTGCAAGTGATCCAAGTGATAATGGGTAAGTGATTTTAACTGTGTAATCTTTGTTTATGATTTTGGGTGGCAGATTTTTTTTTTAGTTTTATCATATTCACGTGCGGAATACTATATGCCAAAATATATTCGAAGTGAAATATCTAAGATGTTCAGTAATTTCTTTTGAAATGTCAAATTTGGTGACATTATTTTCAAGCACCTGGTACTGTATCTTGTCTTCGGTACCAAATTTAAGCTTAAATCTTCTACTGGATCTCTCAACTATTTGCAGCTATGCTTTGGTACTTCGTGTTGTGTGGTTGGTCGTACTGGCATGGATAACGTGGCTCCTTTTCAGTTCATCTTTGATTATCGTATCCCTACCACTAGGACATGTACTGTTCAGTTTCATTTCTAATCTCCCAATAACTCATGGCATCGAGTGCAACGGTAATGTAATTGTAGAGATCGTAGTTTCTGCTCAGTTCCATGCTTATTAGGTGAATACTGTTAACTAAACTTCGGACTTCTTTCCTTAGATCTGTATGCCTTCTTTATTGCAAATATTTCCATCTGGACTTCTTTCACTGGAGCAAGATACTTCATCAGGCACTTTAAACCTAAAGCAGGGATAACACATATACGGTTCAGGGATTTCTGCAAGTTGTTTTGTATTATCGTTGAGAGTTGTGTTATATTATCACTTTGGGTATGGGACTAATTCGACAGATACTTTCTGTTTCTCTCTTAGCATTCTATATTCAAAATCTGACTTCTAATGTTGATACTTGTCTTTTGGTTTCAGATCATTGTTATTCCAGTGTTAATAGGGCTTTTATTTGAGTTTTCATTCATGGTGCCATTTCGAGCATTGGTGGTTAAAGCCCCACCTTTACTCTTGTGTCAGGATTGGGCAGTGGGGTTCTTCTTCTTTAAGCTGTGGAGGACATTGGTATGTGCTGTAACTCTTTACTGCCTGTATCACTTTTGAATAGCATCTAGTGATGGACCCTTAGGATGGAGGTGCACATAGTGTCACGGCGAAAATGTGATTGACATAATCCATGAGTGGGACAAACTGGGGTTGATGTCTAATTGATTAATCAAAGAAGCGTCTCGAGCATGAAACTCTAGAATTTGCCTACATAGATATACACAGCTCTTAGAAGCCTCCCTGAATATTAAAAAAACTTATAAAGTCTGAGAATACTAATTCAGAGACAAGTTTTCGCTGGGTTCAAAATTTGCTTTTAAGTAACTTGAATTTTGGCAAGGAACTGTTATCTTCTAACATTTTTATCGACTGTTTTTCGTTATACAGGTGTTATTGAACCATAAAATTGTTCTGGTAGATGAAAGCTGGCGGACTAAGTTGGAGAGGGTGAGACATCATGATTTCTTGAAGCTTCCAGGGAGTTGGATGCTGCAGGAGATATTGATCCCAGTCGTTATGAATCTGCTAATGTCTCTCTGTCTTCCCTACGTTTCGCAAGATGGATAGTCCCCTCGATTGGTTTTTCGCTAACAGTTAGCTCAACTGTCAATCGGTTTACTTGGATAGCCTATGTGACCATAATTGTACTGTTTTCCTGTGCCAAAAGATTTCCAGTTTGGATCACCAGCCTTCACAATTCAGTGCGAGATGACCTTTATTCCAGTTTGGGGCTACAAAATTTTGGTGAAGCAGCAATAGAGTGCGAAATGAGATTGGTAAGTTGGTGAGATGGATTTCACAGTCTCAAGGACGCTAATGTGTGGGATACACTTAGATTTAATGTCACCTAGGAAGTATCTTAAAACTCAAAAGTGAGCTGTTTAGCTGTTATGTTCTTTTTGTTTTCTTGACAGAGCATTCTTTTGTTACTGGGAGCACTTTGAGAGAGAATCAAGTGATTCAATTGCCTTAAACTGTGAAATAAGCTCCACAGTGTTGCTTGTAAATAAGAGGAGCTTGGCTTAGCGAGTAGGATTTTCTTTACTACAGAAAGGAAGCCTTGCACTTTTAGGGGCGACCCCGAAAGAATTAGGGGCGACTTTTTTATTCCCAACCCATATACACCGTTAAGGGATGTCCAAAAACGCGGAGAATACGTTAATGCCCTTACACAATCGGAAGGTATTTTGTTCCCGATTATAATAACGCAATCGGAAGCTTAGTAACGATATTATACTACCGATTATATCGATTTTGTGTCAAGCGCGTATCTTGCTTCTATAATAATCGGTAGGAAAAATAACCTCACTAGACTACCGATTATAGTAGCTCCTAAATACCCAAAATTGGTGATTTCGCGAAAGAAATTTAGGGCAATCAGATAATCTAAGCCTTATTAACTACCGATTATTCTAGTTCCCAAATTCGAAAAAAATGACATTTCGCAAAACAAAATTTGGGGCAAGCTAAGCAACTGTCGGAGGTTATTAGCTACCGATTATACTCCAACTACCCGCAAAATGTAGGTGATATTGTTATGAATTTCAAAATATTTATGAAAATCGGAAGTTTTAATTGTTGATCTAACTACATGATTATACTCCAAATCTGCTAGTTACTCAAAATAAACTAGCCGTGCCTCGAAAACCAAACACAATCGGTAAGATAATACATATTGACAAACCTCCGATTATGTTGAAGTAACTGATTTTTAAAAAAAACTAGCTGCTGGGTACTTTTTTGCTATAAATAGAGACCTATCTCTACCAAACTTATTCACCCATCACATTCAATCTTCCAAATCGATCACCCATCACTTTGAATCACCAAAAATGGCTACAACTCCGTTCAATAATATAGAAAGATGTTGCTATTGTCGAGCACCACACCACTCTCACGCACTCCCGTTGAGGAAGCGCAATGGGTGACCAGTAACGAAGACCCAACAAGAGGGCATTACCTTGGGCATGATCAAAACACCAATGCTTGGTGGAAATGGTGTTTAAAGTTTTTAAAGCACTAAGCGGAAATCGTTATAGGAGGACGCTCCCGCAGATAAGGGAAAGGTACGCATATTTATACAATGAATGCGTCTTCTGAGAAACGAATTGAAAGCTCGTAAGGACGCTATGCCAAACGAAGACCGAATGAGTAGAGTAAGTTTGTGAATCAATAGGCCTCTCATCAAAAATTATTTATTTGGTTATGGTTATTCAACAACGCTAACTTATTTAAAAATTGTTTTCCCAAGATTCTTTGGGCCGGAGCCAATACGAATTAAGGTACGGTCATGAGTTTCGCACGAGGACTCGCACACTCTCTTGGAGGAAGTTGAATGGCAATTCGCCCAATATAATTAAACTCGTAGTGAGAGAATCCCTAGGCGATGTATTGAACAATTTTATGTGTGTTACTTCTATTTTATTTCAACTACATGTATGTTTTTCGATTCAATAAAATGAGTGACTTCAAATCTTTGTTCAATTTTAGCTGGTGTGGAAATAAGGATTTTACAAAAACTCATTTAGGGGCAACCTATAATCGGTAGGTTTTGGAACCTATCTTCCGTACGATTATGGCTACATCCAAATCACGAACCACATGGTTAGGCCTCGGCTTTGTACCCTCTAACCTATGGATTCTCGCGAGGGTTCGATGCGGGGCTCCTTACAATCGGTAGTTTATTAAGTTGAGTAGACTACCGATTATGGTAGATTTCAAATTTCCTACAATGAAGGATTTTAGAAAAACTCATTTTGGGGCAACCTATAATCTGGAGGTTGGGTAACCTATTTGGCTTACGATTATGTCTACATCCAAATCACGAACCACATGGTTATGGCTCGGCTCGCGCACCCTCAAAACCTAGGGAATTTGGCCAATGCTCAATTTGGGGCTTCCAATAATCGGTGGGTTATATTAACCCACTCTACCGATTTTGGGGCTACTCAACAATCCAGATAATTAGGTGGTATTACCTACCGATTAATAACCGTTTGAGATAAAACCAAAGTCGACCTAAATTCAAATTCATTTCATTTTCTTTTCAACTTCAACTTCAACTCCTCTTTCCTCTTTCCTTCCGATTGCAGAGGAAAACTCTCCCCTCTCCTCGCTATACATCGTTCATCGTCGAATCGAATCATCGCCGATTATTCTCTATAAAGATGAAAGAAACTAACGTAAGAAAGCTCGAACCAAAAACGTAGTGCGCGGTGAGGATCCGAATATTGGATTGCATGCCCGTAATAAAGAGGTTTTAACTCACGAACCGAAGAACACGAAGACGATGAAGTAGGCGATGCGATAGCCAAACTCTCGGGCAACTTCAAATGGCGCCGATTAGGTAAGATTCTACCATTAATTTGGTTTATATTGCTTCAATTGGACGAATACATGTTTTTTTTTTTTTTTAGGTTTTGGTTATTACCCGAATCGGTAGGTTAGGTATTGTTATAAACTTCCGATCAGGTCGAACTCTTTCATTTCACGAGAAAATTTGTCATATTCGGGTGTTAAAAATTTTGGTATCCTACCGATTATATAACGTTTTCCATTACGAGGCCTAATTCAATCATACTCGGAAGCTAATTGTGATTTATCCTTCCGAATAAACTAGGGAAGAACAAGTATTAGAGACGAATAATCGGTGAAATATTCTCGTAATATCTTTCCGATTGTTTAGGCTAACAACTTGATTTGTTTCTGGATACAAAGAGACGATATTCGGTAGACATTAGTTTTGTTAGGCTTAGATTGTGTGGAATTTGGAGGGTTATGTTGAACTTTAGATTCCGATTATCACAGTGTAGATAAACATATTCGAACACCAAAAAATTTTATTTTGTTTCCGATTATACGTATTCGGTAGCTTTAGGTTAACTGATACTTACGATTGTGAATAATCGGAGGCAATTTGTTAAATCAACCAACCGAATATTTAGTTTCATAACTTTGTTGTACTTTTTGTTGTTGTTTAGGGATAAAGAGGTAAAAACATCCAAGATTCAATTGTCTCTTGGCTGGTGCGAAGGAAGGATAGGCGTCGAACCCCGACGGCTAGTGCAAGGAGAGCTAGGATCGCTAACGCCGCTTCAAGTGGTCAAGTTGAACTCAACAAGCAAGCCAAGAAGTCAAGTTCAACCTAGTGCCCTCAATCGGAACTTGTTCAATCTGTGTGTTCAACAAGTGCTCTCAATCACAACCCATCCAAGAAGGTGTTCAAACCAAGTGCCTCTCTCAATCACAACCAATCCAAGAAGTCATTCAACCAAGTGCCTCTCAATCACAACCAATCCAAGAAGCATTCAACCAAGTGCTTCTCTATCACAACCAATCCAAGAAGGTGTTCAACCAAGTGCTCCACCATCACAACCGTAAATTGAACAAGTAGAAGAAGTAGGACAAGCCGAAAAGAAAAAATCCTCCTCGAAAGAAAGCGAAACACCTTGTCGAGATGAACCGAAGGTGAAGGATATTCCGAAGGTGTAATCCTTGGGCCTGCGGAGGATGGAGGACAATTGTTATTTGGATACAAAGAATCCGGGCCCGAGAAATATATGAAACCGAGGTAATGATCGTATCCATTTTATTAACTTATTATGTTTTTCTCCGTAATACTTTTAAGGGTTGTAGTTTTAGGTTATTCTAATTTTATTTTTTAACTTGTCATGTGTTTAATAGTATCATTCCGATGCGGTTCGTTTACTCAAAGCGACCGCCGCACCAACAAAAATGCTAGATTGGCCTTTGGAGGATGAATGTGAAAGGTTCAAGACCATTATTGCGAATCGGGGTTGGCCAATGCCGGAGAACTCAATGTTGGAACATGACCGGGTGGCTATATCGGCGTTTGTGGTTTATCCCGAGACCACACCTTCCATATGCCGTTTGGGGGAGATGACGATAACCCTGAGATGATGTTGGATTGGTTCTTAAACTCCCCGTCCATGGCAAGGGTGTCACTAAGTTCGGTTGGAATGGAGGAATCTTTATGATCCGACTAAGAGGTGTTTGGGTTGGGATGAAGAAACATCAACAACTTCGAGTTCAAAAGATGCGTGGAAGTATAGAACTGTATTAGCCCAACATGGGTACTCGATGGATATGTTCAAGGGCACCAAGGAAAAGAGAAAAGGAACTTTAACGGACGAGCAAGTCAACCACGCGGCCACCGCATATCTCCTATGTGTATTGGGATGTGTCATTTTCCCCAATACCCGGGAAATCGGGTCGACGCCAACCTTTTACAACTTCGGATCCTCTCGATAAAGTGCATGAGTACTCTTGGGGCACGGCATGCCATGCGTGGTTGATGGAAGAGTTGAGAAAGGCGTCGGGTTGGAATTAGCCAAGTGGCCGGAACGTGAGTCTCCTACGGGTATTGTTTATTAACTCCACATACTTGGTTATTTTTTTATTTTTTTTATACTATCAAGAATCAATTTCCCTAATACTTGCAAAAATGACATTATAGACTTGGATCTACGTCCACTTCCCTATCTTGGGATTGGCCATTGAAAACCCTAGGCGTGGGAGAAAGGTGACCCTATAGGAAGAAAGTACGTCTTCGATGACAACCATTCTAGGACGAAGGAGCATCGCCGATTCGTTTGAGGGAGATTTTGGACTCACTTAATGCCCAAGACGTATGCTTTGATCCATACAAGGAAGACCGAGCCACTTGGACATATCGCGGGCTGGTCCGATTTGGCACTTTATTTTGGACCGTTGTGGCACCCCACGGGATATGTGATGTACAATGCCTCAAGGTGATGCGACAACACGGTTTTGTACAAGGTATACCTAAAGGAGGAAATCCATGGCAATTTCACTTTGGTTCTGGAGCAATGCAAGTCTCGATAAAGATTCTATCACGGTGGTTCACAAGGGTTCACCATCTGTCAATTCCATTGGGATAGAAGGGCGCATTACTTGATCAACCAAGGAAGGGCAGCCAACCAAGGTTTTGAAAATGCTCCCAACTACATGGATTGGTACCGCAATGTTTCTCATGTTCGTGTAATCCGTGATCTTAAAGCAAAGCCGACTTCGTACAAGAGTATCCTCAAAGAGAGAAGCCTGCGGGTTTTGATAGATTGGTACGTATTGTTTTGTTAATTTAGTTTAATATTATGGGTCAAAATAGAGTAATAACCGCTTGATGGTATGCTATGTTTTAAAACAGTTTCGAAACGGTGTTCAAGCGTTTGTCGAAATGGTGACCGATTGTATAAAGGCCGGAGAGCCTGTTTCAATTGAGAAGATAAAAAACCACAAACAATGTTGATTGACAACGTTGACAATGAGGAGTATGCATCTCGGTTCGGGGGAAAAATTGCAAAAGAAACCTACAACCAAGGTGAACAAAAGAACTCGGGCTTCATCAAGCACTCAAGTTGATGAAACCCATGATGATCCGGGTCCAAGTCGTAGAGCTAATAAAAATCGCAAAGTCAAAGCAAATAGGAACAAGTAAACTCTCGGTGTTGTAAACTCGATGTTTTTCGTTAACTTTATGGATAACTTTGTTTATGTTGGTTATGTCGGATTATGTCATTTTCAAAGATTGTGTCTTTAATATTAGTTGTTTCGTTATGTTTATGGATTAAGAACAGGTTATTTTACACATTTTATGCATTTAACGATGACTCATGCGAATCACATGAAGAGACATGAAAGTGTTGAATTTTGGAACACAATCGGAAGATAGGTTTATATATTAACCTACCGATTCCGGGGATGTTCCAATTTTTAGTCGGAATCGAGGGGTTATACGTTATTAACCTACCGATTCTCTGGGATTGTGCAAAATATTTGGTCGAGAATCGGAGGATTGCTAATATACTTTTCTCCGATTATCATGTGTAAAGAAAACCTCGTCTTCCGTATCAAACAACACCACAATCCAAGGTAAATGTGCACCTTAACTTCCGAATAACAATAATCGGTTGGTTTATTTGTAATGTTCCTTCCGATCGTTATAAGTAAAAAAATTTGTTCTTCAGAATCAACCAACACCATAATCGCAAAGAAATTGAGCGCATTTACTACCGAATATTCGTAATCGGATGTTTGTGGTTTCGTTAATGTCCGATTATTATACTAAAAAACAACTATGGTTTTACTAATTAAAAACACCATAATCTGAGGGTCTGTAATATATTGAACTCCGATTATGGATGCATAAAATCACGAACCACATGGTTATGCCTGGCTCTGTACACTCAAACCTATAGAATTTGGCAAGGATTCGATTTGGGTCCTTACAATCGGTAGGTTTTTGTTGTTAACTCTACCGATTATGGTAGATTTCAAAATTCATCACATGAATGATTTTAGAAAAAACTCATTTTGGGGCAACCCATAATCGGATGGGTTGGTAATATATTTAACTCCCGATTATGGCTGCATCCAAAACGCAAACCAAGTGGTTAAGGTCACTTGTACACTCAAAACCTATGCAATATGGCAAAGGTTGGATCCGGAGCTCGTTATAATCGGTGGTTATATAATTATATACCCTACCGATTATGGTAGATTTCAAAATTCATTACGTGAAGGATTTTAGAAAAACTAAATTTGGGGCAACTTATAATCGGTAGTTTATGTAACCTATTAGGCTTCCGATTATGGCTACATCCACAACTCAAGCAAAGTGGTTATGGTTGGCTCCGCACCTCTCAAAACCAATGGAATTTGCCAAGGTCAATATGAGGCTCCTTATAATCGGTAGTCTTACAAGTTGGATAAGCTACCGATTATAAAAGGGATTATTGGTCAAGTATCTACACAACAATCGGTAGGTATATTTTAATTTAACCTACCGATCGCATTTTTACCTACCGATTATGGTGTTGGCTACCGATTATATAAGGGCATATTGGCCATTTCTAAAAAATCGAAGATAAGGGGTAGCTTAGATTTACGTTTGGGTGACCTTTTTTGTCTTTTAGTGTCGCCCCTAATTCTTTCGGGGTCGCCCCTAAAAGTGCCAGGAAAGGAAGGTTCATATTTTAAAGTTTTATCTAATAACATGTCCAGAGTACTGCAAAACGCAATTTAGACATGAATTCTAGTCTATTTGCAGTCTTCAGTCGCTGGCATGTCCGCTGGGGAGCCACTGATTCTAATGCGATATTATGTATAGCTTGGATTGGGTGTTGGACTTGTTTTTTTGTGCATTTCTTTATTAATAGCATATTTTTCAGACAATTGGTTATTTGCTGTAGATATTGTCTGGTCATGCTAATATTGTATACCTCAGAATCGGTTTGGAGGGATTTTTCCGTGATCAAGTTCCTTATATCCACAATCCAGCCAGAATGAAATAATCGGTTTAGATGATTTGTTCCAAACTTCCAATACGGTCTGCAAATGTGTACTGTGTAGGGTTCTATTGTCGCATTGGATCCTAATACCGTCCTCGCCACATATTTGTAAACAGTAAGTTCTTGCAAAAAAATTAGAAACAGCTTGAATTGGATGCTAGATCATTCCGTTACTCGCATACTCGGCCACTTTGGCTTGTCTTGCTATAAAAATGCCCCATCTGAAAGACACAAAAATTGTGGGATTTAAATGCCTTTTTGACCATTTAGCGTATAGACAAAATTTGATTTTTTTTTTTTTTTTTTTTTTTTTTTCACATGCATTTATTTAAATAACTAAGTTACAATTACACGTGGGTATGTAATACCCAAAGAGTCATAAAGAGTAATTTGATTAATGAAATTTGGGATTGCCTGGTCCCAAATTTTTGTGGATAAATTTCCCTCTTGACTTCCATCTACCGCGTGATTGGCCATGTCATCTGCTGCCTGATTTCCTTCCCTAGAGTTGTGCTGGATAGCTGCTTGCGGGATTTGACTCTTTATCTTCTTTATTTCATCAATCATATCAGAGATATACCAAGGAGGTGCAGCCGGAGAGATAACGAATCGAAGGAGGTTTTCTGAATCTCTTCAAAAAGAACTTTTGGCCATTGCCTTTTCTTGGCGGTTCTAGTTGCTTAAGTAAGGCCTGGTTTACTGCGCTTAACGCAGTCGTTATTCCTAGAGGTTGCGCCAAAGCCATTACCGTTCTCGCTTCCGAGTCTCTGCAGATGAAACCTGCTCCCGTAAATCCCAGGTGTCCCCTAGCAGCCCCATCAGTGTTGATTTTTATCCAGTCCATGGTAGGAGAGGACCACCCGACCGAGATTGTTGTCATCTTTTTTGTACCTCGTAAATGGTTGTACGATGGTGAGTCCCCTGGTGAAACATGAGACAAAATTTGATGGTTACACTTCCGATGGATGATTTTGTTAGACTTCTTTAGGGTGAGTTAGCAAAACACATAATCTTGTCTATTGGTGGGGCAAAAAAAAAAATAGGCTCTAGGAGATTTTATCCAAAAGCATGGACTAGCCTCTCGCAAATTTATGCAATCGGGAGGCTTGTGTTTCAGAGATGCTAGAAAATTTAACTTCTCTCATAAACTCTCTCTTTCCTTCAAACATATCATCCTTGATCCGTAAAATCTATCTGTTTCTAGGCAAATCAAATAAACAAAAACAAGACAAGCTTAGATGAACTCTAACAAAATCAGAAAATTATACAGTTAAATCAATGTATGATTAGCTTAATGAAATAGGTTTAGAAGTGGTTAGTCTTCTCTTCAAGAAACTTTCTGAAAAACTTTATAGAAACGAAACATATCTCAAAGAATAAAAGTTTTCTTCTAGAAATGCATCTAAAATGCTCAGGCCACTAATACAAAAATATATGGAAAGTAAAAGACATTGATCCTTCTTGTCCAATGTGTGGAGAAGAACTAGAAACAACAAAACATCTACTCATTCACTGTAGATATGCAAAATCTGTTTGGGAACAAGAACATAATCCAATTAGAGTTCAATTTGATCCAATAGTCAGTATTCCCGACTTATGTAAATAATGGTTTCATAACAGATGTTGAAGTCGTAGCTCAAGCTAGAAAGGAACGGAGAAAATGAAAAGGTTCAGATTTCAATGAAGCTCATTTTGCCATCATCAAGGACTTTTTAATAGATCGTAGGGGATATTAGAAGCAATTTGTAATGTGGCCCAAGTAAGTATTTAATGGGTTGTAATATGGTTTAATGAATGAAAGGATTTTTACACTTTAAGTCGTAGTGTGTATGTCGAAACTCTAAAAATTTCAAATTGGATAGTCATTTACGGCTAGGAAAGTTTCTTATCATAACTTATTATCCCAGTCGTAACGCAGACACATGTGATTTTGTACTGAACTTACAATTACAAGTTCTTAGTTTCCTAACCATAACTATTGCTCACGGCTGGGAGACTTAAGTTTCCAGCCGATAGTTCCCACTTACGGCTTGGATGTAGTATTTGTCCCATCCGTAAAAGCGGACTCTACTACTGGTCGACCTTATTTTCAGTAGAATCGCATAAATAAACTTAGATTTTCAACGAATCAGAATTAACAAGTTTGTAATAGGAGTTAAGTATGAGGTTTTCCTGCCTATTTGAGGATATGTTTCATCATATTCTTCTAAGGTTTTCAAAAAAGTTCAAAAAATATCCTCCTTCTAAATCTCAAGACAAATAAAATAAAATTCAAAAAATAAATCAAATAATTAAGCTAATTGAATCGCTAATCTTGACTAGTGATGTCAAATTCATTAGGACTAATTAAATCGAGGGCATGCTAGCCATTATCAAAATTGGTTGGATAAGGGGTTATGGAGATCACTACCTCATGACCATATTTTGACATTTTGTGAGCCCCAAAAATTCTTTGCTTGCAACCCTAATAATAGGGTTCTTTCTTTAACCCGAAACTGCTTAACATATTTTGTAAAATGATAATAAATATTCTAAAAGTTTAGAAAATTCATATGGAAAACAACCATTTAGGTACTCGGTATCCCATGTTTATTTCTGAGTTCAAAGATTAAGTGTTTTAAATCTATGACTAAAATATTCAAATGCTGATTACAGAACTGGAAGGGAAGGAATCCCTCTCTATATGCAAGAACTGTAGTAGTAATAAAGTATACATTGGAATCATTTCCTATCTATCAGATAAGATTTTTTTTATTCCTAGAATATTCAAATTATTATCAACTTACTTCAAATAGCTCTAATTAGGGACAACGAAATTTCTAGCCCTGAAATTTCTAGGAAACATAAACGACAAGAAATGATTCTTCATGAAAGCTTGGCCATCTCCTAGTAAACCAATTATAGCAAGGGGACTGGGATTTGGGGATATCGAGGCAAACAATTTAGCCCAACTAGCATGGAATCTTTTGACAAGCTCTGGTTCACCTTGGAGTGACACCCATAAAGGTAAGTACTTTAGGAATTGTAGACACCTTTTAGATCCCACGATAACTAAATTCGGAACATGGATATGGACTTTTCAGAAAAGATTTGGTCGTCTTCGACCTTATTGCTTTTACGAAGTGGATCCTGACCACACTATTAACATATGGGAAGAATGGTGGATTCCTGGATAGCATTCTCTTCCTAATAATTTTTATTTTCCCCTGACTCTTGTTAGTGAACTTATTGATAGTTCATCTAACTCTTGGAGTATATCTTTAATCAATGCTTCTTTCACTCCTAACATTGATAATACTATTTTTAGGACAAGGATCAAACCCGGACAATAGGATACTCTTGAATGGTTTGCAAACAAGACTGGTGAATTTAGCACCAAGTCTTTGTACTCCCTTATCAAGTCGTCTACTAACAGTAACAATATCCCTTGGAACAAAATTTGGAACATGAGAACTTCCCTTAGAGTTCAGTTGTTTATTTATAAGTACATCCACTTCTTATCTATCCAGGTTTATTGATATCAACAACACATGCAATTTCTGCAGCCAACAAGGAGAGACAACGGAACACATTTTCTTCCATTGTCCCTTTGGTAGAAGTGTGTGGTTCATAAGTACTTTTAACCTTTTAACTCTTATTTCATTGCCCCACTCTGTAAAAATCTAGATCCTTGCTTAGTGGAATGCGCTTTGGGCATCGAATCTTTGGAACATCTGGAAAGCCGGATGCGAGAAGACCTTTAGGGGAAATCTACCTGACTCGAGAAATATTTATATCATGGATAGAAAGTATTAGATGACAATCCAAAATGTAATACTAATCAGCAAACTGACCAGTCATCTCTAGTCGTTAGTAGGTGGCAGTTCCTTTCTTTGGACAAGCTAAAGCTTAATGTAGTAGTGAAATGGAGTCCGAATAAACACGTATGAGTTGTTGCTATTATTCCAAGAGACTATGGTTTTTTTTTTTTTTTTTGCAGGGAGGTAAGGATCAAAGCAACGGTATTTCACCAAGGATGAGATGGAGTTACTAAAATGGCGGAGGTTGTTGAATGGAGCATCTCTATAGGAAAACAAGACACCGTTATGGAATCCAGCTGCAACAATATCATCAAAGGGCTGCATGGAACAAAGAACCAGTAATAGCGGTATGCTAAGTCCCACTGGGAAGACTACCGAACCAACGATCTTTTGAACAATGTCTGTTAAAGATTTTTGTTTTCTTCTATGTAACTTAAAAAGTTAATCAGGTAGCCTTTGTATTAGTCCACAATACTAATGCAAAAGCAACTTGTTCTATTAACTATTATCCTTCTAATAAAATGTTTGGCATTCTAAATTCTGACATGATACATGCCGATAAGCAGTATCAGGTCCATGTTTAAGTTTCTGGTAACTTTGGGTTTGCTTATCAAAAGAAAATCTCAAATTATCGAAAATTGCATGACCATACGAATTTGGAGCAATATGGATATCGGAAAATGGGTCATTTGTCCAAAAAAATTTAAAACACGGTTCAAATGGACGAGCAAAAAATTTTATGGTTGAAATGGACAAAAAAAATTTAGCAAGGATGAAAATGGATTCATCCTGGCTTAAACTTAAAAAAATAGCAAGGATGAAACCGATGCATCCCGTGTAAAATAAAAATAAGAAAAAAATATTTGAAAATGGACAGATGAAACCGGTTACATCCCGCCTATTTTTAAATTTTTATCCATTTAAACAAAGATTCTAAATCAATTGTCCTTTTCACCCAGGAAATTTTGATTTTGGTCTTTTTAACCAATTTTGTGTATGGATATAGGTTTATCTCAGCCGGAACCGATACACCGGTACCACTTTGTATCGGGAAATTATCGTTGAAATATCGCTACAATCTCGGTCCCAAATTTACATTTTCTCGGGTGTATCGACCGAGATTGACTAGTTAGTTTGGAGTCAACTTTCGCTACTTATGCATAATCATTTTGGTTATAGTCTATAGTCCAAATGCTATAGAGGACTGGTGTGAATAAGAACTGGACATAGATATTCGTACCAAGAGCTACGTAACTAGACGTGAGATACTATTTGATACTCGGAAGACCAAAGCATAAAAGCTTTTAGGGTATTTACAAAAACAGTCACCCTTCCTTAATCCGGTTTACAAATTAGTCACACTGTTACAAAGTATTTGCAAAACAGTCACTGAACAGCTAACTGCAATGTTATGTCGCGTGTCAGAGTTATGTCCATACTGAAGTTTCCTAGTTAACCCTCGCATAAATTATTTACACGTGTGCCCTCGTGTTAGCAGTGGGACAGATATTGAAATTACGTAATTGCCCCTCACACGTTTCATTTACACGTGACAGTGTGAATGAGTAAATCTCTAAAAAACTAGGGTCGTTGGATCTATAACAAATAAAACCCTAACACAAATACTAGGAAGAACCACTTCCCTCCTCATTTGATGTCGCTTCTGTTAGATATCTTTTTCTCTGGAGAAATGGAGAAGATGGTGGCGAAAACATGATTCATGGTTGTTCATACCTGATAGATCCGAAATTTCTTCACTATCATTTATTGTTCATCATAGTATACTAAAGTTATTCCAAAAAATCGAGTTTAAAGAGATATTCTCAAACTGTTCATCATTGTTACTCAAGTTCTGATAATCACTGTCAGTTTCTCTTAATCAAGATGTCACAAACATCACGAGGTAATAGTTCTTCCTCTCTATACTATTTTTGTATATTTAAAACTCGGTTCAGAAACCCTAGTATTCTGATATTTGATTTTTGATTGATAAAACCCTAAATTTCTGAAGGAAAAATTGGGGGTTTTCAACTTTCCTGTAATTTTTGTATTTTATTTCATCCGATTATATGTTATCCCAAAACCCTATTTTTCGGATTTGGGATTCTTTTTCATAAACCCTAAATTACAGAAAAAATTGAGGATTTATTTTGGTTTCTGTAATTTGTTTTACATTTGATTACAGTTGCTTTCTTAATGTAAATTCTTATGTTAAATTCACATTTGTGCAGGAAATATGTGAAGTACCCAACTAGGAATTTTAGGGTAGAATGGTTTTGGACTAATAAGGTTCAGTAATTTGAAAATGTGGATGTTAATTATGGAGGGTTGAAGGCATTTTGTGATAAAGTTCATGCTTCTTTTAACTTAGCACCAAATAAGAAGGTTGAGGTGATTTGGATTGGTACTGATAAGCTAGAATATATGGTTAATGATTCTCATTGGTATGAAATGTGGGATAAGGCTGTGGTTGAGGATGGGTATGTCAATTTATGGTGCAATGTTAGTGACATGATTGTGCCTCCTGGTGATGGATGTGTTGAAAGTCCATGTTGTGCAAGGCGTCGCTTGCGCGCTGCCTAGGCGTCAAAGTGGCATTATTTTCCACTGGGCGCCACGCAGTGGTAAAGAAGATACCACTTTAAAAGGGGGCGCCCCGGCGACGCTTTTATGGGCGCCCGGGCCAAGGCGCCAATTTTCTGGGCGCCTAAGAGGCATTTTTCCAAAAATAACCCTTAAGAAATCTTCTCTCATAAATGATATAATTATATATAACTTTACTAAAATTAATGTATAAATATCTAAACAGCTATTATACAAGAAAAAATCTTGGTCAATCACCATAATTAGTCAATTTCCATCAATTTTGGTAAATATCATACTAATCTGGTATTCCTATATTATGTTTATTCTCTATTGATTTTGGTATTTTGTTAATTTTGGTTTTATAATTATGATAAGTATTATACTACTTTGGTAAATGTATAACATTCCTATTTGTGTGACTGTTATAGTTATATGTTGTGGCTTCGTCGTGCCTCGCTGCGGATCGGGATTTTACCCCCGACGCCGCGCTGCGCCTTACGCCTTGAACAACATAGCTGAAAGTTCTGGGATATCAAACAAGAAGGATTCAACACCATCCAAGGTTAGAAGTAGTTCAATAACATCAATTGGTGTTGATGGTGGATTTTCGACAAAGGTCAAAATCGTAAAATCATGATACTGCATGTTTCTGACCCGGCTTCATGAACGCATGTGACGATTCATATTTTACGATCCGTGAACCGTTTCACGATCTCTGATCGAGTTCCTCTCAGATCCATGATGAATATGTTTCTTGAAAGGCCTCCCACTAGCTGAGCGTTTGATGCTACGCATTTCATCATGACCTCTATGTAGAATAACATGATTGGGCGGTCCTCCTACATAATTGTTTGTTAAGAGGGCTTAACGCCTTCAGGACGTCGGCGACACTCGTTGTTCCCTGACTACATAGAGAGACCCACCTCTACATAGAAGAACTATTGGGCGGTCCTCCTACATAATTGTTTGTTAAGAGGGCTTAACGCCTTCAGGACGTCGGCGACACTCGCTGTTCCCTGACTATGTAGAGAGACCATGTATAGATTCAGGCGACTCTCCTACATAATTGTTTGTTGAGGAGGCTAAACGCCTTCAGGACGTTAACAACGCTGCACGTTGTTCCCTGACTATGCACCTTTCATAACGAGTATGATGCTTCAACTATCTCATATCTCGATTCTACAATGGATTAATTCTACCGTGACATTCAGCACTGAATTCCTAGAAAATAATTTATTATATCTCATTACTTTGTTCCATGAATCCCCGGCTGACTCCATGGATTAGTAATAGATAACCAATCCATCTCATTACCCCGTTCCCTGAATTCCCCGGCTGAATTCATGGATTAGTAATAGACGCACAATTCATAATTATTGCTCCGTTTTATGAATCATTCTCCGTTGAATTTCATGAATTAGTAATAATTACTAAACAATCGAGCATCTGGACTATCACCGAGTAAGCCCCAATAAAATGGTACAAGTGTACTCAACAATGATGCACGAACGAGCATTCGAAAATATGGATAAATGAGGAATCCTACAAAAAACAGGAGAGAGAAAATAATAATAAAAAAATAGAAAAGAGGCGCCCAGGAACCGGGCCCACCGGCCATCCGGCCATGCCGCCGTGGCCGGTCCCCCACGCCTCTTCCTTTTATTTTTCTTATTTTATTTATTTTCATGAACTCATGAAAACTCCTGCATTCAAGATACTTTCCTTGTTTGAGCAAAACTCACGGTTTCTCCATATTTTCACGGTTTCATGAAAAATAATAAAATAGGGAAAGGTGTTGCGGGAACGGGCCACCGGCCGGCCGACCATGCCCTAGCCGTGGCCGGTCCCACACCTTGCAATCCCTTATTCATAATTATTATTTCCCTCATCTCATGAAACTCCTCCGTTTGAGCAAAAATCATGGTTTCTTCATATTTTCTCAAATATTGCTCAAACCATGAAAAAGCCAAAAACTCAAATGGTCACATGACCGACTAGGCTACACACGCCAAATAATTTTCCAAATTTTGATCAAACGAGCAAAGTCCTACTTGATCATTCGAGTGAAATCAAGAATTTTAGTCAAAGATCAAACTCTTCTGAAAATCCAAAATATTGCTCAAACGCACACCAGAAAATACCGAAACTATCAGGACTGAGACACGGATATTATGGTGACACGGGCATGCTTCCTTGACAGACCAAGGCCGGCCCTAAGGCTTGCAAGGAGCCGGTCCCACACATTCTCATAATTTTGACCTAATTTGCTCAATTGCTCATATTGGGTCCAAACTCTTTCCAACAACTTGGAATTTGCTCAAACGACCATCAGCTAGTCCCACGACCACCAAGGGCCGGTTTCATGCCCCCTTGGTCGGTCCCTCACTTCTCCATAAATTAGGTTTTATTACATAATGCTCAGACGATCACTATTTTAATAAATGATGAAACCGACATTTAATCATCATTTTTTCACCAAACGGTCAACTAAGGACCCTAGTGCACGCTCGCTCGAGCACTTGGGCAACACATGGTCGTCCATCATCCCATGTGGTCGGTCCCTCCCTCACTCATGACCTATTTTCAGCAACTCATCGATTGACGAACAATTGATCAAAAATTAGGGTTTCGAACAAACGCTCCACAAATCATCATTCTGAGCAAGTTCTAACACTAATAAATTTATGTTGATCCAGTAATCAACATTCTGATTAATTACATAATATTTGGTAGTCTACCAATTTTTTAATTAATATTTTATTGGGTCACGTCACCAATAAATAATTCATTCGAACTGAGCAATACTTGCTCGGTTGCTCAATATTGATCCAACTATCAACATTCAAGTAATTTATCGGTAATTGGTCGAATTGAGCAATACTTGCTTAGTTGCTCGAATATTGATCCAACTATCAATATTGAAGAATTCGTCAAATTGAGCAATATTTGTTCGATTTATCGAATATTTATCCAACCATCAATATTCAATAATTTATCGAATCATGCTTGGTTTCTCGAATTTACAATATTTGCTCGGATTTGAGCAATATCTAAGAATGTCTAACATGTTCAATCCATGAATCATTGAGCATTCGATCACTCATGCTCGATTCAACAAAACTTAGACTCATTGTCTAATCAAGTCAACGACTGACTATTCAAATACACGTCTGCCTTGCAGACTCCACGTTCGTGAGACACATTGGGGGGATATTACTTAGGGTTTTGGTCTGGCGGCCTACGGCACGTGTGTTCATCCACGATGAGAAATGTGAGTAAGTCGTGCAAACAGTTGAAGGAGTTAGCAAAGTAGTGGGTGGAAGGTTAACTAAGTTTCCGCACGACATGGAACTGGTTTTACCACGATCTCCCACTTTCCCACTCTTTCACTCATGAAACCGTCATACTTACTGTGATCAATGTGTTCGCTATTCTTACAATATAAATAAGTCCTGAATCGATGACTGAGAACAACATTCATTTTACATCAACAATCGTCTACACACAAGTCCTCTCGATCAAACTTATTTACACATACTTGCAGATGCCTTCAACACATCCACAATCCTTGATCATCATTGATCCTACAATTCTCAGCTTCCCTCCTACAGATCAACACATCTCCCTCTTTGTGACCGAATTGACTCTGGAATGGCCATTGACTTGGTTTAGGCCGGAGTCCTACAGATTGATCTCTCGAACTCAAAGCACTCATGTGCAGTGTATCAGTGTGAGGTTAAACAGTTTGCTCGGTTGAGGAGTCTCGCTCAAACCGCCGTCTCTTCACTTTCCTACAAACATTATGAGGCTCTTCATTACCGGCAGGCCTGTTTCTTTCTATCAGGGCATATGTTGTCGTAGATGAGCGTTCAACGGCTCCAGAGGATGACCAAAAGCGCGGATTCCCCAACATAGCATGATAGACATGTACCACCTGCATCGATAAAGTGACTCGCCGGATCTTGCTCGATATGATGCGTGGACATTGTTATCTTCTTGAGGCCTGCTCCCTTGAGGTATCGGCTTTGCATCATGCTCGTATATCCTCATCTGGTTGTAGCCGCTACATCCATCCATGGAGGAGAACATGCCGTGTCTGCTGGTTGAATCTACTAACATGTCGATGTTAGGTAAAGCAGGATCGTTTTTTGGAGCAAAGACTGCTCAAGTCTCTCAAGTCTATGCAAAGACACGATCGAACTACAAATCGTTTAACCGACTTAGATCCGGGTATGACATGTAGATGATGGGTGACCAATTTTCATCTAAATCCGACATTTCTTCATATCTCCAAGCGAATTGGTACTCTTTGAGAAGTTCCACGAGCTTCGTGCGTTTATCCCTACTCAAGGTTGAGCTGATGGAGATAGGCCTAGGAGATTCCCCAACGATTTCAATCTCATCGCCATGGAGTTGGTGCCATCTTGCGGCTATTGTGGAGCATCTAGCACTTGTTCTTGTGGTTCGTTCTTTGTTGTAGCATTCCATTGGGTGGAGAGACTGGGTAGCGGTCTCCCCGCTAATTGATAATGGCAAGTGTCGGTATACCGTTTTCCCTTTACGGTCACGACTCTCCACAAAAGTGCGTTCCCTCTTCGTGTGAACGTGGGTCGTGGCTTCACGGGATGGAGAAGAATGCTTCGTCGGAATGATGCATCGTGGGTTTTAGCTCTCAATGATGCAAGCCGGTCTTCTTCCTGAATTGACGCCCACGTGGGGAGTGGGATGCAACGAACTTGTCTGATTCTTTCAGCGGAGCTCCTCCCGTATGTGCTGGTTTGGTTTCCCTTGAAGTCCGTCATTGTGGTAGGCTTCCGTACGACCTTGCCTGGGAGAACCTTGGATGTCCCGAGAGTCTTGAGAGTAATCACATTCGAGACGCTCCTATGTCGATAAGGGCCGTCTTGAACTCGAATCCTTGATGCGTGCGGTGACATGTAGGGCACGGTTGTGAACTTCCTCCAAGGTTGATTGCAGCAAAATATCTCTCGTGCGCCGATTCTTCGAGAGGTGTGAAAGTTCGCATAAACTTTCCAAAGAGAGAAAACGCTTCCCGATCCACCTCCGGTTCATAGTGAAACTATTGACTTGACTTGAGGAGGATCGTTGTGAGGATCGGTCCCAGTGTAGGAGTCTCCATGACAGACCGCTCATATCCGATGTCACTTCTTTGATCGGGTCCATGGAGGTCCACGCCGTGAAGTACCTTCTCCTGCGTTGAATGCGTTCCTTTTTGCTCCGGGGGCTGTCACGGCTCTTGTGGAAATCGATCGGTTAATGTCTTAAGAAAAGTGAGTACCTCTTTCTCGAGTTGCGGCCATATCCGTTTGAGTCTTAGCAAGAACTTCCCGCTTCTCCACCAAGTCCAAATGGTAATGGGGATGGTCCTCCTCTCGTCCCTCCGGCTCCTCATCCCGATGAAGGAGTGGAAGTTGTTGCTCCGGTGACTACCGGAGGTGTTACACTGATGAGATGCCGGGATTTGCGGCTGCTCCGGCTCGTGATGGGAGGTGTTGTAATATCACCTGCTGAGTGATCGAATTGAACGTTCCCATCATCCGTGCTCACGTGTCCCTTGATTGATCTCTCCTTCCTCAAGCATTTCTTCACTTAGTTGAAAGGTCGATGCGGATTGAACAGTCTTCCGGTTTCGACAAGGGTCTTGAGATATAAATCTTCCCGCGAGGGATCCGTAAGCTGCAGGCTCCATTTCTTTATCCTAGACGTTGTGGTACCCCGGACAAGTCTTTTCCTGCGTGGAGTTGCCTCGAGTCTTCGTCGGCTGGACCATTATGTTCGTCTTTCTGAGTCTCCTGCGGTTGCGCGCTCTTTTGCCTCTCCACCGTATAGGTGTGACTCCCGACTAAGGATTGAGATTTCTTACCTTTGCTGAGTAGATGCATGCCGACCCTTCTTGTAATTGTCTTCTTTATATCATTCAAAAGGCGGAATGTCTCGCTCTGTCTTCTAGTGATACCGGCTTGATTTGCCAAGACATCCTCCAGCATTCTAGCTACACTTACCATGATATCTGAACCACCCGTGGTTTCCGGATACATTGCGAGATGGAAACCGAAAAAATTGAGAATTCAATTTTGTGCAACCGAGAATCAACCTCCCACCGTGGTCGCCAATTGTTTATGGGTGAAAACTACTCCTGAGAATTTGGTAATTTGGGGTGTGGATGAGGAATGAATTTAAACCTTAAACAAATGCACTACGCGGTGAGTGCTTGTATATTCGAGAGATCAATCTGTACAAGTCCGGCCTAAACCAAGAAATGGCCGTTCCGGACTTGTTTCGGTCACAAAGTGAAGGAAATGGGGTTGATCTTAGGGAGGGAAGCGAAGAAGGTGTTGAGATTGTGAAGGTGTAGACTTGCTTATGACTTGCAACGGAAAGTGAACAAGCTTACGATTGGTGTAAAAGGGCTCTGGGTGTTTTCTTGTTGTTTTCTCTGTTGTTTGGAAATAGGGCGGAGAACCTATTTATACAAGTCATTGAGTCTTATTCACGTCTCTCGTGGGAAGTAGAGGAAGTGGAGTGATGGAGTAGTGGAGTTGTGCGTTGGTGATACACGACCGGCCTTGCCCACTTCTCCCGTTCATCTCTAACCGTCCATGACTTCCTAACACGTTCTTGTGATGGCGCGTTGCACGCCGCACGCCGTAAACCGCCAAACCAATACCCCATATGTATCCCCCATTTGTGACATGATTGATGTTCGGAATGTGTGGATCGTGGATCCACAAAAGATAGCATGTAATGTTGAATTGAATAAATCAAGTTATTCGGAAGTCGATACTTGTGAAGTATCGTGTGTATTTTATGCGTCTCGCATCATGGTGTGGTAAAGTGATGGGTAATGACACCTCACTAACCAATTAACTCGACTGTTTGTATAACCAAGTCGGGTAAAGTTGGACGGATGAGATGATCTTTGAGACACTCATCTCACGACCCTTGATGAAGTTAGGGTTTTTGAAGAGGTGCGCAGGCATCACTCTTGACTTGGTCGAAACCAAGCATGGGATACAACTTTGGCCTAACCGACCATACATGCGTGTAGATGGCATGATGGTGTAGGCGCCTATACCCCATTACCTCATGAAAGTATGATCTGGGTCACTCAATTCATCCGGTGAAATCGAGTGGTCGAGATCGATTTGCGACAAAAAACTAGTGCCGCAAGGGCCGCACGTCACGCCCTCTTCAGGCGCACGTTCCAAGACGACCAATCTTGGTCGGTCTTGGCCGATTGGACTGGTGTGAAGGTGGTAGGCTGGTGTTTACGCCTATACCTGAATATCCCATGAAAACGTGATCTGAGCCATCCAAGTCGTCCGACGAAGTTGAGTGGTCGAGATCAGTTTGCGGTTTGGGAGGTGTGACCACGCTAGTTTGAGCGTGCGTTTTGGATTAGCCAGGCATGATATGCCTTGGCCGATCGGGTTAGGGAATAGATGGGTCCACGGTGGTCATCTTGGTATGACCAGGACCGCTTAATCTAATCTTGGACCCTCCATTCATGCCGGAGAAGATGGACGCTCGTGATGCTCAAAACCCTAATTTTGGGTTTCAAAGTCGTGCGTCATCTCTTGTTTGGGCGACGATTTTGTCACGACCAAACATGGTTGGTCTTGACCGATTGGTCAAGTGTGTAGGCGAGCCCACGGTGATCGTGAAAAACCGCCGACATGCAATCCAATGGGCCCTTTGAATCTACATTTACACCCTCCATCTATACCCTCTGGATTCCATTGCAGCTGACACAGCATCAACAGCACCATTTTCACACTCTGCCTGTATCACATCTCATCATTCCATATACCCAGGGGCTACAAACAGCCTAGCCCTTGCAATTTTATAAGCCCACACTCAGTCAGATCTTCAGTTCAACACAAAACACCACTGCAACTCACAACTATTCAGCTCCACATAACAACAGTTCACCAATCTACCAGAAATCCCAATGCACAACAGCTCTTCATGTCTGCACAACAGCACAGCTGCGAACTTGCCACTGATTCACCTAAACACTCAGTCGAGACTTCATCAATCTCTTCCTGGCAAGCACACATAGTTGCAATTTCCATGGCTGAAATTTCCCTGGTCTTCAATCATTAACTTACATTCAACATGCCATTTTCCATTCATCCAGCAGCACCAGCTTGCCTGAGCCTTCTCTTGCCTGCAATTACATCACACAAAGCCCCTGTTCCACATGCCATCTCTAGTTAAGCTCAGGCCAGCTAGCCCCAACTCAGCTGATTCCCAACTCCAATACTCATCCCCAGACCTACTTGCCCTGCAGCCTCCTCAGACTGAGATAAAACGCAGGTCTATAAATTTCTATCTGCTTCTCTCGATTTGTAATTCATGGCGCGTCATCATTTTTCCATCTCTTGCATTTTCAGATCGACACAAAATAATGTGGATAAGATACTTGTGTTGTAATGCTTTTTGCCCGGAACTGACAGCTTATTAATAGATTTTGCTCAGGTATGTATTTCTTCTCCTTTGTTCTCGGTGACTCCATTGCCACACCGAGTCAAAGCATAACTACATATAGTAAATAAATTGTATTCTCACCTATCGGGTATTTCAAAACAAAACAATAAAATACAACAACTCAGGTAACCAAGCATGGTTTCATTATATTATAGCTAATAAATTCAATTCAATTGCCTAATTAGATAGTTGAACAAAAGATAAAGAAGATGGATATTCCATATGTTTCCCATATACGCTGATGGGATGATGGAATGCTACATCAATCCAATTGATATACAAAGGAACCAAAAAGTCTTATTCAACACAATAATATAAATATTTTTTTTTTTTTTTTTTTTTGGGGATCATCCGTTTTTTTAGGCAGGCGTGATTAGATCTTTTGGATGCGCATGCTTCGTACATGATAGTTGCCTTGGAGTTCGCTTGTTTATGACCCTTTTTATTAGATTTTGGTCATATCTAGACCGAATAACGGTCAAGTGAGAACAATAGATAAATATGGAAAAATAAAAATAGAATGTGATATGGTGATATTAGAATATGGTAACAACTATCATGTTAATTTGTGATTTTGAACCTGCCAGTTCAAAATGGTTTCATCCTTACACACCGAGAGGCCACAAATTTTGTTTTTATTTTTTCTGATTTTTGTTTTTTTTTGCAAAACAAATAAGTATTGTCCTCAATGAGTAAATTAATTGCAGTAAAACAAAACAAGAAAAGAGAAATAAATACAAGATAAGAAATACTCATCGGGTTGCCTCCCAATTAGCGCTCGGCCGTATCTCCTTAGACATGACTCCTCAGGAGGAGCACATCCCACAAAGTTAACTCCTTCCACCATTACCGGCTAAACTTCACAATTTCCAGCGCACCATGAGAAAACCACGTTAAAGACCTCAAGGCAAAAGCGAGAATTAGGCACATATTATCATGAAAAGCTTTGCGTCTTTTCCTTGTAAATCCGAGCTTTCAAATGCATCATTGGAATCTCCTCGACTCTTGATTGTAACCCTTTGCTTTCGACACCATCGACTCCATATTTGCATTGCTTATGGCAGCGCCTTATGCTCAGATGCGGGTAGAAGTGACGACCATAAACCCTAAAGGAGACATCATCCAATCATGTCATGCTCCAATCTTTCCTTGAGTCTTTTCAAGATTTCACCTCTCGAAACCGGCTTGTCCATTTGTTTGCGGATGGTAGGGAGTTGCAATATCGACACATACTTCCCTTGTACCGAGAACTACCTCCGCCATTCAATTATAGCCCTTGGAATTCAAACCTAATATATTTGCTTGCACAAAATGAAACAACTTTAGAATCATTAGTTGGGGTGACCACCTTTCGAGACAATCACGGCCAAGCAAAATATAATAATTCCCATTAGAATTGACAAAAAGGCCCCATAAATCAATTCCCCATACATCAAGACTTCCACAAAATTGTATAATAGTTGGGCTTTGATTTGAGCACCTAGATTGCCGGTTCTTTGAGTATACAAAAAAATGTGCACACCGAGAAAATGTCCTCCACAAGCATATGAGTGGGACAAGATAGAGTTTTCAATTTGGAACTCCATCTATCTTATAGAGCCAAGTTCTTGTTTGTTTAGACACTAGTTCGTACCATGGTTCTCCAAAGGCAATTGAGAAAAGTTGCAAATCCAGGGAAACTCTCAAGATGTCCTGATGGTTGTTCTCAGATTTCAATATCAAACTCTTGCAAAGAGTTTCCATAATATATGAGCCTCGGTTTCGCCTCTTTCTTTGTAAGCAAGTATTATCATGTATCGATTTATGCTTTTACAAAGCAAACCCTATTTAGAGCGTTGAACGAAATTTTGTCCACACACTTCTCATCAAAGTTAAAAACCACATCTTTTTGCAATAGGGTACAAAGTGGTGATACTTATCTTGGAAAGTGGATTGATTTATCTAAGAAGATATTATATGGCCTAGCCATGGATATTCCAATTTACACAAGATTTGTTTCAACACATCGTTCGAGGGTTGTTCATGAATCACCAAAGACACTAAAGTCGATCACTTGATTATGTTTTCAGTATTCATCCAATCATGCTTGTGGAGTTGTTTTCTCTTGGTCTCGGTCTTTATGATTATATTTGAATAGCCGCATTGAAAAGGGAAAGTGATCTTTTCTAGTGGTGGCATTTTTCTATAATCAGCGCAACTCTCAACGGTTTGCCGATGCTCAATCATTCTCCTGATTTCTTTGTATAACCCACACCGAGGCTCGTGGCTCAATCGGGCTCATGGCACTTCATTGCCTTTGAGCCTTTGTATTGGTACCACCTTTAAGCTTTGGAACTTGTATTTCTATGTGGTATGTTCTGGATGAGGGTTACGACTTATGCCGACACTCGCCGTCATGCCACACGATAATGAGTACTGGAAATACAAGGCTGATTAGAAATTCACGGGGATGGGATTGTTGCCACATGCTCCAACCCGAGAGGAATTTCATGTATTCACAGAATGGGATTGTTGCCACATGCTCCATTCTTGGTGAATTAAGTGAGGGAGTATCAACACTTATTAATGGCTTTATCTTTTACAAGATGTCAGCGCATAATTTTTTCTGGTTTTTACAATTTTAACCTCAAATGAAAACCCACCATCAACAATCTCGAGATCGGATTACTCTATCCGACTTAGGAAGAATATCTCAGAAGAGCAATGAACATCCGAATGATTATGTAAAGAGGTTCAGAGTCCAAGCTTTGGATTATCATGATCCAAATGTCACTGAACAACAACTGGTGGACTTGTGCATCAACGGAATGATCCCAGTCTACAGAGCCTTGTTGGAAAATCTCTGGTTCCAGACTTTCTCAGAACTTCATGAAGCAGCCAAACGATCAGTGACTACTGCACCTGTTTTACTGAAAAGAGCAAAGTCTGCAAAGGTCGAGGAACCTCGAAGCAGCCGACGCATAGTCAACAAACAATATAATCTCCAGCCTTCCATGAACGTTTCCGAAGGAAGCAAGAGGAAAGTTGAATCGCAGCAACATAAAAACGTTTCTCCAACGTCCCATCCTTAAAAAGCATCACGGAAGGATAACCATGCACAAACCTCGACCCGGCATCAACGAACGGGAAATGATCAAACGGGGACTCAAACTTCCCTCTTCCCACTGAAGATGTGATACCCTCCATTTTCATTTACCCATTTTATATGTGTTTAGGGTCGGGTATCAACCCGAGTTCGATAATCCGTTTATTGTTTGATGATTTAAGACTAAATAGGAAGTTTAGTATTGTACTTGCTATGTTTTCTGTACGTTTAGGATATCCATTCATTTATATTTATTTTGGTTTTCGACGAGCGGCATTTCCTTAGAGACACCCCATAATTTGAGTTACATTTTTAAGGCTTAGAAATTAAATAATATTGCTCCACCCCTCTAGAGGTACTAGACTTGGGTGTCAATAGTCAATTGTTTACAAGGGGATTAGGAAGATAGATGTTTTTACAAAGGAATTTATGAACAAAGAGTAAATGGGGAAGAATGAGTTTTATTACTCATGGAAGATGAAAAGATGGATTGAAATTGAAAGTAGGAACTATAAATCGGAGATTCTCCTAGAGTTGAAGCTAGGGCATGAGAAGAGTTCTAAAAAAAAATTGCTAGGATTGGGCTAATTTGAGGTAGGTTTTACTACTCATCTTCATAGGGGTTTTCTTTCTTGTTCATATGATTGTGAATTTCTGATTTTGTTCTTTGTGGGTGTTTTTGAATTACGTCATACGGATTGAATTATTGGTTTTCTATCATGAATTATGAAATGGGAATGTTTGATTTTGTGAAGGAAATGTCTTATTTCAAAAGCCTGTCCTCACCATTTTATGGAACTTAAGATGTTTGCTCAATTGTTTGTTAGAACCTTAGTTTTGTAACCACGAATCTCCAAAGTTCATTGTTAAAATATCCCCTGTGCTTATCATATTATCTTGGCTTATTTCATGTTCATAAGCGTGGGTTTCAAGTAGTGTTTGCTGATTTTTTTTTCTTGGAGTGACAATTAACTCCATGTGCATAGTTCATGGTTCTTGAGCATGAGATTTTGTTAAGGAAGATTTCGTTTTAAAAACCAGTTGGCTCAGTTGTTTTGAATCTCATTCTCTTGATGATAAAACAAGTTACTTGAGTAAAATGTATTGAGTTCATGTCTTCCGTTGGTTGGAACATAGTTCCATCTTACGCCGGGTAATGATCCCCGATATAGAGAAATGGGTAATGATCCCCATGGGAACGTAGCTTCCCGACCATCGATGGCGGCTGTCCGTGCCGAGAAACGATAGGTGGGTGCACGAACCAAGGTTTTCGTGCCATGGACTCAATGTACCGAAATCTAAATGAATTGATTTGTCGAAGATTGGTTTCGTGATTTTATTTGTTGAATGCGTTGTTTACGATTTGAAGTTCTATAGTTGCTTATTTATATCTTCCTTACCTTTTTTTGATATTTGTTTTCCGCATCTCTTCGAGGATGGGAACGTAAGCTTATTGAGCCGTCATCTCACTCCAATTGACGTTTTGTAGATTTTATCGAAGGGCGAAGCAATTGAGAAGTCGTTAGTTAAAGCATGCATTGTTTCTTGTTCCAATTCCATGTATTTTGATTTTTTTTTCTTTGAGAGAATAAATGTGGGAGACTTAGAAACATAATTACTGCCCAAGAAGTTTTTATTATACATTTGAAAGGGATTTGTTGAATTGTGGTTGTCTTTGAAAGCTTTACTTAAAACTTAATGTTGAAAAAACCACGTTTTCTGACATAGTTTTTCTGCTCCTTGTTGTCTGCGAAACTGGCACCAATAGGTAGGGATTTAGGCGACACTTTCTTAACGAAAAACGTTACTTTATGTCTTGTATATAATGAGTTAAAAGGGCTTAGCATTCGGATTTATCGTTTAGGAGATATGTCCCCTGAAACATAGCTGGCCTGATCTGAAATCCGTAGCTTCGCAGTTCTGTAACCTACTTTGCGCATACTTTTCACAGGCCAAATGAACTTCGAATCTGGATTTTTAAAATGCATTTGAAAGGTGGTTATTTCTTCTTTCTAAGTTGGGGTCAAACTCTTAATTCCGACTTCTATCGAAGTCTGTGGAGCCTCGACAACACAGACTGTCTGGGACTGATTTCTGCGGCATATTTTATCCAGATTTCTTGCTGTATCATTTTGAATTATTTTACTTTTCGTATTTGTAAACATTAGACTTGTTAGAATGATAAAAAAACTTTAAGAATATTGATTAATTTAAGGTGGTGAAGGTTAGGAATAAAAATGTAAGCTTTAGAAATGAACTAGAGTTCCGAGACCCGACCGTAACCTCTAGAATTTGGGTTAAATCCATGACCCGAATTTTGGGGTGTTACAAGTTGGTATCAGAGCATTATATCTTACATGGGACCATAGCTTAAATTTTTATCTACAAGAATTCTTTGATCGATTACTTGTTAAGTTTGTTTGAACGTTTTGCTTGTTTGATTTCTTCCTATGTTTGTTCGGAGTGTTAGCTTGATTGTTACTTGATGTGAGTGATTCTTACTGAACCATGTGGAACTGTTAGTTAAATATATAGGTATCTCTTTGAATTGTTTGTTATATCCTATATAGGATATGGCTGGAGATGTACCTCCTGAAACCAATAAGGAATCTGCTGAGAATGATGCGAATGGGAATCAAAGGTTAGATGAAGCCATTCGGCAAATGACTGAGAGTTTGATTGCAAATAAGGGAAGCACATCAGGTCCACAGGTACGCGATGATTTTAAGGTGATGGATGAATTCCATAAGTATAAACCAGCACCATTTAAGGGTTCACCTAATCCTTTGGATGCCGAGAATTGGTTGCTAGAAATGGAGAAGAGAATGGAATTGCTCGAGGTAGAGGATCGTCTTCGAGTTAAAATTGCTACGTACTACCTTCAAGACGTTGCTGGTCATTGGTGGACAGTGACCAAAACCAAGGAAGGGATGCAGAACCTTACTTGGAATGAATTCAAGGAACTTTTCCTCCAAAAGTTCTTTCCGATGGCTTTGAAAAATGCCAAAATTCTGGTTTATACAGTTGGATCGGAGAAGGAGGGCTTGTCCGTTTTGGAGTATGATATGAGGTTCGAGGAGCTATCTCGATATGCTACTGATATGGTGAAAACTGAGCACTTGAAGGCAATTAAATACCAAAAGGGGCTGCTGCCAGATATTCGTTTTAAGCTTGCACAACAAATGCTCACGGATCGTAATGAAATATTTGAGAGGGCATTGGTTATTGAGGCAGCGTGCAAAGAGTTTTGAGAAGGGAAGGACCGAAAGAGAAGTAACTTTAATAACAGAAATGAACCTCCTAAGAAGCCAAGGCCAGAAAATACACCGAAAAAAGTATACGAAGTGGTTCACAGCAATAATGTGCAAGAAAGGACTTGTTATGAGTGCCGCAAGCCTGGATATCTTCGTAGGAACTGCCCTCTTCTTAACGGACAAAGGTTTCGACACGGTAATCGTGGTAACAACGCTCCACACAACAGGCCTAATCAAGCGAGACCAGCGCCACCGACTAATCAACAAGGAAAGGTGTTTGCAACAGTAGAGACTAAGGGAGATTCCGACAATGTTGTTGTTGAAGGTACACTTCTTCTATTCAATTCTTGGGTTAAAGTTTTATTCAATCCGGGTGCTACACATTCCTTTGTTTCTGATCGGGTTGTTTTAAGTTTGGATTTGCATTCTGAACCATTAGAGAAAATGTTCCATGTGATAACACCAGTTGCAAGTGTTAGTCTAGGTCGTATTTTTCGGGCTTGTATAGTTCGGTTTGGTGACCAAGAACTATCAGGAGACCTTATTGTCTTAGGAATGACATCGTTCGATGTTATCTTAGGCATGGATTGGCTTGCGAAATATCGAGCATTAGTTGATTGTTATAGGAAAAGAATCACTTTCCTTTCCAAGGATGGTCTATCCTTTTGTTTTGATCTTTGTAAGGTATTCTCCTGACATCCTTGCTAGTATCATTTTGTGTGGTAGACAATCAAAGTTGTGTCGTAGTCTTAACTTCTTAGCTCATATAGGTAGTGACAGTAAGTCTAGTGGGGTTACTATTGAGGAAATTCCAATAGTTAGAGATTATGTGGATGTTTTTCCTGAAGACTTACCGGGTATACCGCCAAAGCGTGAAGTTGAGTTTACTATTAATCTTCTTCCGGGGACGACACCAATTTCAGTTACACCGTACCGTATGGCACCGGCAGAACTTAAGGAACTTGACAAGCAACTATCGGAATTACAAGAGAAGGGTTTTATTCAAACTAGTACTTATCCTTGGGGCGCACCTGTTCTCTTTGTAAAGAAGAAAGATGGATCTCTTCGGTTGTGTATTTATTACCGCAAGTTAAATGTTGTTACTGTGAAGAATAGATATCCTCTACCAAGAATATATGACTTGTTTGATCAACTTAAGGGAGCAAAATTCTTCTCGAAGATTGATTTAAGATCTGGTTATCACCAACTTCTGATTCGATATGAAGATATACCCAAGACTCCTTCCGGACACGATACGAACATTTTGAATTTCGTTTCATGCCCTTTGGACTTACTAATGCTCCAGCTGCTTTCATGGATTTGATGCATCGTGTATTTCGACCCTTCTTGGATAAATTCATTGTGGTATTCATAGATGACGTTTTGATTTACTCCAAGACCAAAGAGGAGCATGCTGAACATCTACGGATTACTATGGAGACTTTAAGGAATCACCAGCTGTATGCCAAATTTAGCAAGTGTGAATTCTGGATTCAAGAGGTGCAATTTTTGGGTCATGTAGTTACTAAAGATGGAATATGTGTGGATCCAACAAAATTGAAGTCTGTACTCAAATGGGAGAAACCAAAGAACGTGTTTGAAATTCGAAGCTTCCTCGGCTTAGCGGGTTATTACGGAAGATTTGTGGAAGGTTTCTCAAGCCTCGCAAAGACCGTTAACAAAGTTGACAAGGAAAGGGGTGAAATTTGTTTGGGATACCGAATGTGATACTTCTTTTCGGACTTTTAAGGAGAAGTTAACATCAAAGACCAGTCCTAGTTACACCGTAAAGTGGAGTGGGTTATGTCATTTTCAAGTGACGCGTCTTTGAAAGGACTTGGGTGCGTACTAATGCAGCATGGACGAGTAGTGGCTTATGCTTCTAGACAGTTGAAGTCTCATGAGCGAGAATTATCCGACTCACGATTTGGAACCGGCGGCCATTGTCTTTGCTTTGAAGATTTGGAGACATTATCTTTACTACGAGAAGTTCGAGATCTTTTCGACCACAAAAGCTTGCGATACATCTTCACTCAAAGGGACTCGAATCTAAGGCAACGACGTTGGATGGAGTTTATCAAGGATTACGAGTTTCATTTGCAATACCATCCAGGTAAAGCAAATATTGTCGTTGTCGCTGACGCTTTGAGTAGGAAGTCAAGAGGAACTTTAGCTAGTTTGGGTTTTTATGCATGGAAGCTATATGAGGCAGTTGAAGGATTGAGTCTGGAGGAGAAAGAAACTAAAGTTTATGTCTGCAATTTAATGGTACAACCTGTCCTTATACAAGAAATAGTGGAGACTCAAAAGAATGATGACGGAATGAATGAAATCCGTAGAAAAATTGTGGATGGCACTAGACCTGATGGATGGGCGATACAATCTGACGGTGGGTTGAGATATTTTGGGAGGCTAGTTGTACATGAAAAACTAAGGAGAAAAGTTATGGATGAAACCCACAAGTCTAAATACTCAATTCATCCCGGTGAATCAAAAATGTATAAGGACTTGAGAAGGCAATTTTGGTGGAGTGGCATGAAGAAGGATGTTGTCAATATGTATCTCTGTTTAACTTGTCGACAAGTCAAGATAGAACATCGGAGGCCGTCGGGATTGCTGCAACCATTGCACATTCTTTGAATGGAAGTGGGAACACATAACGATGGATTTCGTCACCGGCTACCTCGAACTACATCGAGTCCGCGATACTATATGGGTGATTATTGATCGTCTAACAAAATCAGCACATTTCCTTCCCATAAAGAAGATGCAGACACTCTAGGCACTCTAAGTCAACTGTATGTAAAGGAAATTGTAAGACTTTATGGAGTTCCTTTGTCCATTGTGTCCGACAGAGACCCTCGTTTTACTTCTAAGTTTTGGGAAAGCTTTCAAAAGGCTATGGGAACAACTTTGAGCCTTAGTACCGCATTTCATCCATGACCGATGGGCAATCCGAGCGAGTGATTGATTCTTGAAGATATGTTACGGGCTTGCGCTTTAGACTTTAAGGGGAGCAGGATCGATCAACTACCACTGATTGAATTCTCTTATAATAATAGTTACCAAGCTAGCATCGGTATGGCACCGTTTGAAGCACTTTATGGGAGACCTTGTAGATCACCGGTTTGTTGGGCTGAGGTTGCGAGAAGAGTCTTCTTGGACCCGAGTATGTTCGCGAGACTACAGAGAAGATTCAGATTACCCGACAACGACTTGTAGCTGCCCAAAGTAGGCAAAAGAGTTACGCGGATAATAGGAGAAGGCCCTTGTCTTTTTCTGTTGGTGAAAGCGTTTTTCTTCGTGTAAACCCTCGAAAAGGCGCAGTTCGTTTTGGAAATAAGGGTAAGTTAGCACCAAGGTATATTGGACCTTTCAAGATCATGAAACGGGTCGGTGAAGTCTATTATGAACTTGAGTTACCAGCGCAAATGGGAAAAGTTCATAACATTTTTCATATCTTTGTATTGCGGTTATACAAACCGGATGAGTCTCACATCATCGACTGGCAAAGCATTGAAGTTCAAGATGGCGCTACATATGAAGAAGCACCTGTTCGTATCTTGGACACAAAAGAACAAGTACTGCGAACCAAAACAACTCGATTCGTTAAAGTCTTATGGAAGTATCATGGTTCCGAAGAGGCAACCTGGGATCTTGAGTCTGAAATGAAAGAGAAGTATCCGAGTCTTTATAAAGGTATGAACATCTTAATTTCGTGACGAAATTCCTATAAGGGTTGGAGGATGTGATACCCTCCATTTTCATTTACCCATTTTATATGTGTTTAGGGTCGGGTATCAACCCGATTTCGATAATCCGTTTATTGTTTGATGATTTAAGACTAAATGGGAAGTTTAGTCTTGTACTTGCTACGTTTTCTGTACGTTTAGGATAGCCATTCATTTATATTTATTTTGTTTTTCGACGAGCGGCATTTCCTTAGAGACACCCCATAATTTGAGTTACATTTTTAAGGCTTAGAAATTAAATAATATTGTTCCACCCCTCTAGAGGTACTAGACTTGGGTGTGAATAGTCAATTGTTTACAAGGGGATTAGGAAACAGGAAGATAGATGTTTTTACAAAGGAATTTATGAACAAAGAGTAAATGGGGAAGAATGAGTTTTATTACTCATGGAAGATGAAAATATGGATTGAAATTGAAAGTAGGAACTATAAATCGGAGATTCTCCTAGAGTTGAAGCTAGGGCATGAGAAGAGTTCTAAAAAAAAATTGCTAGGATTGGGCTAATTTGAGGTAGGTTTTACTACTCATCTTCATAGGGGTTTTCTTTCTTGTTCATATGATTGTGAATTTCTGATTTTGTTCTTTGTGGGTGTTTTTGAATTACGTCATACGGATTGAATTATTGGTTTGCTATCATGAATTATGAAATGGGAATGTTTGATTTTGTGAAGGAAATGTCTTATTTCAAAAGCCCGTCCTCACCATTTTATGGAACTTAAGATGTTTGCTCAATTGTTTGTTAGAACCTTAGTTTTGTAACCACGAATCTCCAGAGTTCATTGTTAAAATATCCCCTGTGCTTATCATATTATCTTGGCTTATTTCATGTTCATAAGCGTGGGTTTCAAGTAGTGTTTGCTGATTTTTTTCCTGGAGTGACAATTAACTCCATGTGCATAGTTCATGGTTCTTGAGCATGAGATTTTGTTAAGGTGGATTTCGTTTTAAAAACGAGTTGGCTCAGTTGTTTTGAATCTCATTCTCCTGATGATAAAACAAGTTACTTGAGTAAAATGTATTGAGTTCATGTCTTCCGTTGGTTGGAACATAGTTCCATCTTACGCCGGGTAATGATCCCCGATATAGAGAAATGGGTAATGATCCCCATGGGAACGTAGCTTCCCGACCATCGATGGCGATTGTCCGTGCCGAGAAACGATAGGTGGGTGCACGAACCAAGGTTTTCGTGCCATGGACTCAATGTACCGAAATCTAAATGAATTGATTTGTCGAAGATTGGTTTTGTGATTTTATTTGTTGAATGCGTTGTTTACGATTTGAAGTTCTATAGTTGTTTATTTATATCTTCCTTACCTTTTTTTGAGATTTGTTTTCCACATCTCTTCGAGGATGGGAACGTAAGCCTATTGAGCCGTCATCTTACCCCAATTGACGTTTTGCAGATTTTATCGAAGGGCGAAGCAATTGAGAAGTCGTTAGTTAAAGCATGCATTGTTTCTTGTTCCAATTCCATGTATTTTGATGTTTTTTTTTTCTTTGAGAGAATAAATGTGGGAGACTTAGAAACATAATTACTGCCCAAGAAGTTTTTATTATACATTTGAAAGGGATTTTTTGAATGGTGGTTGTCTTTGAAAGCTTTACTTAAAACTTAATGTTGAAAAAACCACGTTTTCTGACACAGTTTTTCTGCTCCTTGCTGTCTACGAAACTGGCACCAATAGGTAGGGATTTAGGCGACACTTTCTTAACGAAAAACGTTCCTTTATGTCTTGTATATAATGAGTTAAAAGGGCTTAGCATTAGGATTTATCGTTTAGGAGATCTGTCCCCTGAAACATAGCTGGCATGATCTGAAATCCGTAGCTTCGCAGTTCTGTAACCTACTTTGCGCATACTTTTCACAAGCCAAATGAACTCCGAATATGGACTTTTAAAATGATTTTGAAAGGTGGTTATTTCTTCTTTCTAAGTTGGGGTCAAACTCTTAATTCCAACTTCTATCGAAGTCTGTGGAGCCTCGACAACACAAACTGCCTGGGATTGATTTCTGCGGCATATTTTATCCAGATTTCTTGCTGTATCACTTTGAATTATTTTACTTTTCGTATTTGTAAATATTAGACTTGTTAGAATGATAAAAAAACTTTAAGAATATTGATTAATTTAAGGTGGTGAAGGTTAGGAATAAAAATGTAAGCTTTAGAAATGAACTACAGTTCCGAGACCCGACCGTAACCTCTAGAATTTGGGTTAAATCCATGACCCGAATTTTGGGGTGTTACAGAAGAAGTGATCGAGTTACTGGAAGTATGGGTTCAAGATGATGCAATCAAATTGCTATTCATCAGAGATAGCCAATTGAAGCAAAAATGAAGAATTTCAGGTACTGTCACCTTCATAGATTCATCAATCATCCAACAAGTAATTGCAATATTTTGAAGCACATCTTCAAAGAGAAGGTTGATCCATAATAGCTTCAACTGGGACTGAAGGACTACAGAATCCTATCCCAATCAGAACCTTTACACTGTATGAACAACCAGTCAAAGAAGCAGTTCAATCGTTGATCGAGCATATATGTGAAATTATAAGACATGTTCACAACACCAAATTATATTGTGTCAGACGTCTGTCCATCCCGGAAATACTCCTTGAACCTTCATCCACAGACAAGGAGATGCACCTGGGGACGGCTTACCATAGACCATATCAGAGGAAATGAATTCGGGAGAATGTTGATCGATGCTGACACCGTCATCAACATCATTCCACCAGAAACCCTCGAGACGCAGGCATCACTCGACAAGAAGCTACTCGTGATCCATCTCAATCAGAGACCTTGAAGGAACACTCGAGAAATACTTATGGCTACATCACTCTCAAAGTGAACATAAGTTCAACCTGGGAAGAAACCAAGTTTCACATAATAGGAAGATCCAGGATATGACATGTTCTTCAGACGAGCGTGGATCCGTGCTGAAAAGATGGGTACTGACAAAGCGCATTTGGTTGCACATCTCTCCAATAAAGAAAGTTCTGATCCAAAAGATTTGGCGGACATTCCATCATCAGATCACTTGGAGGAATTTTGAACTTTGACGAGGTTGAAGCAAGAACCTGCAAAAGATGCATAGACATTCATCAAGAGGTTTCGCACTCAGCCAAGTCTCATTCCTTACATATCTATGTCATTTATTTCCTCACATGCTATCATAGCATGGGAACTCAATTCTTCTAGCAACTCTGCTATTGGAAGACGAATGATAGCTTCACCGCATTAGTATTTTATCAAGTGGTTGAATATGACATTTCTCCGAATCGAGCACTGAGACATTCATTACTGAGATGATATCCAAGCATGGCAAAGAACACTTTGGGTGTTTCTCCATAGCTTTGCAGGAGTGTTCATGTGTGTCACAAAATCAGAAAGCTCTGATGTCTATACAAGTGTTGAATCCCACTACCGCGACTAAAGGAATTCTGAATCAACGTAAAGATAGTTGGGGCCGAGACGATCAAACCTAAGACATGGTCAAGGGATATGACGCTTCAACGCTCAAGCATCTAAGAAGCCTTCAAACTGTACTCCCAGTCAAAGAGTACACCTTCGATAATGGCGCATCTGGCTTCAGCACAAATATCTCGACGATGACACACTGATTCAATACCAGCATGATCAAAGTGTAACTGAACTACAATCGATAAGTCTTTATTATCCCATGATAAGACTTCTGAAGCAGATGCAACATCATTCATCCATGGATGGCACAAACTCCTTCAACTCTGCTAAGCGAATGAGAGATGCACTGGGGACTTGATCTTATTGGAAAGATCAATTCAATATATTTCAATAAATGTTATCCACATAACAAGTTATTGCAACTCGATGTGATTCCATGAAACTTCATCAACGAGTCCTCTATACGTCACAAGCCCTTGCACGACTGAGGAACTTACTCTCTTCACCAACCACATCCAGAATTAAGACCGATGTTGCTATCACCGATTCACTGACAAAGCCAGTTCACAATAAACTCAACTCATCAATTAGTTCGTGAATATAAAGGCTCGTCGGATGGAGGATCAAAGACTATGTCGATAATCATGGTTCTATATTTTTCAGTCTCTTGAGAAACTTCAACCATGCTATCAGCATCAACAATGATCTCTAGAGAAACTCAGTTCATGGTCTCAGCATCAACAACGGTCTCAGGAGCAACATCTTCATGATAGGGCTTCATCAACTAACCATTCTCTGAAGTGTTACTCGATGAAGCGGACTTCTCCAAGCACTAATGATTTACATCAAGTTGTGTAGACATAAAAACATGTTCACATGAAAGTCTTCCCAAAGCTTGCACGACGGGCGGGCACAAGCCAAAGTCTTCTACAAGATGTTCTCATCACCTCTACAAATGAGATACACCACACTTCAGGCCATGGGTTTACAAAAAGTACCAATGGGTGAGGAATGGGACAGTGCTTCCTCAATAAAAAATATTCGTCAATGTCTCTTCTACAACATACCAAAAGGGCGCATCAATCGGACATACGAGCTAAAAGATATGGCCTTTACCATCAGGTCTACGAAATCTGAAAAATTTGTACGGGATTACAAATTACAAATGTGCACGCTTCGTTGGCTGGCCTCTATAACTCCAAATTGAGTCATTCTTTTCTCATGTGATAACTCAGTCTCTTAGCTTCAAAATTTGGGTCAAGCATCGAATGCCGATGTCGTATGAGGTTCCTACAGCTTCCAGAGCATACAACATGCAAGCAACAATTCTTAGACGGGATTCATAACTTCCACAGTAGATTGGTGTCCACCAGGTCTTTCCACTAAGTCCTTCATCAAGGTACCTCCAACTTCGACCACCTAGGTGTTTGCATTCTACCATGGTCCTCTATCTAGGTCTTGCCGGAAGAAGGGAAAACGAAAGGGAGAGATTTAACAAAATACTTGGGACTGACGGTCCACTGATCATGACGATCAATTTCACAGTCCAAGACTCGTGGCGCCGGGCTCTCTAGTGCTAATCATTCATCGTAAAATGAATTCTACCACCGGGATATGCAACCATGGTCATTACATCATCCTCTCTTGAGATCAACCTCAGTTATGTTCCCGTGACCAGGGTTTCAGAAGTGATGTTTCTACGACTGTCAGAAACAAGATGCCATTGCAAGCACCATGCTCATGTATCAATCAAGGGGTCCTGATCTTAAATGAATCAATGACATTAAAATCCTTCACCAATCGTTCAAGACACAAGCAAATGGTCTAAATACACAACATGAGTGTTTTACAACAAGCTCGTCTGAGATGATCTTACACTGTCCTGCACAAATCTGCGATCTGTGAGAAATTAGTGAAGAATATAGGTATGTGTCATATACCATTCTCTTCGTATGGATGTCCTCTACAACATATCCAAAATTCACAGCAATTGGATAAACGATCAAAGATATGTGGCCAAAACATTGGACTACATGCCAGCTGAAAATTTTCTGTAAGTCTCATGGAAGTTTACTGTTTCGCCTATTTCGGCCCCTAAACATGCTCCCTCAAAAATATCCATTTCTAAATCTTGGAAATTTCCTAGGCATGAAAAAACATGGGTAGATCGCGAAAATCCGACATTGGACGAAGATTCTACAACGTTTTTACTGAAAGACTGAAGTCTGGATTTTTCTGGTGACGTATTTCGGCAAAATTTCTCATTCGTTCATATGGGTTCTCATTTATTCATCCCTAAATCATCAATTTCATACTTCTATGAAGAAAGTACAGGGGAATATTTACTTGAGGGGTCTCTAAGCCGTTCGAAGGATCAACATTGTCGGAATCACCATTGGTAGCTTTATTTCCTTCATTCGGTCCTGGGTTTTGAGAATTCTCCGTCTCACCATTTTCCAAGGAAGAATTAGCATTGTCAGTACTTTATTCATCCACGAAATCTCCTCCTGGATACATCAGCAACAATTATTAATATTTCATTCAAGGAGTGCTATGAACGATTATACGAAGATGTACTTACATCAACTTCTTCTTCAACGCTCGATTCAGGGACTGTTTATTAGCTGCAGAAATTCAAGACCGTCAAGGCTCGATGGGGCAAAGTTCTGAAACGAAGTAACAAACATTGGTTTCATGATCCTAATTTCATGGACAAGAAAAAGTCATGGTATAGGGAACGCTAACAACTCACCAAAGAAACAACCGGGGACTTTATAGTGTTCGGTATCATTCTATAATCCTTCCTTCTGGATTCTCCGCCCCGAAGACTTACTGGTTATTTCTGAGTAATCCACATCGATCTGAGGTCTCACAGCACAACCGACCTATGGATATTTCAATCTTGGCCGAGCGGAGACCATCTCAACATAGGAGGTTCTTTTGAGGGAGTCCGAGCGCTTATTACAAAGTCATGAAGGCGTTCAAGTTGCTTTGACTCCGAAACCGATATAATCCGGAGTTTCATACGTGGTTCGGTTAGAACAAGGAAACATATATTCACGACCATTCAAGTATGAAGGATCTCTCACCATCACTCGAGGTCCCGTAGTACCATTTCTTGAAGTTGCATCCGTAGAGATGTCATCTCTGAAACATCATCTCCTGGAAGTGTCATCATGGGAGTCAATCATTCTTGCAAAGTGGTCATGACAGATGCATAACATTTCTATTCCAAAGACCTCGTTCATACAAAGCGCGGGATTCAACAAAACAATGAATCATGGAATAAAGGTGCTCACAATAGTGTTTACAAAAATGGTAACTTTCAACTCTTACCTTTTACGATTCCACTAACAATATAGTGATTGTGATACAAGAGTTAATACTTCAAAATTTGCTCGTCTCCTCGAACCTGCAAACACGAGCAAAATCTTTATTCAAAATCATAACTTGATTTTCATGTGAGCAATCCACAAAATTTTCACCGTGTGAGCGATTCCCACTGAGTGAACACTCATTGGTTTTGTGCATACACTATCAGATCACAAAATCCATACAACAATATTTTATCAAAAATTGTTTACTTCTAGCAATTACTGAAAATCAAAATTTGATTTCAGATAAATTTTCACTGTGTGAACATTCAATGGTTTTTCAAAAATTGGACAGACGTCCATTCTACAATTGTGAAAACTCACATACAAATATTATTTCACCGTCAATAATTGTGTACTTTCAATTGTTGTTCAAAATCAAAACATTGATTTTACAAAAAATATATATTTTTTAACGTGAAACTTACGTAACTTTGATTATATATGTATATATATATTTTTGCTCCCTCTCGCGAGGATCTGTCTTTGAAATGAGAGCATATTTTCAAAAAATTTATGAAGCTCACATATCGAAAATAAAAAATTTCATGAAAGCTCATAGACAAATTTTTTATTAATAACAGACGCATGTCTATTAAAAAAAAAAAAAAACTTTTCTCTCGTACGAGCATCCACCTTTGAAACGAGAGTTTATTCCATTTTGTGAAATCTCACAATTTTTTTTTTTTTTTTAAAAAAACCCTCTTATGCTAGTGATCATTGTTTGTTTCTTAAACTAGCGAACGAACATCCGTTCCTAAAACAAGGATTTTATTTTTTGGGCTCAGTCCCGCAAACATTAAACCGACCAAAACAGGATGCCCGATCGTCTAAATCAGCAGTGACTCATCTCTTCGTGCTCACAGGATAACGCTCTATCATACTATCAGGGTCCTTACCTGAGCATTTGATCGTACATGACACCATTGGAGCAAATCGAGGATTCTGAAAATACCTTTGTACTACCGAGTTCAACTGCTTATCTCGTCGACTGGAAAATCACCATCTAATGCTTACTGCGGAACATGTCTGTCCCTCACTAAGCAGGGGACTTAATGTTGATGGTGGATTTTCGACAAAGGTCAAAATTATAAAATCATGATACTGCATGTTTCTGACCCGGCTTCAGGAACGCATGTGACAATTCATATTTTGCGATCCGTGAACCGTTTCACGATCTCTGATCGAGTTCCTCTCAGATCCATGATGAATATGTTTCTCGAAAGGCTTCCCACTAGCTGAGCGTTCGATGCTACGCGTTTCATCATGACCTCTATGTAGGATACCATGATTGGGCGGTCCTCCTACATAATTGTTTATTGAGAGGCCTTAACGCCTTCAGGACGTCGGCGACACTCGTTGTTCCCTGACTATGTAGAGAGACCGTGTATAGATTCAGGCTGCTCTCCTACATAATTGTTTGTTGAGGGGGCTAAGCGCCTTCAGGACGTTAACAACGCTGCACGTTGTTCCCTGACTATGCACCTTTCAGAACGAGTATGATGCTTCAACTATCTCATATCTTGATTCTACAATAGATTAATTCTACCGTGACATTCGCCACTGAATTCCTAGAAAATAATCTATTATATCTCATTACTCCTTTCCGTG
Organism: Papaver armeniacum; assembly: GCA_023531295.1. NCBI lineage: Eukaryota > Viridiplantae > Streptophyta > Magnoliopsida > Ranunculales > Papaveraceae > Papaver > Papaver armeniacum. The sequence continues at coordinate 224,575 of JAJJWW010016012.1, read as the reverse complement.
AATCCCCGGCTGACTCCATGGATTAGTAATAGATAACCAATCCATATCATTACCCTGTTCCCTGAATTCCCCAGCTGAATTCATAGATTAGTAATAGATGCACAATTCATAATTATTGCTCCGTTTTATGAATCATTCTCCGCTGAATTTCATGAATTAGTAATAATTACTCAACAATCGGGCATCTGGACTATCACCGAGTAAGCCTCAATAAAATGGTGCAAGTGTACTCAACAATGATGCACGAACGAGCATCCAAATGCACGAACGAGCATTCGAAAATATGGACAAATGAGGAATCCTACACAAAATAGGAGAGAGAAAATAATAAAAAAAAAAATAGAAAGAGGCGCCCATGGACCGGGCCCACCGGCCGGCCGTCCGGCCATGCCGCCGAGGCCGATCCCCCACGCCTCTTCCTTTTATTTTTCTTATTTTATTTATTTTCATGAACTCATGAAAACTCATTCATTCAAGCAACTTTCCTTGTTTGAGCAAAACTCACGGTTTCTCCATATTTTCACGGTTTCATGAAAAATAATAAAATAGGGAAAGGTGTTGCGGGAACGGGCCACCGGCCGGCCGTGCCCTAGCCGTGGCCGGTCCCACACCTTGTAATCCCTTATTTTCATAATTATTATTTCCCTCATCTCATGAAACTCCTCCGTTTGAGCAAAAATCATGGTTTCTTCATATTTTCTCAAATATTGCTCAAACCATGAAAAAGCCAAAAACTCAAATGGTCACATGACCGACTAGGCTACTCACGCCAAATATTAAAATAATATTATTTTAATATTTTCCAAATTTTGATCAAACGAGCAAAGTCCTACTTTCTCATTCGAGCGAAATCAAGAATTTCAGTCAAAGATGAAACTCTTCTAAAAATCCAAAATATTGCTCAAACGCACACCAGAAAATATCGAAACTCTCAGGACTGAGACACAAACATTATGGTGACACGGGCATGCTTCCTTGACCGACCAAGGCCGGCCCTAAGGCTTGCAAGGAGCCGGTCCCACACATTCTCATAATTTTGACCTAATTTGCTCAATTGCTCATATTGGGTCCAAACTCTTTCCAACAACTTGGAATTTGCTCAAACGACCATCAGCTGGTCCCACGAAAACCAAGGGACGGTTTCATGACCCCTTGGTCGGTCCTTCACTTCTCCATAAATTAGGTTTTATTACTTAATGCTCAGATGAGCACTATTTTAATAAATGATGAAATCGGCATTTAATCATCATTCTTTCACCAACGGTCAACTAAGGACCCTGGTGCACGCTCACTCGAGCACTTCGGCACCACATGGTCATCTATCATCCCATGTGGTCGGTCCCTCCCTCACTCATGACCTATTTTCAGCAACTCATCAATTGACGAACAATTGATAAAAAATTAGGGTTTCAAACAAGCGCTCCACAAATCATCATTCTGAGCAAGTTCAAACACTAATAATTTTATATGTTAATCTAGTAATCAACATTCAGATTAATTACATAATATTTGGTAGTCTACTAATATTTTAATTAATATTTTATTGGGTCACGTTACCAATAAATAATTCGTCGAACTGAGCGAGCAATACTTGCTCGATTGCTCGAATATTGATCCAACTATCAATATTCAAGAATTTATCGATAATTAAATCGAATTGAGCAATACTTGCTCGATTAACTCGAATATTGATCCAACTATCAATATTCAGTAATTCGTCGAATTGAGCAATATTTGCTTAGTTGCTCGAATATTGATCCAACCATCAATATTCAGTAATTTATCGAATCATGCTCAGTTTCTCGAATTTACAATATTTGCTCAGACGAGCAATATCTAAGAACGTCTAACATGTTCAATCCATGAATCACTGAGCATTCGATCACTCATGCTCGATTCAAAAAAACTTAGACGCATTGTCTAATCAAGTCAACGACTGACTAATCAATTACACGTATTCCTTGCAGACTCCACGTTCATGAGACATCAATCACGTCACATGTGGGGATATTACTTAGGGTTTTGGTCTGGCGGCCTACGGCACGTGTGTTCATCCACGATGAGAAATGTGAGTAAGTCGTGCAAACGATTGAAGGAGTTAGCAAAGTAGTGGGTGGACGGTTAACCAAGTTTCCGCATGACATGGAACTGGTTTTACCACGATCTCCCACTTTCCCACTCTTTCACTCATGAAACCGTCATACTTACTGGGATCAATGTGTTCCCTATTCTGACAATATAAATAAGTCCTGAATCGATGACTGAGAACAATATTCATTTTACATCAACAATCGTCTACACACAAGTCCTCTCGATCAAACTTATTTACACATACTTGCAGAAACCTTCAACATATCCACAATCCTTGATCATCATTGATCCTACAATTCTCAGCTTCCCTCCTACAGATCAACCCATCTCCCTCTTTGTGACCGAATTGACTCTGGAATAACCATTGACTTGGTTTAGGCCGGAGTCCTACAGATTGATCTCTCAAACTCAAAGCACTCCCGTGCAGTGCATTTGTGTGAGGTTAAGCAGTTTGCTCGGTTGAGGAGTCTCGCTCAAACCATCGTCTCTTCACTTCCCTAAAAACCAGCAAATCGTTTTTCCCCATCTACAATTGGATATGCTTGTTCAACAGTCAGACTTGATCCAAAGATGTTTGCCACACCTAAGAAGAAGTCTATGTGCACTACATCACCACATTTGGTTAGAAGGAGTCCAAGGCTTATTAAGAAATTTGTTGATGCATTGAGTAGGAGTAGTGGCATTAGCAAGAGGTTGTTTGAGAATGTGGATGGGTATGTGAATGTGGATGATGGTGATTATGAGAATGTTGTATTTAGTGCTGAAATACAACAAGCCGAGATGGAGTATGAGAACATTCAACTACATAATGATGTTGAAGATGTATGTCATCCAATTGATGATCATAGAAGTCCAGTTTCTGATACTGAAGAAATGGGCATTGGTGTATACCGTGATTTTGTGAATAATTACTTTGGGGACCACCATTGTGTTGACTTTGTACACTCACAAAAGTATATGCAAGCAGTCAATGAAGTTCAAGGCTGTGGTGTGGAGCAGGAAGGTCAGCAGGAAGATCCAAAGGGAAAAGAAATTGTTACTTATGATACTGAGGGTAATGAGGATTACAATAGTGATGACGGTTCAAGCTCTGAACCTGATAGTGAAGGTAATTGTCTAACTTACAGGTTTTTATTTAGATTTAATCATTAGTCTCTTTGCTAATGTATAAAGAAGTGACAACCCAAGTACTATCATGTATGCAGGTGTAACAGAAGTCCAAGGACCAGTTGAGGGTGGTAATGATCCAACTCATCAGAAACAGAATCCATGGTATAATCAGTTTGAGCAAGTGCATGGTCCAGATGTTGATGCAGAGGCAATGGAGAGTTGTTTCCTGATGCTGATGGGAATACATTACTCATGGTAGATGTTGTCACAATGTTTGTGGGTATGCAGTTTATGACAAAAATGACTTCAAGAAGCACCTAAAAGGTTATGCCATTAACAAAATATCCCAGTACAAGCTTAAGCCCAAAGACAATGAAAGGATAAAAGTTATATGCGGAGTTCAACAAATCTCAAGACTGCGAGTTCTTTATCTGGGCAAGTGTTACCAGTGGTGAACCAACTTTCACTGTGAGGAGGTTCAATTTAAAGCAGACATGTACAACTCAACTGAAGACCAGGAATAGAGCAGCTAATGCAGAATTTTTTGCTGAGTATTTGTATGACAGACTAAAGAGAGGAGATGCATTGCATACCCAAAGATCAATTCTTTACTAATCACAACACCAATGTTCCATATCATGTGGCTTGGAGATCAAGAACAATAACTTTAGAAAGACTCCATGGAAGCTATGATGACTCTTATAGGCTGGTTCCAGCCTTTTGTGATATGGTAGAAGCAACTAATCACGGTTTCTCATTACAAAGTACAATTTTGGAAGGTGAGTTTCCATCTAATTTACTAATTAAGCTTATTTCTTATAGCAATAATAATCATAACTTATTTCATTATGTATAACATTAAATCATAACTTATGTCTTATAATTGTATGTTTTCTTTTAGTGAGGACAAATGTTTTGAATCCATGATGATTGCATTTGAAGCACCAATTCAAGGATGAAAGGATGGTGGTAGACCTTTCATTGGTTTTGATGCCTGCCATTTGAATGGAAAACATGGTGGATGTTTAATGGCAGCTACTGGTTTAGATGGACAGAATATTCAGTGAATTTAGCCATAAAGGTGGTTAGAAATGAATGTGCGAAAAATTGACACTTATTCATGAAAGAGCTGAAGCCACTAATTGAAAACTATCATGATGGAAAGCTCACCTTTATCTCAGACAGACAAAAAGGTCTCTTAGATTCATTGGATGAGGTTTTCCCTGAACATTAAAAAAGATACTGCCTTCGGTAAGTCTTATAATATTCTTGAAAAGATGAGGGTACCCAAATATACCTCAATCTAAAACTTTTACACCTATAAGTCCTTTCTCCGAAAGTGATTGTCTATGGACTGAGTCGAGAAAATACAACTAATCGGTTCACGCTTCGTGTGATCGTCTAAGGATACGAGATCGAGACAATACGACAACAAGATAACTTGTGTGATTGACTATGGATACAAGATCGAGACAATACAACAACGTATGTTTACTTGATAATAGGTTCGGACTTAACCAAACACAATAGGATTGATATCAAGTAAATAGGAATTAACGTTTGTGTATTTTACTTCTAATTATAATAAAAATAATTATAATTACGGAAATCGAAAAGTAAAAGACACAAAGAAGATTTTGTTAACGAGGAAACCGCAAATGCAGAAAAACCCCGGGACCTTGTCCGAATTGAATACTCTCGAGTTAAGCCGCTATACAAAATCTAAACCAACTTCGTATAGTTGAGACCAAGCAACTAAACCTATAGTTCACCTAGTTCCGTCTATATCCTCTGCGCCTCCAACTTGTAATAAGTCACGCACTTGGAACAATTCCTTTGGTTCGTATTCCAAACAAAAAGGAACAACAAATCATTTTAACAACTCTTTTCAAACAAGTGATATGAGTTTGACAAAAGGCTCTTTCGTTTATCCCAATAAACTCATTTGTCAGGTTCTTAGATCTATCTTTTCAACAACTACCAAAGTAATTGTTAAGACTATATAATCAATACTTTGAATCACAAAGAATTGTATTGATGCCGATCTACTCAACTAATCAATCAAATCTATCATAAAGATAAACCGATTATAGTTGGATCCTCAGCCGATCAAGTTATGTGCACACCAAAGATTATGAACCCAAATCAGAAATATTCTTCATCTTCAAAGCTTCTTAGATCTTCAATAAACACCTGCACACAATCAACTTGAATCTATTGTGATCAATCACACACCAAACGGAGTTTGTTAACAATGGATTATCACAAGACGTATTTAGATCTACAAACAGTCTAAAGATCCCCGTCGAAACTTCGATCTAGTTTGAGTGAATCTTATATCAGAAGAGAAGATTCTCAAGCATAAACAAACTAGGTGCAATCAAAGTTCAACAACCGTTAGTCAATCATATCAATCGAAAACTAATAATAAACTGCAATTATCTAGTTTCCCACCAACGGTACTCGTAGAGCTTCCCAATCCCAAAGAAGTCTTTAAAACGAGCGGTCGTAAGAGATTTCGCCTAATTAGGGTACTTTCCTCTCCGAATAGACGGCTCCACCAGTAACAACACAACTTGGTAGTTTTGCTGGCTCTGAGGATTAGTTTGCTCGAAATGCAAACTTCAATATTTATAGACCAAGGAAGTTTGGACACCAAGGAATTTCCAAAACCGAAAATATTCTCAAGATATGCAATATATTTCCAAATTCGGTTTCCATAATTCCTGGAAATGCTTTGTCCAAATAGAAAATCTCCAATTAGTAAATGCACATTACCAATTTTTATTTTCTAAAGATATGCATTTTAATTCTTTGGAAATTAAAAGCATATAAAACTAAAAACCTTGATTAAAAGATTCTCAATTTATTTCGATCAGGGATTCTCCTTTAGCTATTAAGGAATATCTTTGAACAATAAAAGATAAGCGTTACTGCACATGTTCAAAGTATGTCGACATCTTTACTCTGTAAATCCTTTTTCATATTTACAATCTTGGAACCGATTTGCCACACTTCCAAACAAGTTTAGAATTGGTTCATCTGACTTCCAAGAACTATGTGATTGATTATCCTATCAAATCACCAATCATGGGTTTCACGGTTCTACCAAAACAAGTTTCGGTTCTACCTCCATGTGGGTACTAGGATCAGTCACACTAGCTTTCCAAAATTTGGTTGACTAGGTACTAGGATCGGTTACCACATATTTATGGTATCTAACTTGTATTCGGTTACACAAGTCATAGGATCGATTACCAATATCTAAGACTTTTTGTACCTCTTACAAGGATCGATTCCCCTTTGCATGTGATCGGTTGCACCTCTTACTAGGATCGGTTCCCCAATGTCTAGAGTTGGTCATACCAATTACAAAAAATCGATCATACCATCTCAGGTGATTACTTAAGATCGGTTTCACTAATAAAAGTCATACCAATACAAAATTCAGGCCTTGTGAATAGTTTTACCAAGATTTATAAACAAGTTATGAGCGGTTATACTAAACACACATATTGGTAATCCAAAGATTTGCAATGAATAACAATACCAATAATCCTAGCGATTTCCCTTTCGATTCACAAAACAAGTTTATGAATTGTACTTCCTTTAAACAAATGGAAAACATTGTTTCCTAGGACGAAATCTTCGCCCATACCCACACATAATCACAATAGCGTTCATACGATTATGTCGATGTCTTATATACGAAGTTCAAAAGATAGACGTTATACTTCGTATTGTAATTCCTTAATACTATGTCTAACTAGAGTATAATCATTCACAGCTTCGCAGTTATGTTTTCAACATGCACGACTTGAAAGATACGTTAGGAATGAAACAGTTCAAGTCAAATATTACTAACATCAAGAGGAAGGATGATGTCGTCATTGTAGATCCTTACTTCTTCACATTCTTCAAGTCTTCACGTAATACTTGTAAGTCTCATATCCTAATAACTTTCTAGTAGACCTATACGAACTTGACTCTAGTAAATAATTAAGCGACTCTTTAAATGAGTTTTGGTTCACTAAAATATGACAACCAAACTTGACATACCAACACTTGGTGGGTTCAACCGAGCAATGCTCTAACAATTCTATTATTTAAAATCTTGATATTCTTTAAACCTTTATTTTTAAGATGTTTAACTAGTTTGTGATATGTTTTACTTTACAACCAGTCATATGTTCAAGAACCTGAGACATACTGTAAAGGTTCAAAGATGCACTACCTTGTATACTGCAAAATGCTACAAGGAGAGACACTGGAAGGTAATATCTTTTCATAATTTACTGTTTTTTTCCAGTCATGTTATGTGATGGATTTGCATTAAATTAGTCATGTTATTGGTATGTATAGACCAATATGGATGATCTTATCAAGTTGTCTCCAGCTGCTGCAACTTACATGATGCAGGAAAAACCAAAACAGTGGTTTAGGGCCTTCTTTGACCATCCGCCTGTTGTGAACACTTAAAACGATAATTTATCAGAGTTCTTCAATAACATGATTAGACATATGAGAGACAAGCCTATTTGTGCCCTTGGAATGATGTATGGCCAGCTAGTTATGGGTACTATGTTCAAAAGAAGAAATGAGAGTGCAAATTGGGAAAATGGTAAGTTGGTGCCAACTGCTGAGAAATTGATTGAAGACATGCAGAAATGTTGTGGAGCATTCAGGGTAAATGGAGCTATTATTGATAAGTTATATGAAGTGACTTCAAAGACCAATGTTGTATTTCAAGTTGATGTGGTTGAGAAGACTTATTCCTGTGTTCAATGGCAAATTAGAGGCTTTGTACATGCAAAGGTGTGTGCTCATGGACATGAGAATCAATTGGGCATAGTGAGATTTCTCACCTATTTTCACTTATTATTGCACTAAATACAACATTAATGCATATGTTTCAGTGGTTGTGCAGTTATTGTTAGTTGTAATGGTGTTGTGCAGTTATTGTTAGTTGTAATGGTGATTTTAATACATCTATGGGATATTTATGCAGTTATTGCAGCAAGTATTATCATGTAGAGGATTACAAATCCATTTATGCACCTGAGATGGGGTTACTGCTTGGAAGAGAAAAGTGGCCTAAGGTGAGATGTTTTTTGCACTTTTCCTATTTTGTCCTTTTTCCCTTTGTCCTTTAATATCTTTTTATGTCATTTAACTATATTATTGTAGGGAATCTTATGCTTTTTTGGAAAGCTATATTTTAAGATTAGGATTCATCGCATCCATTTTGCGATTAACTTAAGCGAGACTTATATTAATTATTAATGGATATTAATATATGTAATTAACTTAATTTTCTTTATTTATTGATTTCATTGTCACTGATCATTACATTTTACATAGTTAGATTGCCTATTTGATTGCATAGTTCTGCCATTTTCAGGGTTACAGCTTTGGTTTCATGGAAAACAGCATCAGAAAGCCAGATAGTTGGTACATTTGAGGTAAGTTATTCCGGAGTTATGTTCATTATTGAATATATTTAATGTTACTGTTCCCTTACATTTCTTCTTCTTACAGGGTTGATTTGCCTATGGACGATTTGCTTTTTTATGGCTTTTGTCACCACAAGCAAAGCACGAAAGTGGAGATGAAAGTTGAATTTGCATTGCTTTTCCAGGTGTTGTAGCATCTGCAAAACCACTCAAAGTATGGGCATATGGAGCAGTTGAAGAACTTCCCACCAACATGATCATCGGTTGTGCTTTCAACAGCTTCCTCAAACCATTGCAAGGTACCATTTTGCATATAGAATAGATCCACGGACAGTCAATTGCCTCGTGCATACCTTTCTAACACATACCACAATAGTTGTTGTTGATGTTGATCTTGTTCTTGCTACTTGATGTATCCCCTAAACTGCTATTGCACCTGTAGGATCAGAATATCGCAACACCAATACCTCTGCGAAATTCATAAACATTACGTAGCGAAGGCGTCGCAGATGAATAAAATAAGTGACGCAATGGATGACGACAGCCAGAACACAAGAAAGGTGTGAAGACCTAGCGAGATCTAGGAGTGTCGCAAGATTATACATTTGTACACTTGCGACACTTCGCAAATCATTCCCGAAAATAAAGGACAGCTTAGCTGTCATCCATTATGTAACACCCTATATAAAGAGCCGAACAGGCCTATTGAGAGAGAGATCTTTTTTCGAGTGTTGAGCAAGTCATTAAGAGAGAGAAAGTTTATAGTGATTGTAATTTCTTTAACTCTTTTCCATATTATCTTGTAAACATTCAAGAAATTAATAAACAAAAATTATAATTGTTCATCTTCAATGGTTTGATTGTGTGGATTCTTGTGAGGGGTGTAGTGTATGATTTCCTGCAACTACATATTGGCGCTAGAAACAGGGAACTGAAGATTAGAGATTGGATATTGTCATTAAAATTGTTCAAATCAGGAGTATGATGGATAAATTGATTAAAATGGAGAAATCCAGAATCAAAGAGAGTAATGGAGAATTGGAATGTAATATGATTACAAAGACGATGGTTAATAAATTTCATGAAAGTATCAGAGGGAGAATACACAAACGAGATTATGAAGGAAAGAAAATTGTAACAACAGAGAAGGCGTCACTCTTGAAAGAATGGGAAAAACAGAAGATTACGTTTACAACAACAGAGATATCAAGAGAGAGTTTAAATCACACATCTCCACTAGTGATTACGATAAGCGCAAGCAAGGAAGAAGGAGAACCAACAAAAACAGTGGAAGAATGGGCAATAAATAGAACTTTGGTGGACACAGGGAGTTTAGTGAATATAATGTTTTATCATGCTTATAAAGAATTGGGGTACAAAAATTAAGAAATGATTTCCTCAACATATCATATCCATGGCTTCGGAAAATCTATAACAAAACCTAAAGGGGAAATAAAAATGCAAATTCTGTTGGGAGAAATTGAAACACAAGTGACGTTATGTGTAGTGGATATGGAATCGCCATACAACATGTTGTTGGGAAGACCATGGGTACATGCAATAAAAGTTGTAGCCTCGACATTTCATCAATGTGTCAAATTTACTATGCCGAGTGGGATTGGCGAAATCAGATGAGATACCGATAAAGGAAGGATATATCATCAAATTGAGGTAAAATATTATGAAGAACAAGTGAAGAGGCGAAAAGATCGCAAAAAGATGGCAAAAGCAGCGAAAAAGGAAGAAGAATTTAGAACTTACATGATAAGAGCAGAAGAAGGAAAATGAATACCTGGCAAAATCTCGGAAGAAGAAAATGAGCTTGCGAAGGAAATAAAAGGACCAATGCCTATGGGAGAACCGAAGGCTAGCTACACCGCCATGAGCGGAGAGCGACAAAGGAAGTGAACGTCGAATCGAAGAAGAACCCAAGATGTTAAAAATTGGGACTAAAATGGAGGCGAGATGAGGAAAGAAGGACTGTTGATTTGTTGCGAGATTACAAAGACATTTTCGCATGGGATATGGATGAGATGCCCTGAATAGATCCATCTGTAGCGTGCCATAAATTGGAGATTGACAAAAATGCAAGACCATTCAAACAGAGAATTAGAAAAATTGCAACAGCATATCACCCTCAAATAGAAGAAGAATTGCAGAAGATGCTTGACGCAGGAATCATTAGACAAGCAAAATATCCCGAATGGATAGCAAATATGGTCGTAGTCCCAAAGAAGAAAAAGGGGATAAGAATTTGCATAGATTTTACTGATTTAAACAAAGCTTGTCCTAAAGATAGCTTTCCTTTGCCGGATATTCCGCAAATGGTTGAGTCACGGGGAAATGAAAGGATATCCTCTCTTGATGGATACAAAGGCTACAATCAAGTTCCCCTCGTTGAAGAAGACCAAGAGCATAATGCCTTTTTCGCTCCAAGAGGATTATACTGTTATACAAAAATGCCATTTGGTCTGCGAAATGCTGGAGCAACATACCAAAGGATGGTAGAAAAGGTGTTCGCAAAATGGATACATAAAACACTAGAGGTATATGTGGATGACATGTTAATAAAAACTAAAGAAGCAAAAGACCACGTACACGACTTGAGGGAAATTTTTGAACAAATGAGGCATTTCAACATCAAAGTACATCCACAAAAATGTACCTTTGGGGTTGCATCAGGAAATTTTTTAGGTTACATTGTGTCAAAAGAAGGAATACAAGTCGACCCAGAGAAAGTACAAGCAATTCGCGATATGCCAACGCCAAAGAATTGTGAAAGATGTGCAAAAATTAAATGGACTATTAGCTTCGCTAGGAAGATTCATCTCGCGATCATCTGATAAGTGTAAACATTTTTTCAACATACTTAAAAATAAAAAGGGAGCGAAATTTAGATGGACAGATGAATGTGAAAAGGCTTTACAAGGAATAAAAGAACAACTAATAGATATATCAATTTTACAAAAAGCAGAGCCAGGGGAGGAATTATTAATCTACCTTGCGACAACCTCGCATGCACTAAGCGCAGTATTATTGCGAATAGACGCAGGAGTGGAAAAGCCAATCTATTACATCAGCAAAACATTCAATGTCGCGGAGAGGAATTATTCAAAAATTGAAAAACTAATTTTGGCATTAGTCTATGCAACATTTAAACTTCGCATATACTTCCAAGCACACACAGTTAAGGTACTGACAAAAGTACCGATTGAGTCAGTAATGAAAAATTCAAAAAGGTCAGGAAGGGTGGAGAGATGGAATGCTTAAGTAAGTCATTGCAAAATCAAATATGAAATACTATCTTCACCAAAATCACAAGTTGTCGCATGATTTTTTTTTAGAAGAATTTCCTTTGGAAGAGGATGAAGCAAGGAAGAAATGATGGATATAGAAGAAGAACATGGAAATCCAAGGGATTTATTAATCGAGCCAAACAGGGGGAAATATTGGTAGATGGATCATCAAATGGGGAAGGCAACGGAGTTGGGATCGTTCCCGATTTCGCCGAAGGCAATAAAATGGCTTTTTCTTTGATTGGAATTTGCATCTACCAACAATGAAACAGAATATGAAGCTATAATACATGCTCTGCAATTCGCAATAGAAATGAAGTTGGAGAATGTGAGAATCACCAGTGATTCCCAATTAGCTATTCGCCAGATAAAAGAAGAATATACTACAAATGAACCATCTTTGAAAAAATACAAGAAACTTGTTGAAGAATTGTCGCGAAGATACCAAAAATAAAATGGAGACATATATCAAGAAGAGACAATAGAATCGCAGATGCTTTCGCTTTTATATCAAGTATGGTGACAGATCCAAATGCGAGATGCATAAAAATACGAACACTTCTATCACCATCAATCAATAAAGAGGAAGAGCAAGAGACAGTAGCGATGCTCATAGAAGATGGAGCACAAAGGCCCTATAGTGAAGATTGGAGAGCAGCGAAACTTCATGCATATCGATGAAAGGAGAAACACCAAGAAATAGATTAGAGACGCACAAATTAAAAAGCCGTGCAACAAATTATGAATTAAGAGACGGATAATTGTCATCAAGATCCTTTAATGGACCCTCGCTTAGATGTTTAACACGAAAAGAAGGAGAAGCAGTGTTAAAGATGTTACACAGCCGGGGATCTTTGTCAATCACGGTGGTGGAAGATCTTTGGCACATAAGGCGAAAATGCAAGGCTATTATTGGCCATATATGCATGAAGATGCGAAACAAATATCAAGGCGTTGCGAAGATTGTCAAAGGCACGGAAAGAAAATACATGCACCGGGAGCACCATTAACTTCTTCAACAAGTGTATGGACTTTTGGAAAGTGGGGTTTAGACATTGTGGGACCATTTTTACAGTGCGGGGCAAAGAAGGTATCCGATTGTCGCTACAGATTATTTCACAAAATGGGCGAAGTAAAAGCGGTACAACACATTCGCGATAAAGATATTTTTACCTTCATATTCGAGCATCATATGCGGATTTGGAATCCCCGCACAGTTGGTATCTGACAATGGGAAGCAGTTTGAGGGACAAAATATAGAATTGTTGCTTAATGCATTTCGAGATAAAGTGTGGGAAATCAACTCCTTTATACCCGCGAGGCCAATGGACAGACGAAAGCAACAAATAAAACAATCGCAGATATATCTTTGAAAAATAAGTTAGAAGGACATAATAAGGCATGGTGTGAACAAGTGCATAATGCAAAGTATGGGCTTACAATACAACCAAGCGAGAAGCTACGGGAATGTCACCCTTTTGTTTAACATATGGAGTTGAAGTTGTACTTAAAATGAAGTTATTATTCCAACAACAAAGAAAGAAGCTTGGGAGAAAAATCTTAGTGCGGGTAACATTTTGATCAAGTTAGATGAATTAGAAGAAAAAAGTGAAAGAGCACTACAGCATATGGAGAATTACCAGCGAAGATTAGCCAGAGAATATAACAAACGTGCCAAGACACGCGAATTTCAACCAGGCGATTTGGTGTTGAGAGAAACACCAGTATATCTGCGAGAAAGTGGTGGCAAGCTGGCGAAAAATGGGATGGACCTTATATCATCAAGGAGATAGTCGAAACAGGGCATATAGATTAATGGATCCCGAGGGCAAAGATGTGGGCCACAGATTGGATAGACCGTGGAATAGATTATACTTGAAGAAATATTACCCGTAGAAGATTGTGGGAAAAGAATAGACTGCGAAGTAATGTATGGTTGAAGCGAAATGAACTTATATGAAAATGTTGCGAAAGAATCATTGCGAAATTGCACGAAACAAAGAAAGAACATGCGACGATCTCGCAAATAAAATAACAAGAGATAACCAAAAAACAATGACATATCGAATGGGACGAACTCTGCTATGGCGTACACCCTAGTTCGCGAATCAAAATTTCGTAAGAGGCAAATGTAAGACCTAAAGTGCGTCATAAAAGGGGGTATCTGTTAACATGGCTCGGGAAAAGGTTACACCGCCCGGAACTGGGTCATGGAGATTTGGGGTCAATAAAGCCCATCCAGAGAGATACCTTGGATTTCCAACTATATATATAAGGTTATACCCTGGTTGGACGACCGAGGGTATCTTATAAGGAGTCAGCGTATGATCAAGGCGCCGAGGTACACGGTTGAGCCAAGAGTGCCTGGGGCATTTGAAGTGTCTCGGCCATTCTTGGAAAGTCTTGGCATATGTTGCACTCGGCCCGAAGAAAACTCCACTTAGGGTGCAGTCTTGTAACCATAAGCCATATATGTATAAGGGATAAGAGGCTGCAAAAACAACTAGTTGTTGTTAAGACCGGATGGGAGGAGCTAGTCTTGTATGGCCGATGTACGCCTCCTTGAAGGGGCAACCAGGGAGATGATAAGGGCGGCACCCTCCATTAGGGAGCTGATAAGTGTCTTAAGACGCATATGTCATGAGGCTTTATTTTTGCAAGAAAATTTAGGCTTGTCATATTTGTGCGATGATCCTGAAGAGGCAATAATACAAAAGACAAAGATAAGACGAGATCAATGGGTCAGTACATGAAAGTGTAAGGAAGTCCTGCGATTTCTTCGCAAGACGCAATGTCATGGGCTTTATTCTCGCAAGAAAATCTAGGCCTGTCATATTGTTGCAATAAAATTATCCTGCAGAGGCAACAATACTAAGAAATGATAAGGCAAAATCAATGGGTCTTTACATAAAAAGTGTAAAGACGTCCTGCGATTTTGTCGCAATGACAAGAGATGGCACAGTAAGACCTTTAACTAGGAAGGAAAAATAAGACCATATGACAAAAGATTTATAAAAATTAACTATTATTTATGCAGGTCATTCATCGCAAAGAAGAAAATAAGAGACAATATGAGAGTTATTCAACAAAAAACATAATATTTCTTACAAAAAAGTGCACTTCAGAAGGAAATAAAAAACAACATATGCAAGAAGTTATGAAGATCAAGAAACTAAAAGAAATGAAATTACAAAAGAAGTTCATTTCTCAACATTAATTCTTTCATCTTCAACAATTTTATCAGCTTCACCAGCTTCCGCACTTTCGCCAGTTGTTGCATTCACGCCAGAACCCCCTTCACCTGGATTATTATTGACAGCTTCATTGTTTGATGGGATCACCTTTTCATTAGCGAGATCTTCGCCACTTTCGTATTCATAGTCACTATCAGGAGAATTAGGGATTTCATCATCCTCAACTTCAAGAGGTTCGACAAATACAGGGTCAAGAGATTTAGACAATAAGACATCATTCAAAAGAACTTCAGCTTTGAGATGAAATTGGCGAAGAAGTGCCTTCGATGATTTCTACTCTGGATATCTTTGGAGTAACTGAGGTAATCAAATCTCCTTTCGGCCCGATCGCGAGAACGAGCGAGTAGTGGCAAGAATCGCATTTTCTTTGTGAATCTTGGCATAGCTAGCCTCCAAAGTCGAAAGGGAGGAACGAAGATCTTTCTCGGATTCTGCAAAAATGAAGAACAACGAGTTATACAAATAAAGAATTCGCAATAAAAGGATATCATAAGAAAACTAGACAAAGAAAAAAAAAGGGTGAGGCGGTCAAATTTTATGACTACCTTCCTTTTTGCGAGATAATATGTTGGGTCAAAGCCAAGCAACTACTCTCCAAATGATCCATGGCACTATCAAAATTATCTCCAACCAGACCTTTTAATCGAGAATGCAAACTCTTTTCATTAGAAACAAGTAAGGTATTCTCCTTAGCAAGGAGGAGTAGGATTATTTTAACTTGGAATATTGATCCTTGAGTTGGCTTGTTTTCACACTTAAAGTTATTCTACCCCTGAATAAGCTTATCCCTCTCGCAGTGAATTCTTTGAGTTTACTTCTCAAATGAACAGAGAGATTGTTCTTGTTCATTACATATTTTTTGACATACATCAAGTCATTGCGAAGAAATCGCCACCTTATTTAACAAAACTCGCTTCTCTTGAGATAGAGTTCCATTCTCATCCGATAAGGTTTCCAACTCCAAATTAGATTTAGCCAAAGAATAAGAGAGATGAGATAATTCATTACTTAACGAGTCTTGCTTCTGAACTAAGTGAGAATTCTCTTTGGTAAGGTTATCTATTTGATCAACAGAGTAAGAATGAAGATTATCTAGTTGGTTATATTGCTCCATCCAAGCATCTCTATCCATTCGAGTTTCTTCAACGACAAATTCCAACTGATATATCTCCATTTTTCGCTTCTGGTTTAAAGTTTAAAAGACGAACAAGGTTTTTTTTAAAAAAAAAAAAAAAAAAAAAAAAACGATCCAATGAAACGTTTTGAAGTTTTTGATTTTCAAGATGGAGATTGTCACACTTCGCAGTCATATCTTGAAGATTATTCTTCAGCACTTTTTCTTGTTCTAAATTCATTTGCGACATCCTGTCAGAACTAAAGTATTTACTCAAAGATTCGCAAACACTAGACTTGATGGGATCAATGGAGGTCTTCTTGGCGTCATTCATGATATCTGATAAAACTTTGAAAGCTACATCCATTCCTTCCAGATTTTCTTTAGTAAGAGGAATAGACTCAGAAGAAGAGGTAATGATGACAGAAGAGGGGAGAGTTGAATCATCTTTGGTCATAGGAATGTCATGAGAAGAGGAAACCTGCTGAAGGTCAATGATAGGGGGTGAGGCAGAAGCATTGATAATAGAAGAAGAGAAGGGTTCCACTTGAGGGACTTCATTTATAGAAAATTCAGGTATAGGAGGAAAATCGGCAGCGATATTTTCAGAGATAACCAAAGTAGAATTATATTGCGAAGATATCGCAGGAGGTATTGGTTTATCTTGCAAAGATATCGCAGGAGGAGTTTTGAGCTTGAATACAGGAAAGGAAACAGAAGATTCAACATTTTTATAACGACGAGGTTTCTTGGGGGATCTATCAATATTTTTGTCATCCTGCGAATCACAAGTCAAATAAGAAATAGAGGCAACAATATTGTTATTAGAAGAATAAGTGTTTCTTAATACCTTGCTATTCGCAGGCTTCCTTTTAGTAACAACGATTTTCGGTTGCGAGCCCACGGGAATATTAGGGTTTAGAACTGTGAACTTGGTGTTAGATTTATTCTTACTGAAACAAAAACAGCACGGGAATCATTAGAGAAAGAATAATATTAGGATAAAACAATTTCGATAGAAGAGATCAATCACAAAAAGATCAATTTTGGCAAAATTAACAAACCTTGATGGCTCCATAGAAACAATAGCAAAAAGATGATGAGAACAAAGAGTGCGAGAGAGACAATAGCGGGAAGACGATGAAGAATTGCAGAAAGAAAAATAGCAGTAAAAAGTTGCAGACGATGAAGAAGATGAAATAAAAGAAAGGAAACATCCTCATGGAGAATTTCTCCTTAAATAGACAAGAAAAAAGTGACCGGTTAACATTAAATGTACCGGTAAAAAGGGGAGATTTTGACACGTGTGGCGATTCACGCCTAATTCACGGAATCCTGGCGGTAGATTGATGGAAAGAAATGAACATTGCGGCAATTTGAAGATAATAATTCTCATGACATTCTCTCTTCTTGCAGAGAAGACATGAGAAGAGGCAAGATGTAGGATCAGAATATCGCAACACCAATACCTCTGCGAAATTCATAAACATTATGTAGCGAAGGCGTCGCAGATGAATAAAATAAGTGACGCAATGGATGACGACAGCCAGAACACAAGAAAGGTGTGAAGACCTAGCGAGATCTAGGAGTGTCGCAAGATTATACATTTGTACACTTGCGACACTTCGCAAATCATTCCCGAAAATAAAGGACAACTTAGCTGTCATCCATTATGTAACACCCTATATAAAGAGTCGAACAGGCCTATTGAGAGAGAGATCTTTTTTCGAGTGTTGAGCAAGTCATTAAGAGAGAGAAAGTTTATAGTGATTGTAATTTCTTTAGCTCTTTTCTATTTTATCTTGTAAACATTCAAGAAATTAATAAACAAAAATTATAATTGTTCATCTTTAATGGTTTGATTGTGTGGATTCTTGTGAGGGGTGTAGTGTAGGATTTCCTGCAACTACAGCGCCAATGAGTGTGTAGTTATATTTGCAGGTGTGTGTGGTTTTATAGTGAAAATCAGATCAAGCCGTTGGGGAACGATCACATTTCCAACCACATATAATATGCCATGTGTCACACTGCCAGGTGGAGTGCCACGTCTTCAAGTTGTCAGGTGGCGTGTCAGTACCACAGATGCATAGAGGTGCCACATAGACACATGTTAACCATGGTTCAACTACCACGATTATAAGAGAAGAAGGGGTAGATTAATCACATAGTTTACCATTTATTGTCGGATGGAGAAAGACCAATTTGTAATCACTAATTTAAAGTATGGTCACCAGTAGACCAAATTAAGAAAGGGCCATTTTGTAAAACACCCAAACTTTTAGACTTCTACTGAAATAAAATTTTAAAAAGTACAAACTGAGATGATACACACTACACATCTAGGCAAGTGGGGTCAAAAAGTTTATTTGACTTGCATTTAAGTCCCTGTTTGTTTGGCGATATTACCTTCTCTAGTTTTTAAGGTAATAAAACAGAAATGGTCAGACATTTCAAACGAAAAGGTAAAGCAAAAAGACAAATCTCTGGATACTGAGCACTGCACAGACGAGCTCTTGCTAATAAAAGAGAAAATGGTGGAAAAAAAGCAAAAACATGGGTTTCAGTTTTCCACCAAAACCTCTCATACACCACACCAAGAGAGACCCAGAGAGAGTCTTGGTTAAGAGAAGGATAGTGAGAGATTCAATAGAGACAGAAAATGGAAAGAGGGTTGAAAACCAGAGAAATTATCAACATCAAAGAGAGAGTAGACGAAGATGATGAAGAAGAAGAAGAGGAAGAGCAGATTTGCAGGATTTGTTATGCCCCGTGATTCGAAAAACCACTTCAATTCCCTTGTGCTTGTTCCGGGAGTATGAAATTTGTTCACCTGAATGTTTCCTCCGCTGGATGAAGCAACGCATCACTCCTAAATGCGAGGTTCACTCTTTCTCTATCTCAATCAATTTTGTTACTTAGGGATTTATACTTTATTTTAGTCCGACTAAAAAAAAACCCCAAAACTAAACAGAGCAATTTACAAGGATTTTGCCTTGTATTTTTTTTTATGTAGATTGTAGACTAATGTTGTTAGTATGATTTTTACAGGTGTGCAAACATAATATTATGTCTATCATGTTTATGCTGAGAATACTCCAACAAGACTACCTTTCAGAGAGTTTGTGGGTGGGATTGCAATAAAAGCATGCCATGTGCTGCTCTTCTGTGTGCGGTTTGGTTTTTCAGTTTCTTAGAATTATATCTACATTTTGTATTTGATTCTATTATCTCTATATTATTTAGATCCTTTAATTTATTTATGTGAATTTCATGATTTCCATATATATATATTCTTAGGAAAATCATTATCTTTCCTAAGAATATCAAAAGAAAAGGAAAATTTAAAGAAGACCGTTACGCTACCAAACAAAAACATTATTTGGTATCTGTTTTATCTTAACTAATTATTTGCCAAAGAATCTCATTACATTTTTTTTAAAATTTTTTATTAGATAAAGAGTATTACATTAACTAGTTGGAAGCCTAACAAGCTAAGCTCCAACAACATACTACTACATTAATTGAACAGGTTGCTGTGCTAGCCTACCAGCGAGCCTCATGGGTAACCTAACCAAGGGGGTGCCGAATAAGTTCTTTTTCTAAAGAGTATGATGCATCGAGATCTTAAAGATGCTTACACTGATGAAGTATAGACACATAATGATTGAATGAGGCTAAAAGATGCAAGAATATATCAAACAACAAAATCGTAAGCTCTAAAAATTTAAAGATCATCGAAATCTGAAGAAAGACTGGAACATACTAACTTTTAATAATTCTATTTACAGAGCTTGAATAATTCTATTTATGAGTTTTGTATGTTACTCCTTATTAAATTTTGATTAGTTATTTATAACATTTTTTCTTAATGAAAGTAATTTTGAAACATTATTCCATAAACCAGAAACAGACCCGTGTATCGCACGGGTACAAAATTAGGAAAATTTAAAAAAGTACAAACTGAGATGATACACAGCTAGGCAAGTGGGGTCAAAAAATTTATTTGACTTGCATTTAAGTCTCTGTTTGTTTGGCGATATTACCTTCTCTAGTTTTTAAGGTAAGAGCATCTCTAATGGTAAGGGTGGATGTCATAAAAACACATGACACATAGGATTTATCACATTTTTTACCAAAAAAATATCTCCAATGCTAGGGTGGAGGTAAATTAAAGATGATGATGTGGCTGCCATTTCATAAGAAAGGGTAAAGCAAAAAGTCATTTCTTCACCTTCTCCATGACCTGGGTATAGTGACACATCATTATTTTTTATTCCAATATTTTTTTCGTAATTAGAGAATATTAATATTCCGTGATAATTCCGAAGACTGTATCTTCTTCTTCCTTTGCTTTCAAAATCTTCTTATCCCTTTTCTGTCAAAATCCATTTCTTCACTGTTAATCATTTTCGGAACAGATATCAAACCTTCTAGCTAAGGTTAAGTTTTGATCATGTTTTTCTATTTTCATCTTCTTTTCTATGCTTGATTAATTTGTTAACTGCCCTGTTTAATCTAATGGTTAGCTTGAACATGTAATCTTTATTTGATTTGAATGTAAAATCATGTTAGTATTTCTGGGTTTTGCTTAGTTTTAATGGATTAAATGTTTATGTTAGTAACTGATCTTGGGAGCTCATCTAATATTTGAGAGTAGACCTTAATTTCCAACCCACTACAAACATAACTCAGGAAGATAATGACGTATCTTACTAGAGTAGACCACAACTTCAAAGAAATTGATAGAGTTCAGAGTTTTAATCCTTGATTTGTTAGCTTGTCTTAAATTGATTTAATCTGATGGATTGAACAATCACGCTTAATTGATTTAATCCTTTTGTCTTACTTAAACCTTGATTTGTTAATTTATCTTCAGATTGGACTCCAATTCCATTTATTTTTTTTTGTTGATAATTTGAAATTTTATTTAATAACGCGTATGAGAAAGTAAGACTTTGGCGTTGGAGATGGAATTTTAGGTAAAAAGTCTTACTTTTGTTTTTTTTATAGTCACATGGGAATGACCCACAATAACAAGGTATTAATATAACCTCCACATAGGATGACCTCCAATCTTAGCATCGGAGATGCTCTAATAAAACAGAAATGATCAGACATTTCAACGAAAAGGTAAAGCAAAAAGACAAAATCTCTGGATACTGAGCACTGCACAGACGAGCTCTTGCTAATAAAAGAGAAAATGGTGGGAAAAAGCAGCAAACATGGGTTTCAGTTTTTCCACCAAAAACCTCTCATACACCACACCAGTAGAGACCAGAGAGTATTAGTGAAGGGAAGGATAGTGAGAGACTCAATAGAGACAGAAAATGGAAAGAGGGTTGGAAAACATGAAAGAGAGGGTAGAAGAAGATGAAAAAGAAGAAGAGGAAGAGAAGATTTGCAGGATTTGTCATAGCCATGGTGATTCTCAAAACCCATTTCAGTACCCTTGTGCTTGTTCCGGGAGTATGAAATTTGTTCACCCTAAATGTCTCCTCCGCTGGATGGCGGAACGCATCTCTCTCCAATGCGAGGTTCACCCTTTCTCTCTATCTCTATCCCTGATTCAATTTTTTACTTAGGGTATTATACTTTTATTTTAGTCTGATTAGACCAATTTGATGAAACAGGGGATTTCTTATTTTTGATTTTGCCTTGTATCTTTTTATTATGTGGATTGTAGACTAATGTTGTTAGTATGGTTTTTGCAGGTGTGTAAACATAAATATTCTGTACATCGTGTTTATGCTGAGAATACTCCAAACAGACTACCTCTCAGAGAATTTGTGGGTGGGATTGCAATGAAAGCATGCCATGTTCTTCTCTTCTGTGTGGGGTTTTGTTTTTCAGTTTCTCAGCAACTCCTCTTGCCACCCCTAATTGCATCTTGGATATGGCGTTTGAGTTTAGTAAGGAGCCTTTCTGAAGCAAAAGAATTGGTTGATAGTCATATGTCTGCTTCAACAGCTATGATGGACTGGTTGTATGGTTTTGTAATCAGCAATGTCTTATTTGTGATGTTGTTGTGTGGCATTATTTTAATGAGAGAAGATGAAGAGGATGCGGAGGATGGGGCTTATGTTGCAATAGCTCCGACACCAGGTAATGAGAATCATATTGATGATGAAATTGGCGAAGATGAGGGGGAACCGCAAGCTATTGCTGGAGTAAGAAA
Organism: Papaver armeniacum; assembly: GCA_023531295.1. Lineage (NCBI taxonomy): Eukaryota > Viridiplantae > Streptophyta > Magnoliopsida > Ranunculales > Papaveraceae > Papaver > Papaver armeniacum. Next base: position 202,082 of record JAJJWW010016012.1, on the reverse strand, counting down.
TGACGATAATCTGGCACCGGGGTTAAGATTGTTGGTAATATTGTTGGTACATCCTCTTCTTCAGAGTTTTCAAGCTGTGATGATTATGATCTTCAGGTTTAATGTTCCTCTATGAAGTACTTGTGTTTATCTGGTCATGAGTATCTTATTTGTAAGTCTCATTCCTTTTTTACCATTCTATTTACATTACTAGTACTAGGAATGTCAGCTTTAATTGATTATATTTGTGAGCTGCTTCCTAGTGGCTCAACATAAATGCCAAACCAAACAATTTATTGCACCAGATTGTAAATTTACCTCACTGGAAAACTTCTAGATTTTTTCATGAAATATTATATGGTCTCACTTTCCCTTTCTTCTTCACTTATCAGTATGAAGTTCTATGAACCTTTTTCTGCATCCATCAAGTATCCTTATGTGCAATTCTATGACTGTTCACAAGTCTTTTGTTTAAGAATTTTATACACTATTATAGTACTAAAATCATACTCTCTTTCTCTCTTTTTGCAGTTTCTGATTACCAATGGTGTGCTGATATTGGTGCCATTCTCGTTAGGACGAATTATTCTGCATTGTCTTTCATGGATTTTCTTTGCGGCTTCGTCGATTTTCATGCCATTTATAGAGTCAGCACTCTCTATAGGAAATAACTCACTGAAGAATGCATCACCTGCCGTTACAAATTTTTCTGCTGAAATTCAGAAAGATGGTCTGCTTTCATGTGCTATAGAAGTGGTCACTGAAACCTTGACTGCAAACGTTATTGGACCAGGAGAAGCCTTAAGCAGCGTTGGCAAGCCACTTTCAGTGTACCGAAGCTCAGGCCTATATGATGTTATTACTCTTGCAACTGGATATATGGTCGTTGTGTCTTTGGTCTTCGTTTGCTATCCTCTTGCATCAAAGATACGCTACTATCTAAGGAAATTCCAGACAATGATGATATATCCATTCTTTCTGATAATTCATCTCATAGTTCTTCCTTTGGTGTATGGCTGGTGGCTGGATGTTTGTACCATTACGATGCTTGGGAAGTCATGTTCTGATAGGATAGAATTCTTACTGAAATTCCCTTTATTAAGTTCTTCAATGCATTGGGCCGCAGGAATCATATACATGTCCCAGATACACATTTCTACTTGCCTTCTTCGAAGGGTATTATTCTTTAGCCTATTTAATGAAATTGACATCGTTATTGCCTAATTAGCAGTTTCCTATGTAGTGTTTTTTGATGATATATTACAACTTGTTCAGGTTTTGCTTAAAGAAGTTCTATATATTCTCCAGTATTTAGCAGATCCAATCGACATCATTTTACATGGACTTATCAGTCATGTGTATTTGCAAGCTAGTCGACTTTTGTTCTCCGTTGCTATTAATGGCATTTCGATAGTATTTCTAGTATATTTACCAGCCATACTGGCCATGCGATTAGCACCAACTATCTTCCCTCTGCGTATTTCGTAAGTTGCTACTTACTACTTGTGTACCATGTTTCTACTTCTTATTTCTGTTTGCTATGACAGGTAATATTTAACCAGGTTCTTTCCAAATTGCAGTGTATCTGACCCATTCACTGAGATTCCTGTAGTCATGCTTCTGCTCCAGATATGCATACCTTATGCAACTGAACTATGGGAAACAATTGCAGCTCTTCTCCATCAATGGGTTACATCAGTTTGCTGTTTTCTTGGCTTAAGTACTTTCTTGTGTTCTAGACCTGAGGACATTGGTGGGCAGGAGATTGTGAAAGTGGAAATGCGGCAGGACAAACTGATAATCTGATTCAAGTGTGGGTAAGTGATTTCAATTGATTGTATTGATAATGGATAAGTGATTTCAATTGTGTAATCTTTTTTATGAGTTTCAGTACCAGAAGGAAATTTCAAGTTCTGTCATATTCGCGTGTGGAATACGTTCTGTCAAAAGATATTTGTAGTGGAATACCTAACCTGTTCACTAATTGCTTTTGAAATGTCAAATTTGGTGATATATGATATATTTTCATGCACCTGGTACAGTATCTTGTCTTCTGCACCAAATTAAACTTATATCTTCCACTGGATCTCTCAACTATTTGCAGCTATACCTTTGTACGTCATGTTGTGTTGTTTATCATTCTGGAGGGGGTAACATTGCTCCTCTTGAGTTCATCTTTGATAATCGTATCCCTACCACTAGGACGTGTACTGTTCAGTTCCATTTCTGACCTCCCAATAACTCATGGCATTGAGTGCAACGGTAATGTACTTTGTAGACATTGTACTTTCTGCTCAAATCCATGCTTTTTAGGTGAATTTTTTTTATTAACACTAAGCTTCTGACTTCGTTCCTTAGATCTCTATGCATTCTTTATTGGAAAATTTTCCATCTGGACTTCTTTCACTGGAGTAAGATACTTGATTGAGCACTTTAGAGCAGGGAAAGCGCATTTACGATTCAGCGATCTCTGCAAGTTGTTTTGTATTGTCGCCGAGCGTTGTGTCTTATTATCACTTTGGGTATGGGATTGTTGCAATAGATATTTGCTCTTTCTTTCTTTCTTTCTTTCTTTCTTTGCATTCCTAGGTAGGATCTGATTTCTAATGTAAACTCTTGTCTTTTGGTTTCAGAGCATTGTTATTCCAGTGTTAATCGGGCTTTTATTTGAGTTTACGTTCGTTTTGCCAATTCGAGCATTGGTGCCTGAAGTGCCGGTGTTACTCTTGTGTCAGGATTGGGCAGTGGGGTTCTTCTTCTTTAAGCTGTGGAGGACAGTGGTATGTGCTGTAACTCTTTACCGTGTCACTTTTGAATAGCGTCTCGTGATGGACCCTTAAGATGAAGGTGCACATAATGGTCATGCTGAAAATGCGATGAACATATTCCAGGAGTTGGGAAAACTAGGGTTGACGCCTAATTGATTCATCAAAGAAGGATCTCGAGCATGAAACTCTAGAATTTGCCTATATAGGATTAGAAATACACATAGCTCTCTAGTCTTAGAAGCCTCCCTGAATATTCAAAAACTTATAAAGTGTGCTTATCTCCTGGCATTTGTGTTGTCTGATTTGTGTTTTACAGGTTTTTCTGAACCATAGGATTGTTCTGGTGGATGAAAGTTGGCGGGTTAAGTTTGAGAGAGCGAGAGAAAATGATTTCTTGAAGCTTCCAAGGCATTGGGTGCTGCAGGAATTTCTGATCCCAATCATTATGAATCTGCTAATGTCTCTCTGTCTTCCCTACGTTTTTGCAAGATGGTTAGTTCCCTCGCTTGGGTTTTCGCTAATAGTAAACTCCACTGTCTATCAGTTCACTTGGGTAGCCTACCTGGCCATAGTTGTACTGTTTTCCTGTGCCAAAAGATTTCCTGTTTGGATCACCAACCTTCACAATTCTATGCGAAATGAACGTTATTCTGGTTTGGGGCTACAAAATTTTGGTGAAGCAGCATTGGAGTGCCAAAGTTAAGTTGATAAGTTGGTGAGATGGTTATCAGAATCTCAAAGACCCTAAAAATCAAAGGTGAGCAGTTTTGCTCCTTTTGTTTTCTTGGCAGGTAAAGTTCTTTTGAGAGAGGATCAAAATTGTTATATAAGCTACACAGTGTTGCTTGTAAATATTCAGAATAGGTGCTTCGACTAGTGAGTAGGATTTTCAATACGAAAGGAAGGTTTCAGAACTTGTTTTGGTTCTTATTTTGAAGTTTTGTTTTTTAATAAACACATTGTACTAGAGAGTATTGGAAACCACAAGTGAGACATGAACTCAAGTCTTAAGAGTGCTATCTTCAATCTGTGGCAAATTGAAATATCCTTTAGGGAGCCACTGATTCCGACACGATATTGTGCAATCTTTTCAGACAAATGGCATTTTTTTTGAATCCTATTATTGGGGCTGTAGCTTGATGGGTTTTGGGGGCTTAATGGGTCATGAAATAGTAGTTTTTATAACCCCTTACCCTCCATTTTACATATTACCCAATATACCTTCATTTTGATTAATGATAATTATGATGATTAAGTAAACTAATCACAATCAGCAAATGGATTGTACTAATTTAGTGATTAATTTCTTGAGATCAATTAATTTTGTTTTTTTTTTTATCTTGAAGGAGGATGATTTTGATGAACTTTTTTGAAAACTTTGAAGAAAAATTGATGAAACATATCCTGAAACTAGTTAGAAAACCTTGTAATCAACCCCCATTAGAAATTTTGATTGATTCAAATCCGTTAGAAACTGAAAAAATCTGAGTTTTTTTACAGGTTACGGCTTGGAAAATGTTGTCGTCCTAGCTGTTATAAGGCTTTACGGTTCGTAATTTAAGGACTTCAGGCCGTAATAGACATTCACGGATGCGTTAGCAAGAACTTATTGTCGTATTCACATTTACGGTTGGCTTAGGGCAATTCCTATGGTAATGGTCAGATGAAAACTTTTGTTGAGCCAGTGGATGGCTAAACAGGTTTTTCCACTATGGAAAAACATTGGGCGGTTGATCATCAAGCGCCAGAACTTAAGACACACGCCGGCGTCCGCAAGAAAATCGTTGGCATTGGAAGAACAAGCGCTGGCGCTCAAACCGCAACCGCGACGCTCGAACGTAGACCGCTGGCGTTTTTGCTACAAACGCCAACGGGTAGTTTTTTAAAATTCAAAATTCACTTTTTACCTCTATAAATTACCATCATTTTCAAACAATTCACTCACACCAAAATTCACTTCTCTTGAATTTTCTCTTGTAAAATATATTTCAATTTTTTAGTTTATTGTTGGTGAAATGGCTGAAAAGGCGATCACACTTTTCTGCGATGCAAAACTTGAAGCTGTTGTTTCTAAGATATGTGGGAGTTTTAAAAAGATTGAAAATTGTAAGAGGGAAGTGCAAGTTTTTTAAGTTGCTCCAAGAAAATGTTCCACTAAAAGGCAAAGAAGAGCTCCAGTTTTGAAAGTTAACAACAAAAAATTCAAAAACAAAGGCGAAACTGTCAAGGAGCGCGTTGAATGGAAGATACGTCAAATGAAGATAAATAGGAGTCCAAAACTTGTACTTGATTTTTATTAAAGTTGCTTAGTACTTTTTATTATTGTCTAAGTTTATATCTTGTAAAAGAATTGGCACTAATATCAATGAATGAAAATATTTAGATTTTAAAATAGATTTTCACTTCAGATTAAGAGAAATTTATTACAATTTAAACTTGCAAATAACATCAAACTACATTTTAATAAACCTCAACAAAAACGTCAAACTACATCAAATCCAATGACATTCTCTCTCAGAGAGTTCACAAAGACTCAAAATGCTTAAACTCTCTTCCGCTTTCTTGAAGAAACTTGGTACGAGCGATGGTTTTCTCAGAAATGTATAAACAACAAGTTTAGATATTTATGATGCAGTTGAGTCCATGAGTACAAAGGTAAGATACTCACCAGTTCTTCGTTGGATAGTCTAGAATTGCTACGGTGAACCATCCACAAAACTTCTGTATAATGTTTGACTTCCTTTGTGATGAATGCAATACTTACTTCTAGGCTCTTACTGTTTCTTATGGTTTCGTTCCGCGATGCTACAAATGTCCCAATACTCTTTCCCAGAAATAGTCATTGTTCATTGGTTTCATCATACAATGTAATTAAGATCGAACAAGAGTAACATCTTCTTCCATTGTAAAGACTGGGAGCGGCAGACGAGTGCGGTATAGATGTGACCGAGATGGACCATCTTTTAGAATTCTAAAACAAACTTCGTAACGAAAAGGTTTACCGTGAGCTTCCTCCCAATTATCAAAATTTGTTTGGATCACTTCATCTTCAGTTACACCGCTGAACTTTTCTCGATCAATTTCCAGTACCAGGGAAAGAAATGGCTGGACTACAAGCCTAATAGATTGAAAACGAGCACGCAATCGACGAGCATCTCGGTTTCATGGGTTTCCCGTCAGTGAGACGAACATTGAAAAAATGTTCTCCCAAAAAGAACCGTCTTGAAATCCCACACCAGAGATTACCCTATGAAAAAAATATGCTTTGCATATAGTTATATCCTCTTCTTCATTAACTTGGGACCACGATTTCTAACAGATATTTCTGCAGAGTGAGAAAGATTAAGAGTTTTAGAAAAGAAAAAAAAAAGATGTGATTTTGGAGATGGGAGGAAATGGAATTTATAGGTCGAGAAAGAAAATGAGCCGTTGGAAATTTAGCCGTTGGCGTTTGTAGGAAAACCCCGCGGCTTTCCTTTAAGCGCCCGTTTGAATTACCATAGGAGTTGGCGTTTGTAGTAAAACCGCACGATTTTACTAAAACCACCCGTTTGAATTACCAACGCCTATTTTTTGTTATAAATACAACACTAGGGGTGGCCTCTAAACCAAACCAACAGATTTCTTTCTCAATATCCACCATGTTTTCTAAAGGCAAAGCGAAGCAAATATTACGTGTCGAAGAAAAAGAGGTTTGTCCATTATGTTTCATGGATAACCACATGTAGATGGTGGATTTTCGACAAGGGCTAAAATCGTAAACCCATAATTATATATGCTCATGATCCATCAATCAAATGAGTATCGAGTCTCATGTCTTTTATCGAAAGCGTGAAAGCTCGTGCCACGAGAACCTCTGACTGAGAATACTGTCTCTCAGAGTATGTGTAGATGTGTAGTCTCTCAGCTGAGGCAACGTCATATCTCATGAATACTGAGCAATTTCGGTGATCACTTTTATATAGAATTGCAAGATTAGACGGCTCCTAGACAGCTTGCCTGCTAGTATAGAGCAATAACGTCTTCAGGATGTAACAATGTTTTCCCTGACTATATAAAAGAAATATGACGCTTCAACAAGCTCATATCACTCGACTCCTGAATAATTGATGCTCCTAGACGATTGTACTAGTATAGAGCCATCAATTAGTTATTCCTAAATCATCAAATTCATCAACTGAATCCCTGGAAAATATTCTATGTTTTCCATAATATTTCGTTACTTCAATTTATGGTTCTTCCCAGCAGAATTCCATGGGTTAGTAATAAATATTCAACACACGGGCATCTGGGCACTATCGAATAAGCCCTGACCAAAACGGTGCAAGTGTACTCAGCAATAATGCACTAACGACCCCATGAATGCACAAACGAGAGTATTCCAAAACATGAAAGAATGATGAACCTATGCAAAATAGGAAGAAAATAATAAATAATAAAATAATAGTCAAGGCGCTAAGGGACTGGGCTCACCGGACGGCCAGTCACGCCGTGACACGTCCACATTCTATATTTTATCATATTTTTATTATTTTCCTTGATCTCATGAAAATATCTTCATTTGAACAAATATCCTTCGTTTTAAGGAAACTCCTCAGTTTCATGGTATTTCCTTCACATCAAGGAAATAATATAAAATTGGGAAAGGTGTCGTGGGACCGTGACTACTAGCCGGCCGGCTATGCCTTAGTTGTGGCCGGTCCCACACCTCATGATTCCTCATTATTTTATTATTATTTCCCTAATCTCATGAAAACTCCTTGATTTCATGATATTTCCTTTAAATCATGAAAAATAATACAAAATTAGAGAAACTCGTGGGACCGGGCCCTAGCCGGCCCACACGCCCTTATTTTATTATTATGTTTCCTTGATCCCGTGGAATTCCTTGATTTCATGATATTTTCTTCGAATTATAAAAATTCCTTCAAATCATGGAAATAATACATAAAATTAGGGAAAACTCACGGGGACCGGGCCCTAACCGGCCGACCATGCCCAAGCCGGTCCCACACGCCCTTATTTTTATTAATGTTATTTGTTTCCTCATCCCATCGAAACTCCTTCACTTCAAGGAAACTCCTTGATTTCAACAAAACTCCTTAGTTTCAACAAACTCCTTGATTTTATGATATTTCCATAAAATCATGAAAAAATATAACAAAATTAAGGAATGTGTAGTTGCAGGAAATCCTACACTACACCCCTCACAATAATCCACACAACTAAGACATTTGAAGATGAATAACAATGATTTTATTGATTATTACCTTGAATGTTTACAAGATAAAATAGAAAAGAGCTAAAGAAATTACAATCACCACAAACTTTCTCTCTCCTAATGACTTGTCTAACACTCTGAAAAGAATCCCCCTAACAATAGACTTGCTCAACTCTTTATATAGGGCAGTACACAGTGGATGACAACTAAGCTGTCCTTTATTTTCGGGAATGACTTGCGAGATATCGCAAGTGTACAAATACAAAATCTCGCCACTCTCCTAAATCTCGCTGGATCTTCACATCTTTCTCGTGTTTTGGCTGCCGTCATTCATTGCGTCATTTATATTATTCTTCTGCGACACTTTCGCAATGCTTTCGTTTATTGATCTCGCGAGGTATGGTTGTTGCGATATTCTGATCCTACATCTTGCCTCTTCTCAAGTCTTCGTCTTTCCCACCCATAGTCTTGTAAGTGTGGTAAAAAAGGATGTTTACAGAGCTTCCAGTATTAATTAAGATTCTATTTATAGCCCATGAATTTTCTCGCCCATCATCTTCATCATCAACGGGTTTTGGGTTAATTTCCAATCTTACCACTAATGGATCATCATGCATCTCGCCACCCTCGGGTACCTCTTCTGCGGTAAAAGAAATAATTTGTGTTTGCCATTATTTCAAAAGCGATGTCTTCGCGATGTTCATTACTTCTCTGTTGTCATAAGTCCCTTGCGAAAACCCTACTGAGAACACTATCATGAAAATCTTCGATTGTCTTGTACGAATGTACAATAGAATTGCAAAACAAGTTTTTGGCTTTCGCTCCAACTTCCACTACAAATGTTTCTTTCCCTTTTGTTGTATTTACTCTGTGAATTTCTCGAGGTGTTGGTAATGGTTGAGTCTTCGCTTCATATTTTAAGAATTGATTTAGTTTCCCTTGGTCTATCATTCTAAGGATGATTCTTTTGATATTCCTGCAATCATTCGTTTGGTGTCCATAAAAATGGTGATAGGAACAGAATTCATGACTTCACACCCGGGAGGTGGTTCATTCCCCATGTTCCATGGTGCGGGTATGTTTTCCATCAGGATTATAGCTTCCCATATCTTCTCCACACGAGCGTTCATTGGTGGCATCTTGATTTCTTCCCATACGACTCTATGACCTCGCTGCCCTCTATGATAATTCTGCCTCTGGCCTCCATAAGTTTCTTGCGGATTATGCCTCTGACCTCCATAGGTTTCTTGCGGCTGATCAAGTCTTTGAATTTTATTATTTCCGCCACGGTTGTAGAAATTTCTTTCTCTTTCTTCTACTGCGTTCATGTCTGCTTTGACTTTCATCATTCTCTTCTCGTCTTTCTCTGCGATCTTCTCCTTCACTTCTTTCACGAATTCGCACACCGTTATATCTATCAATCTCTCTTCTTTGTTGTCTATCAGCTCTCCTTTGTGCTCTTTCATATGCTTCATCAATATTATCATTGTTGCGATTTTGTTCTCGCATTCTTTCTCGATTATCATGATTATTCTGGCGAATTGCCTCCTCCAACTCCTATTCTTCCCTTTTTGCTCTCAATCTTTCTCTCTCGCGAGCTAGACGTGCTTGTTCAACATAATGTCTTTCAATTTCATCCTCAATCTCTTTTTGATTCCTCTGTGCTTCTCTCCCATGTAATATTCTTCTTCCTTCTTCTTGATTTTCTTCATCAACTGGATTATTTTGCCTCTGACGCTGCCTATTTCCTTGGTTCCCACCATTCTTCCCATTTTGAAAAGTCTCGGGACGTGGAACATAACGATCTTCCATCATTTCTCTTCTCTCGCAATGTTCTATGCCTGGATTTTGTGCTTCTTCATGGTTTTCTTCATCAGCATTTTTTGTAGGTAAAATTCTCCTTCTTTCCTCTCTAACTGATCTTGAACTTGACCTTGTAGTGCTTCTCGACCTTCTATTTTGTAATCTGATGTTTTCCATCCTCATCTCATGATTCTGTCTTGTCAAGTTTGCACGCTCCTCTCCTCTAATCGTCTCTCTTCATGTATTGTTTGCCTCAACGCCTCTAATGTCTGCGATCTCTTCATTTCCATGAATTATTTCTTCATTCCCTTCTCGGTCTCTCCCTCTTGTCCATTGTTTACCAATTGTTGTTCTTCTTCCCCTTCGTCCCACGTAGTCCGATCTCCAAGTATGCACGCTTACTCTATCATAATCCACGGTTCTATCCGCTCTTGGTTGAATTAGTGATTGAATTTGATTTTCTTCATCATTCCTTATATTCCTTCTTGAGGATTCTCCCATTTCATTTCTCTCTTCTCCGGCAAGTCTCCTACTCCTCCTAACAGTTGTTGGTTGCTCAGATGCATTTCTCCTTCTAGCCATTTCTTAATTTTGGTAAACTGTTGAGAATTATATGAAATTCCTTCTCTACTACTCCAAATTCTTTCAAATCACGATGTCAATCCTTACTCAAACAACCATTTCTAGCGCCAATATGTAGTTGCAGGAAATCCTACACTACACCCCTCACAATAATCCACACAACTAAGACATTTGAAGATGAATAACAATGATTTTATTGATTATTTACTTGAATGTTTACAAGATAAAATAGAAAAGAGCTAAAGAAATTACAATCACCACAAACTTTCTCTCTCCTAATGACTTGTCTAACACTCTGAAAAGAATCCCCTAACAATAGACTTGCTCAACTCTTTATATGTAGGCAAAGACACAGTGGATGACAACTAAGCTGTCCTTTATTTTCGGGAATGACTTGCGAGATATCGCAAGTGTACAAATACAAAATCTCGCCACTCTCCTAAATCTCGCTGGATCTTCACATCTTTCTCGTGTTTTGGCTGTCGTCATTCATTGCGTCATTTATATTATTCTTCTGCGACACTTTCGCAATGCTTTCGTTTATTGATCTCGCGAGGTATGGTTGTTGCGATATTCTGATCCTACAGAATGGGACCGGGCTCATTGGACGGCCGGCCATGCCTTGGACATAGCCAGTCCCACACTTCATGATTCCTTCATTTTATTATTATTTCCCTTCATCTCATGAAGTTTCCTCAGTTTCGGCAAAAATCCCTGATTTCTTCATATTTTCCCAAATGATTGCTCAAACGCACATCAGAAAATATCAAAATTCTCAGGACTGAGACGCGAACACTTTGGTGACATGAGCATATTACCTTGACTGACCAGGGTTGGCTATTTGTCTTGCAAGAGGCCGGTCCCTCATATTTTCATCATTGGACCTAATTTGTTCATATTAGGTTCAAACTCTTCCGAACAATTTTGGAATTTCATGAAACGATCGTCATTCGATCCCGTGACCACCAGTAGCGGTTTCATGACCCCTTGGTCACCCCCTCATCTCTTCATAATTAATTAGGTTTTATCACCTAAGGCTCAGACGAGCATTATTTTAATAAATGATTAAACTAGCATTTAATCATTCTTTCATCTACAAATCAACAAGTCTTCAAGAGACCTTGGTATTTGCTCACTTGAGCATCTGGGCGCTACATGGTTGACCCATGATCCCATGTAGCCTTTCCCTCCTTCACTCCGTGGTTAATTTTCAATAAACCATCAATTGATCGAATTAGGGTTTTGAGTCCAAGGTTCATAATTCCAGATTCAAACGCTAATAATTTTACGATGATCTCATGGTCAACATTATATTAATTATACTTGGTTCAGTTGCCAGTATTTAAATTAATATTTTATTTGGTCATGCTACCAATAATTCATCAAATGAGCAACATTTGCTCGGATGGGCAATATTTGCTCAAACCAAGGAACATTGGTTCAACCATCAATTTTCAATAGTTCATCGAATGAGCAATATTTACTCACGTTAACTATGTTTATTCATACATTATACCTCTGTCTCAACAGGCATGTTCAATTCATGAATCTCAGAACATTTTCAAATCATGTTTGACTCAACAATACATGGACTCATCGTCCCATGAAGTCATGAAGTCAGCAACTGACTAACTAATCACGAGACATCAATCGTGTCACATGGGGGATATTAACTAGGGTTTTGGTCTGGCGGTCTACGACACGTGTGTTCATACACACGATGAGAATGTGATCAAGTCGTGCAATCAGTTGAAGGAGTTAACAAAGTAGTGGGTGGAAAATCGACCAAGTCTCCGCACGTTGAGCAAATGGTTTTAACACGATTTCCACTTCTCCACTCTTTGATTCCATAAAATGTCACACTTCATGGGATCATGGTGTTTACAATTCTAGCAATATAAATAAGTCTCTGAATGATGATTGAAGACAAGACAATCTCACGTCAAACAGACAACAAGAGATTAACATCTCAACGTCTGAGTAATTACTCTCAACAGAGCAAATTCAATCATTCAGAACTTATCTTATTTCAGAATACACAACACACCTACAATCTTCGATCACCATTGATCTCACACATTTCTCAGCTTCCCTCCTACAGATCGACCCATCCTATTTTGTGACCGAATTTACTCTGGAACGACCATTGTCTTGGTTTTGGCCGGAGTACTACAGATTGATCTCTCGAATTCAAAGCACTCCCTTCTTGAAGTGCATCTGTGTGAGGTTTAACAGTTCGCTCGGTTCAAGGAGTTTCCTCCGCACGGTCGTCTCCTCAATTCCGTAAAAACCAGCAACTCGTTTTGCCCCGTCTACAGATTGGCGACCACAGTGGGAGATCATTCTCTCGGTTGCAATCTCACTTCTATCAAAGATGGTCGGTCTTAGGTCTGGTTCAGTTACCAACCCGGATTCAACACCCGTCTCTAATATTGCAAGCTCTAGTGGTACTGCCAACACCACTCCTCCGGCGCAACCTGCCACTACCACTCTTCCGGCGCAACCTGCCACTGCTACTCCTCCAAGCACTGGTGCTCCAGTGATCACCCCTGCAAGTGACGGCACCGGAACCATCAACAATCCACTCTCCGGTCGGTTTCCTGAAGAAGTCATAGAAAATCCACCTACCATAGGTGATCTTATGAATGTGCAAGAAACTCTTGCTAAAAATCTAACTGACATGGATGCTACTCAGAATGAACTATTCAACTATCTCAAGACTCTTACAGACAAGATGTCAGAGAAAACTCAGGAGAAAGGAAAAGCTAAATAAACGTCTTCAGACGCTGATCTTGAGGTCACTCCGATCCATGTAGTAGGCGGTGAGGAAGTTCCTAAGGATGCAGATAATCCACCGGCGAAAGAGCCATCCAAGCCATCACTCGTGAAGACTGGAACGTCTTTTGGAGGATCATGGGAAAGACAAAACACCTTCCGTACATCCTCACCAACCTCCATATCCTGCTGCTACACAAAGGATTCCTCTTCCGAAGGGATACACTTCTCCAATGTTCACACTTTACAACGGAACGGGCAACGCTCGAGAACATGTTTCTCGATTCTTAGAATCGTTGGGTGAGCATGAACACAATCATGTCGTCCGTCTGAAGGAATTTTCAAAGTCTATAACAGGAAGAGCATATACCTGGTACAACAACATCGCACCAGGAAGTATCACCAGTTGGGGAGAGATGATTAATGCTTTATACAGAAAATATTTCTTTGTTTCGGAGCAAATTACTCTCTCTGATCTAGGAAGGATGTTTCAAAGGATAAATGAACATCTCAATGACTATGTGAAAAGGTTCAGAGTTCAAGCCTTGGATTGCCACGATCTAAACGTCACAGAGCAGCAACTTGTAGACTTGTGCATCGATGGAATGATCCCGGTCTACAGAGACTTGCTGGAAAATCTCTGGTTCCAGACTTTCTCAGAGCTTCATGAAGCAGCCAAACGATCAGTGAATACTGCACCTGCTTTACTGGAAAGAGCAAAATCTGCAAGGTCGGGGAACCTCGAAGCAGCCGATGCGTAGTCAACAATCAGTACAATCTCCAGCCTTCAACAAACGTTGTTGCTGAAAGGAAGCAAAAGGAAAGACGAGGCACCACAAAACAAGCATGCTCCTCCAATCTCTCAGGCTCCTCCAAAGCACAAAGAAAGGATAACCAATCCTGAAATGCACAAACCTCGACCTAGCATCAATAAATAGGGAAATGATCAGACAGACTCAAACCCCCCTCTTCATATTGAAGAAGTGATCGAGTTACTGGAAGTCTGGATTCAATATGGTACAATCAAATTGCCATTCATCAGGAGATAGCCAACTGAAGAAGAAATGGAGAATCCCAAGAGAGCTTTAACTGGGGACTGAAGGAGTACACATGAACCTCTCCCAATCAATACCTTCACTCTCTGAACAACCTCTCAAAGAAGAAGTTCAATCCTTGGTCGAACATATATGTGAATTGCTCTATCTGTCAAAGGCACAAAGGAAAGACATATTCACAATGCTGAATCACATAGTGTCCGGAAGACGACTGTCCATTTTCGGAAATACTTCTTGAGCCTCCAGCCACAAACACCGAGATGTACAACTGGGACTGTTTATCACAATCAATCTCAAAGGAACAAATTTGGAGAACGTTGATCGAGGCTGGCACAACTATCAACATTATCCCACTGAAAACCCTCGGAGCTGCAGGCATCACTATAAAAAAGCTATTCATATATCAATCAGAGATCATGAAGGAATGCTCAGAGATACATATGCCTACATCACTCTCAAAGTGAAAATGGGTTCAACCTGGACAGAAACCAGGTTTCACACAATCAGAAGATCCAGTGGTATGACATGATCCTCGGGACGAGCATGGATCCATGATGAAAATATGTCTACCGACAAAGCACCCTTAGTTGCACATCTCTCCACCGAAGAAATTTCGGATCCAGAAGATTTGACGGACATCCCATCATCAGAGCACTTGGAGAAATTTCGAACTTTGACGAGGTTGAAGAAAGAACTTGCAACAGATGCATAGACATTCATCAAGAGGTTCCACACTCAGCGGAATGCCAAATCAACAGAAGATACACAGGGCCGAGACGATCAAGCCTAAGATGTTCGACGCTTCAGCGCTCAAGCATATAAGAAGCCTTCGAATTATACTCCCAATCAAAGAGTACAACTTCGATAATAGCGCCTTTAGCTTCAGCACAATATCTCGACGGTGACACAATGGTCCAACACCGACACGATCAAAGTGTGGCTGAAGTACAAATCGATAAGTCTTCACTATCCCACGATGAGACTTCTGAAGCAGATGCAACATCATTCATCAATGGATGATACAAACTCCTTTAACTCTCCCCTGCACGACTGGGAAACTTCCTCTCTTCACCAATCATATCCAATGAAGACTGCTGCTACTATCTACCGCGCAACAACAACGAATCCCAGACGAAGCCACATCACAGTAAAGTCATATTCAGGAGAATTTGGGTTGAAATCCTAGTACACCTTTATCTTGGGAATGCTCAACCCACCAACTAGTTCGTGCATATAAAGGCTCACTGGATGGAGGAGCAAAGACTATCATCTTTGGTCTATGTAGCAACTCCAACCATAGTATCAGCATCGGCAAGGATACGTAGAGGAACTCCATTCATGGTCTCAAAGATCAACAAGAATTTACTGGATAAAATTGGATCATGATCTCAAGATCAATAATCTTAGACACAACATCCGGATTCATCAACTATCCATTCTCTCAAGTGTTACTCAATGGATCGTACTTCTCCAATCCCTAATGATTCATATCAAGATATATAGACATGAAAACATGATAACATGAACATCTTCCCAAAGCTTGCACGATGGACGGGCACAAATCAAAGTCTTCTACAAGATGTTCTCATCGCCTCTACAAATGAGATACGACATGCTCCAGGACATGGGTATACAAAAAGGTACTAATGGGTGAGGAATGGGACAATACTTTCTCAATGAAAGATGTTCGTCTATGTTTCTTCTACAACTTACTAAAAGGGCGCATCAATCGGACATACGAGCTGAAAGATATGGCCTTTACCGTCAGGTTTACGAAATCTCAAAATTTTGTACGGGATTACAAATTACAAATGTGCACACTTCGTTGGCTGACCTCTGCAACTCCAAATTGAGTGATTCTTTTCTCATTTGATAACTCAGTCTCTTAGCTTCAAAAGTTTGGGTCAAGCATGGAATTTCTACGTCGTATGAGGTTCCTACAGCTTCCAGAGCATACAACATGCAAGCATCAATTCTTAGACGGGATTCATAACTTCCACAGTCGATCGGTGTCTACCACGTCTTCCCACTAAGTCCTTCATCAAGTTTATACAGTCCAAGACCCGTGGCACCAGGCTCTCATGTGCTGATCATTCATCATAAAAGGAATGCTACCACCGGGACATGAAACCATGGTCATTACATCACCCCCTCTCGAGAGAAACCCCAGTTATGGTCCCGTGACCAGGGTTTCAGAAGTGATGTTTCTGCGACTAACAGAAACAAGACGACACTGCAAGCACCACACTCATGTATCAATCAAGGGGTCCTGATCTCAAATGAATCAATGACATTAAAATCCTTCACCAACCGTTCAATACACAAGCGAATGGTCTAAAGACACAACATGAGTGTTTTACAACAAGCTCATATGAGATAATTTTGCACTGTCCTGTACAAACCGACGAGCTGGGATCAATTGGTGAAGAATCTAGGGATAGGTCATATACCACTCTTTTCGGATGGATGTCCACCTCAACATATCTAAAATTCACAGTAATTGAAGAAACGAGCAAGGAGATGTGGCCAAAACATTGGACAACATACAATCTGAAAAAATTCTGAAAGTCTCCTGGAAGTTTACTGTTTCGCCTTTTTCAGGCCCTAAACATGTTCAAAACTCAAAAATCTTCTTTGAAAAAGCTTGGAAATTTTCTGGGCACGAAGATTTACAGCCGCGAAAATACGACTTCGGACGAATATTCTACAGCGTTTCTATTAAAAGGCTGAAGTCTGAAATTTTATAGTGACGTATTTCGACGAAATTACTCGTATACTCACATGGATTCTCATTCATTCACAAATCAGCAATTTCATACTTCTATGAAGAGATTACAGGAGATATACTTACTAAGGGAGTCTCTAAATCATTTGAAGGCTCGACAATGCCGGAATCTCCATTGATAACGCCGCTATCTCCATTTGGTTCGGGATTTCGGGAATTCTCCATATTCCCATGCCCCAAAGAAGAGTGCTCTTCATAAACATGCTTCTCATCTACAATGATTTCTTCCTGGACTCATCAACAATAATTATTATTATTTCATTCAAGGAGATGCCACGATCGCGTGCACGAAAGAGATGCTTACATCGACTTCTTCATCAGTGCTGGATTGTTTGCCCGGGAACAAGTTGAAGGCCGTCAATCGATGGAGAAAAATTCTAAAAGAAGTAACAAACCTTGGTATCGTGATCCTAATTGCACGGGCATGGAAAAGTCATGACACAAGGAGCGCTAACAACTCACCAAAGAAACGGATGGGGACTGCATGTCATCTACTAACATCCTGTAGTCCTTACTTCTGGGTTCTACGCTCCCGTAGACTTTCTTCTATTTCCGTGGAGTCTACATTTATCCGGTATTTCACTATACGATCATCCTGTGGTAAAGCTAATGAAATATCAGAAGTACAACTCAATATGAATGATCTCTCACCATCACTCAGAGGTCCTGTGAGTACCATTTCTTAAAGTTTCATCCGTAGAGATGTCATCTCCGAAACACCATCTTTGGAAGTATCATCCTTGAGTCACTATTCTTGCAAAGAGGTTATTTCAGCGCATCGTTCATACAAAGCGCAGGATTCGACAAAACAATGAATCATGGAATAAAGGTGCTCACAACAGCGTCTACAAAAATGGTAACAATCCAACTCTTACCTATTTACAATTTCACTAGCTGTAGTGATTATAACGTCAGAATTTCAAAACTTGCTCGTTCCTTCAAACCTGCAAAGACGAGCAAAATTCATTATTCAAAATCATGACTTGATTTTCATAAAACCGTGAACAACCCACGTGAATTTTAGCATCCACTGGTTTTTCAAAAATTGGACAGACGTCCATTCTACAATTGTGAAAATTTACATACAGACATTATTTTCACCATGAATAATTGTCTACTTTCAATAGTTGTTCAAAATCAAAACATTGGTTTTACAAAAATATATATATTTAACGTGAAACTCACGTAAGTTTGAAAAATAACACACACACACACATATATATATATATATATTCGTTCCCTCACACGAGCATCTGTCTTTGAAGAGAGAGTATATTTTCAAAGATTTTTGAAAGCTCGAAGATAATTTTTTTTATGAAAGCTCATAAACAAAATTTTATTACTAACAGACGCACGTCTGTTCAAAAAAAAATTCTGCATCCACCTTTGAAACGAGAGTTTATTCCACTTTGTGAAATCTCACATATTTAAAAAATAATTTTTTTTTTTTCGTGAAAGCTCATAGACACAATTTTTATCATTAGACTCAGGACTATTTTGTTTGTTTCTTAAACTAATGAACGAACGAACGTCCGCGCTAAAACGAATTCCTTTCTTGGGCCCGGCCCGTGAATCCTAAAACGACCAAGGTCCCGTCATCAAAATCAGCGGTTCAACACCAATTCATGCTCATTAGACGATGCTCATCATGCCACTGGAATCTTCGTCCAAGCCGTGGTTGCTCGTACTATCGAAAATATACGGTAACATCTTATCTTACGACTAAGTTCAATTACTTATTTCGTTCATAACTGGAAAATCACCATTCGGTCTTTGACTGAGGAACATGACTGTCCCTCACTCAAATAGGGACTTAATGTAGATGGTGGATTTTCGACAAGGGCTAAAATCGTAAACCCATAATTATATATGCTCCTGATCCAGCAATCAGATGAGTATCGAGGCTCATGTCTTTTATCGAAAGCGTGAAAGCTCGTGCCACGAGAACCTCTGACTAAGAATACTGTCTCTCAGAGTATGTGTAGATGTGTAGTCTCTCAGCTGAGGCAACGGCATATCTCATGAATACTGAGCAATTTCAGTGATCACTTTTATATAGAATTGCAAGATTAGACGGCTCCTAGACAAACTTGCTGCTAGTATAGAGCAATAACGTCTTCGTGGATGTAACAATGTTTTCCCGACTATATAAAAGAAATATGACGCTTCAACAAGCTCATATCACTCGACTCCTGAATAATTGATGCTCCTAGACGATCGTACTAGTATAGAGCCATCAATTAGTTATTCCTAAATCATCAAATTCATCAACTGAATCCCTGGAAAATATTCTATGTTTTCCATAATATTTCGTTACTTCAATTTATGGTTCTTCCCAGCAGAATTCCATGGGTTAGTAATAAATATTCAACACACGGGCATCTGGGCACTATCGAATAAGCCCCGACCTAAACGGTGCAAGTGTACTCGACAATAATGCACTAACAACCCCATGAATGCACAAACGAGCATTCCAAAACATGAAAGAATGATGAACCTATGCAAAATACGAAGAAAATAATAAATAATAAAATAATAGTCAAGGCGCTAAGGACTTGGCTCACCGGCTGGCCAGCCACGCCGTGACCAGTCCCACGTCCAAATTCTATATTTCATCATATTTTTATTATTTTCCTTGATCTCATGAAAATCTCTTCATTTGAACAAATATCCTTCGTTTTAAGGAAACTCCTCAGTTTCATGGTGTTTCCTTCACATCAAGGAAATAATATAAAATTGGGAAAGGTGTCGTGGGACCGTGTCTACTAGCCGGCCGGCTATGCCCTAGTTGTGGCCAGTCCCACACCTCATGATTCCTCATTATTTTATTATTATTTCCCTAATCTCATGAAAACTCATTGATTTCATGATATTTCATTTAAATCATGAAAAATAATATAAAATTAGGGGAAATCGTGGGACCGGGCCCTAGCCGGCCCCACACGCCCTTATTTTATTATTAAGTTTCCTTGATCCCGTTGAATTCCTTGATTTCATGATATTTCCTTCGAATTATGAAAATTCCTTCAAATCATGGAAATAATACATAAAATTAGGGTAAACTCACGGGACCGGGCCCTAACCGGCCGACCATGCCCAAGCCTGGTCCCACACGCCATTATTTTATTAATGTTATTTGTTTCTTCATCCCATCGAAACTCCTTCACTTCAAGGAAAATCCTTGATTTCAACAAAACTCCTTAGTTTCAACAAACTCCTTGATTTTATGATATTTCCATAAAATCATGAACAAATATAACAAAATTAAGGAATGGGACCGGGCTCATTGGCCGGACGGCCGTGCCTTGGCCATATCCGGTCCCACACTTCATGATTCCTTCATTTTATTATTATTTTCCTTCATCTCATGAAGTTTCCTCAGTTTCGGCAAAAATCCATGATTTCTTCTTATTTTCCCAAATGATTGCTCAAACGCACATCAGAAAATATCAAAATTCTCAAGACTGAGACGCGAACACTTTGGTGACATGAGCATATTACCTTGACCGACCAGGGTTGGCTCTTTGGCTTGCAAGAGGCCGGTCCCTCATATTTTCATCATTGGACCTAATTTGTTCATATTAGGTTCAAACTCTTCCGAACAATTTTGGAATTTCACGAAACAATCGTCATTCGATCCCGTAACCACCGGGGCCGGTTTCATGACCCCTTGGTCGGTCCCTCATCTCTTCATAATTAATTAGTTTTTATCACCTAAGGCTCAGACGAGCATTATTTTAATAAATGATTAAACCAATATTTAATCATTCTTTCATCAACAAATCAACAAGTCTTCAAGAGACCTTGGTATTTGCTCACTTGAGCATCTGGGCGCTACATGGTCGACCCATGATCCCATGTAGCTCTGGCCCCTCCTTCACTCCGTGGTTAATTTTCAATAAACCATCAATTGATCGAATTAGGTTTTGAGTCCAAGGTTCATAATTCCGATTCAAACGCTAATAATTTTACGATGATCTCATGGTCAACATTTTATTAATTATACTTGGTTCAGATTGCGGTATTTAAATTAATATTTTATTTGGTCATGCTACCAATAATTCATCAAATGAGTAACATTTGCTCAGATGGGCAATATTTGCTCGAACCAAGGAACATTGGTTCAACCATCAATATTCAACAGTTCATCAAATGAGCAACATTTACTCACGTTAACTATGTTTATTCATACATTATACCTCTATCTCAACAGACCTGTTCAATTCATGAATCTCAGAACATTTTCAAATCATGTTTGACTCAACAATACATGGACTCATCGTCCCATGAAGTCATGAAGTCAAAGAATCGACTAACTAATCACGAGACATCAATCGTGTCACATGGGGGATATTAACTAGGGTTTGGTCTGGCGGTCTACGGCACGTGTGTTCATACACACGATGAGAATGTGAGCAAGTCGTGCAATCAGTTGAAGGAGTTAACAAAGTAGTGGGTGGAAAATCGACCAAGTCTCCGCACATTGAGCAACTGGTTTTAACACGATTTCCACTTCTCCACTCTTTGATTCCATCAACTGTCACACTTCATGGGATCATGGTGTTTACAATTCTAGCAATATAAATAAGTCTCTGAATGATGATTGAATACAAGATAATCTCACGTCAAACAGACAACAAGAGATTAACATCTCAATATCTGAGCAATTACTATCAACAGAGCAAATTCAATCATTCAGAACTTATCTTATTTCAGAATACACAACAGACCTACAATCTTCGATCACCATTGATCTCACACATTTCTCATCTTCCCTCCTACAGATCGACCCATCCTCTTTTGTAACCGAATTTACTTTGGAACGGCCATTGTATTGGTTTAGGCCGGAGTACTACAGATTGATCTCTCGAATTCAAAGCACTCCCTTCTTGCAGTACATCTGTGTGAGGTTTAACAGTTCGCTCGGTTCAAGGAGTTTTATCCGCACGGTCGCCTCCTCAATTGCGTAAAAACCAGCAACTCGTTTTGCCCCATCTACACCACAGTCTTATGCAATGCCCTTGGATGTATTCAAAGTGTCCGCGGGAAGGTTGTTCACGCGTCAGCATGGTGATTGAATCACAACCGGAAAATCTCAGGTATTTGCAATGTCAAGATCCCAACTGTCCAAAGGAACCATATATGCTAGATGATGCTATGAATATTAAAAAACAACAAGAAGAAAAGATTGCAGCACTCTGCAAAAACTTCAAACTTAAAGCCAAATTGAAGAATGAGTTATTACACTGCAAGCATTGTGAATATGGAGATCACGAATACAAACATTGTCCACAGAAAATCAGTGGATGCTCAAAGCCCGATTGCAAGACTTTTATGCATTTGCGGACTTCTTATGAAGAAGACACATATGGAAGGCATTTCTGGGAATGTCCTAAGTGTTTTTTGGTGGAGTGGGCTGATTCTAGTTGAAGGACAAATCGATTCACTATGGTATTATGTTATTTAGTTTGCTGTTTATTTTGTGTTATTACGATTATCTAAAATCAAACATGTGGATGTCTTCACATTTTCACCATCATATTATAAGTAATTAAAATTTTTCTTGGATTAAACATTGCACCATCAATCTCATAAATAAAAACATACTTCATTGAACAACCACGTCATACATGAGAATAAAAGAAATACATCAGATTAAAACAACTAATATATATGCGTCAATTCTCGGCGGGTGGTGGAATTCCTAGGGCGATGTAGGGATCGTATCTGTTGAGCACCCTAATAATGTTGAAACAAGCATGGAAGTCGAAAGGAAGACTACGGTGAGATGCTTCCCACATCGCTATGTTCGGCTTCACCGTTGAGCTTATTTTTGTGATTCTCCATTAGTAAAACGATGAACTCCGATACATGACTACTAATTGAACTAAAAAAAAATGCGACAATGAGTGAGAATCACGTCCATAAATGTTGCCCGTTTCAGCGGCAAACATTCTATAAACTTTCTCCCAGAAACACAACGTCGATTCGGATACATTCCTATCGACATCATTTTGTGTGTGAAAACCAAAGGTTCCACAAATAGCTAAACCCTCTTGTTGAGTGAATCTAACAACACGAACTCTGGGAGACATTTTTTTTGGATGATTTGAGGGTGAAGAATGTGTGAATTTAGAGTTGAAATGAGGAGTATTTATAGAACTCAAAAATTATACTCGTTAGATCACAAGAGTTTTCAGTCGTCCAGATTCAGCCGTTGGCGTTTTTATGAAACACGCGGCGATTTTAGCTAAAACGCTGGCGTGTGAAATAACAACGCGCGTTGCGAGGACAAGCGCCAGCGTTGTTGGCTAAACCTCCAGCGTTTGTGCCAAGGACACCCGACCTTTCATTAAGCGCTCGCTACATCATCCACCTCACTCAACAAACCAACACATTTGTTGGTTTGTACTTCCATTCTTCATGTTTGTTGAGTCCAAAGTGGGAGCAAAATCAACAAACTTCAAGTTTGTTGAGTCCATAGAAACTGCTCTTAGTATTAACTCCTGGACGAATACTTATCCAGAATCATCAATGTCTCAATCACGGCTGCAAACCCAATCATAAATGGTATTCACGGCTGGGATACCCATCCGTTTTTAGGCCTGAACACTCTCAACCAATGCATTAATAAATAACCGTTATGATCATAAATGCATTGGTTGACTTCTATTTTTAAACTAAACGGCTAGTTTTCGTAAAAAATAAATAACTGTTATGTCATTAAACCCTATAAAATGAGACCATTCTGTTAGAGCACTGCTCGGTCGAATTCGCAAGCGTTGCTATCTCAAGCTTGTTTGTCAATGTTAGTGATCAAAACTATAAGTCTTGATTTCTAGTCTACTTATAGTGATGTCTCGGACTAGGATAGATTGTGTAGTTTAGTATTAGACTTCACGGCGTTCATCAATTGAAGACAAATAACTACTAAGAAGAGCTTGTGGAACTTCATCAACAAAAGGTATGTGAGACTAAAACTCATCTATCACTTGGAAAGTCTACTTCTACTTTATCTCCTATATTGAGACAAAAGTCGTATTACTATATAGTATTCAATTATGCACATTTGAGATTTCGAGAGCTGAGATTAACTCGCTTACATATTTCTCGAAATATGTGTTGGTAAGCTTTCGTGTCAACCAAGTTCATCTTATATTCTTGACGAAAGTCAAAAGATGATCATGTGAAAATCGCCGAGTAACATCTTACATGGTTTGTTTATGTGATACAATCATTTGGTGTAGACTTGGAATGTTTCGTTATGATTATTTTAATAACTTGGAAATTGCTTTGATGCTAATAGTGTGTGAAAACGGCTATTGTCATCCTTTAAGAAAGTTTCAATGATTGAAATAGAGTTTAGAACTTATTGGATTATAAACATAGTGTGCATTCTTGCATGTATGTGATCCATGACCGGAAGCCGTATGCGTACTTGAAGTTGGGAAATTTCGTGTACCAAATACACATACCGGTACGCATACTTGCGTAAGATATAGGTCCGGGAATTTCTGCTGGATTTTGTAAGTGTACTTAGGTATGCGTACACGTTCGCATACTGGCGAACACTAACTCAGACCGGCTACTTAGGTATGCGTACCCGTATGCATACTTGAGTGGTTAAAGTTCTAAAATCGGTTTGTTCATGAACTAATACATTTATATATTAAGGAATGCATTCTTTTCAAATGGTGGCTATAATGTTCATGAATTGATTCGAGTGAATCAAACCGATTTTGCTTCAATTGTGTTCTTGTATACTTCTATGAGAATATAGCAATTGAACAACTCTTTAACTAGTTTCATTTGAGTCATTTGAACTAGTTATGGTTAAGATGAATAAGGTTGATATGAGAGTGTTCATATAGCTAACATCGGTTAACTACCATTGAGCAAACATGGTGTACACGTTTAGGTACGGTTACATAAACCTAAATGAGGGTACATTTCATTTGTGTATAACAAGCTAAGTTCGATCTAAGGGTTGAAAGATATTAGCTTGAATCTAATCAGGTTTTTATCTAATGGTGAATATTGAATGC
The DNA here is from genome assembly GCA_023531295.1 of Papaver armeniacum. NCBI lineage: Eukaryota > Viridiplantae > Streptophyta > Magnoliopsida > Ranunculales > Papaveraceae > Papaver > Papaver armeniacum. The sequence goes on along the minus strand of JAJJWW010016012.1, from coordinate 177,069 downwards.
TTTATTACCAAGGTAACTTAGATTGCTAACCCTGATTTGAAAACTATATAAAGGAAAACTTTAGCAACTGCGAAACCTAATCCCCACACCTCCTGTGTGATACAAGTTGTATAAGCTAGATTCGATTCTCCTTTAACCTTAGGTTTTTCAAGAAACCCTGTAGGTTAACGACTTAAAGACTTCATTGGGATTGTGAAGCTGACTCCAACTATTTTCTCTGTAGTTACGTGTTATGATCTTGTTGTTTTTATCGTATTGAGTACTATGTTCTCTAAGATTTTCTCCAGATTTATTCTCCGATAGGCAAGATAAAAAGTAGTCACAAACATCTTCGTCTCATCGTTTGTGATTCCACAATATCTTGTTTCTCTACCATACGATTAAGATTATTGTGAGGTGATTGATATTTCTAGGTTGTTCTTCGGGATTATAAGTCCGGTATATCAATTGGTTCTTGTTCACCTTGATTTATCAAAAGACGGAACAAAACTCATAGGTATTTCTGTGGGAGACAAATTTATCAATTCCAATAGACTTTTCTGTGTGAGACAGATTTGTTTATCAAGTCTTCGACTTTGGGTCGTAACAACTCTTGGTTGTGGGTTAGATTATCTAAGGGAATCAAGTGCATAGTATCCTGCTGGGATCAGAGACGTAAGGAGCGTAACTGTACCTTGAATTAGTTTGAGATTGATTAGGGTTCATGTAGCGCCCCCAAAGCTAGCAGCTGACTAATCCAAGAGATTAACTATATAAAGATGCACTAAGAATCTAAAACATTAACTTAAACTTTCAGAATGAAGTTCTAAACAAAGTTTAACCCGAAACTAAACCCTCTCTGAAGTATATACAAGAACTCCTCTCAAATGATACATATACAATAGTGATTTGGTTTGCAAATAATTTATAAACAGTAAATAAACATAGTGGAAGCTAACTAACTAACAAAACTAAATCCTTGAAGCTTTCATCGCCACGTGTACATCTTGATTTGCCTCTGAAACTGAAAGTGGGAATGGGTCCCTAAAAGGGGTGCCCAGTAGGAATAACATTTAACTTTTAAGTAAACATCGACATGATTTGGAAAACAATCCATGTTTTCCCAAATATTAAAATACAACCAACACACTAAATTAAACAACATGTATATGGAACTAACTCCCTCTTGCAAATAATTAAATCTGTGGTGACATTTACACACCGTAATGTTTGGTGACAATTACACACCAAACAATGATTTCTGTGGTGACATTTACACACCGTAATATTGGTGACAATTACACACCTAGATAGTCTGTGGGTGATTGTACACTCCCGTAATATTGGTGACAATTACACACCTAGATAATCTTGGTGACAATTACACACCAAGATATGCATGAAATATAAAACAAGGAGCGTATCCTATATACCACAGATGGAAATCCTCATTTCAAACACTTACACATTCAATCTGCATCCCACCATATCTATCACATACACTAAATGATTCTTGTTTCAGTTAAACCAGCCATCCAATCCACTGGACTTCAGTTGCTGCCACCATTACCATCCAACAACATACCACCTGCCTCAAAAATCTACATCTGCAATACAACACTAATTCCATTTATGTAATATGAATACCAGCAGTTCATTCATATGCTTCACTAGCAACGGATCACACACCTTCCTAAATCATTCATCTAATTCCAACTTCATTTGTAGTTCCATAATCAGAGCATAGCCTACTTGCATTTGGAATTCATTATAGCACCAATCCCTGTAGATCAAAATAAACCTAAACCCCGACCAATACGGCTCCATTCTATATCAACTCAATTCTTAACTTCATATACATTCACATAATCTCAATAATGAACAAGAATAATTCTTCCAAATCAATTAAACAAAACAGTTACCTCAGATACAAGTCCAACTCCTTGAAACTAACCAATCTTCTTTGCTAATTCAGTTCAACTTCAATCAACACCAAATACCCATCTTCTACTTCCACAATCATCAGCAACCCTCTTAATCTTCAACTATTACAACTCAATATCACCACACAATTCGAAAGAGAACCCAAATTCAGAAACCCTAATTTCTCAATTTACCAATTAAAGTTCTTCTTACTAACTGAATCCTCAAATTAACATCCTAAACTTCTTCTTTACCTCAAGATATTCAAAACCCATTCATTAATTTCTCCTTATTCGTCTCAAATCACATCTTCAATGAATTCATAAACTATTTTCATCAACTCCGAATCATCTACCCTACTCAACACCACCACCAACAGTCACTACATAATCCATCTCCTCTTTAATCAACTCCTAATCACTGATTTATTTTCTCAACCATCACTCAGCTGAAGAACAGAGGAAATACAGAGAAGAGAAGAGAAGAAGGAAGAAGAAGAAAGAGAAATAAGAAGAGAAAATAAGTTTCTCTTTCGGTTGGTTTAGAGATAAGGCCGACCAGGATTGCTAAAGGCACCCGACCAAACGATAAGGGCAGCCAAGTCGGCTAGACTAGAAAAGACCAATTTTCTCTTCTCACAATTTCGATGATTGTTTCTCCGTCCGGTATCCGAATGACACGCTCAAGTAGTCCATCTTGCATAACTTTTCGAGATCTATCCAGTGGTACCAGTTTCGTATCTAAATCGTTGTTAGATTAATTTCTATTAATTAAAATCTATATTAAATAATCGATTCATTAGTGGCTTAAACGTCTCTTGATCATCACTAGATATCGTCTCTTGACCGGTCTAATAGCGTTGACGAGCTTGAGGGTCCTTACGGTTCAACTACGGTCCGGTCAAAGTTCATTGGTAGTAGGCTAGTGTGCATAGCGGCTTAATACAAATGTGGTGTTCAAATTTGGACTAGGTCCCGGTTTTTTTTTGCATTTGCGGTTTCCTCGTTTACAAAATTCTGGTGTCTGTGTTATTTCTTTTTCGCATTATATTTTGTTATATAATTGAAATATCACAGGTTGTGTGTTAAGATCAATCAATTAGATAATCCAACCTTTGGTTGTTGATATAAATTGATTGACACTTGAACATTGGTCTTTGGTACCGTTTAAGTTATTTCTCTTATTATATTCAATCGGGCTCGCAAATTTCTATTTGCTGATTGCAGATTGAATTGAGAAATAGAGATATAAAGCTCTTTGATATACTTTTCTCTAGATTGAGTCTGACTGTCTAGTTGATTCTCTTGAAAGTATATTGGAGTTTGTCTATTCAGATTGCCGAACGAAATATTGGGTGTGGTTGTTGTACCCCCGCTTTTTCACATTCTATCATCTTTTTCTCACCCACATCCTAGTTAGAAGCTCTCGTATTCATTCTCATCTATTTCTCATCCAAAAAAAGAAGAAAAAACACTATGGTGACTCCCCACACCAATGAAAAAGATTTTGCGATTGTTAGAGCATGGGCGACGATCAGACAACATGATGAAGATCTATACATTGACGCAGATCAAACATCTTTGTCTTATTGGAACCGTGTTTTAATAGTTTTTGTTGCACTAAACGGAAATCGTAATGGAAGAATTTTGGCAAGCGTTAAGGAGAGATTCGATAAAGTCTTTGAAAAATGCGAAGATTTCAAAAAGGAAGTCAATCCCACAATGCCAAGTGCCATAAGAGTAAATCTTTTAATAAGTCGTTTCATTAGAAATCATTTTGAGTAACATTATCTAACATTATCTAGCTAACATATCATATTTGTTTATATAATGGTTGATGGCTCACCGCCAATATGAGGCAGTTCATGGGAAAGAATTTCAACAATATGATAACTATCGCATCTTAGAAAATACTACCTATGATTTTGACCAATACGAATAAGGGTTTATTTGAATTGTTATGATCTATCTTATCAATGTAATGAAATATGTATGCTTTTCCGATTCAATGAATGAAAAACCATTTTGGTATATTTTGTTATGTTTGTTCCATTTTTCAAAAGCAAAAACGAATAGTTTCATATTTTTTTAAGTATTTTCGGCCATGTTTTAATATTAAACGACCTAGACGTTTTGACCATAAAAACTGAAAATTCAAATTTACGGTTTGGATAACGGACCACGACCAAACCGTAAACCATATATCGGCTGGGTTCTTATAGTTTCCAAACCGTAATTCCGATATCGTTTTGGAAGCTGGTTTTTCGGTTGGGATTTAACAAGTTATGATAGGATATTCTGGCTGTTAGTTGCGATTCCCATAATTACGGATACTTACGGTACTGTAAACTCGAGTCGTTACTTTGGTTGGTTTTGTAAATTTTGTTGTCGTATAAAAATTTTCACTTTCCAGTCATCAATTCATAATGTTACCATTACATAATTTGGCTAGGCCGCGTTACATTCAATAGTTATACCCAAATGCAAAAAAATAAAACATGGAGTAATACACTTAAATAGTAAAGGTTGGTTGTAAATCTCAATAAACTCTCTCGTGATCCAATAGCATTTCTCATGCTCAAATTCATTGCGACGAATAGCTTGGTAACAGGCAAAAGCCCAAGCGACCTAAAAACAAATCAAGATAAAGTTAGTATTTTATTCAAAACTTACTTGATTAGTAAACATTTGCACATACTCACTCTATTGAAAAAAGACATTTCGGGACTCATCGTCTTCACCCGTGCCAATTTCACCCTAAAAACTTCCATTTATAGGTAGATCTCCTTGAACCTATCCTTTATTTGGTTAATCGATCTTCCATTTTCATTACCATCTATGGCCACAAAGACCATAAATATACGGTTCCATTGAGAATCATCACTTTCTCCCGCGTTAATTCCTTGACGTTCGTCATGCTTTCTCACCGTGAGCGTCGCTCTAACGATTGCCATATCTTTTTCGGCAGTGTACGGAGTAACCATGTTTCTTCCTTTTTTTTGCAACAATGATGAGAGAGAAAGAGAGTGTGTGTGTTTTTGCATAAATTTTTAGTTGGAGAAGGGTCATTTCAAAAACTAGTCGTTCCTCAAAAAACTCAACGCATTAACTCAATGCAGTTGGAGATTTACGGCCAGCAAACATAAAATCATCTGGTCGATATGCTAGCTACGACTTGGTCTTTCCATGTTTCATAGCTGTAATCTTTTCTCGGCTTGGTTGTTACCCTGACATAGCCGTAAATCTGAACTTTCCCAGCCGTTTTCAATGTGTCACAGCCGCAAATTCATTTGTAATACCCATGTTCAGGTTCTCGGCCAAGAAGCATTGAAAAACCAGGCCATAAAATCTTTATCGGCTGGGACGCATTGAAAACGGCTAGGAAATTTCCGGGAAAGTTCAGATATACGGCCTGGAAACATGGAAAGATCAAGCCGTAACCAGCATATCAGCCAGATGAGTTTATGTTCCTGGCCGTAAATTTCCAACTGTATTGAGTTAATGCGTTGAGTTTTTTGAGGAAAGACTAGTTTTGAAAAAATTAGTCGTTGATCCTTCTCCAACTAAGAATTTGTGCAAAAACACACACACTCTCTCTCTCACAATTTTTGCAAAAAAAAAAAAATGGTTACTCTGTACACTACCGAAGATAATGTTGGAATCTCAGGGCCTGGCTCACAATAGTAAACCATCACGAAGATGTTAACATTTACATAGATGAAACCTCCGATTCTTTTTGGAATCGTGTGGGTATTATTTTATTGGCGTTAGACGAAAATCGTAATGGAAGATCGATGAAACTCATTAAGAAAAGATTCGAGCAGATCCTTCCACAATTGAAAGCCTTCAAAAGAGAAATGGAAGCCAAAAAGGAAAACAATCCCAATATGCCACGTGCACAAAGAGTAAGTTTGTCAATAATTGTCCCATCAAAAATTGTTTAATGTAAAACCAACTTAAAATTGTTTTGTTTTTTCAGTGGGAGATGGCCGAAGCTGATTATAAGGATGTCCATGGAAATAAGCTTGACCTTCATGGTTGCCATCATGTTTTGGAGGAAAGTATCTATGCTGACTTCTTCCACTATTATTAAGGAATTCTTATTAAGACCCATGTTTGCAATGTAATGATATTTTTTTAAAAGTTTATGCTATGAAATACGCATTCCTTTTCGTTTCAGTGAAAAATGTATGGTCTTTCCCTTTCCTTGATTCCTAAAAATGACACAATTATATAAGAATAGAGAAACAATAAAATTTTATTTAGACCATTACGGTTAGGAAACAATACAAAACCCATCCGTTTGTAAGTTGACGACTAGGAAAACTGTCCAACCCAACCGACACAACACTTCACGACTGGGAAATACGGAATACCTTGCCATGAATCCATAACACAGTCGGGAAACTAGTATATCTAATAGGAACCTAGAGTTAATGTGTGGAATTCCTAGCCGATCCATAGAACGGCTTGGAAACTAGTATAACGGCCTGGAATTCCTAGTCGATACAAAGGAAAATACTACAAATACAGAACATTTAACGACTAGAAAAGTCTCAACCGTAATTGCTACTTCACGGTTGGGAGTTCTTTGAGTCCCAACCGTTTCGACCTATTTACGGCTGGGTCGAAATGAACTCCTAGTCGTAATATGCCCAGATCCAGTTTTCCCTAACCATAAATTCATCCATCTTACCTATTAAACCAATTTAAAAGCAAAATAAATGATGGGTTTTTGAATTCTTAGCATTATGGAGGATTTAATGGTGTTTGGACAGATTCATTCACCGAATCTTCAATTTGTGGTTCAACACCTTCATAAAAATTAGGATCATGACAAGTCTATGATAATCCAAATCGTCATAATCTTGTCATATTGAGAATAAATCTTAATAAACATTTTTGAAAATCAATTGAGATTTGATAAAAAAAAAAATCAAGATTTTGTATGATTTTGAGAAGAAGAAGAAGAAAATGGGTGTGGTGAATTAACTTTAGTTTTGAAATTTGATTTAGTTTTGATTTTAGGTATAATAATGATCAAGGATATATCTGACTTTTCATAAGAATTAGGTCCCCCTTATCCCCTTAAGGATGTTAGATATCATATAAAGCCCCCAAATTCCAAAAGATTCAAGCCCCATTAATATGATTCTATTTTTCTCTTTCTCTTACTAAAAGTTTAAAACCAACATACAAATATTGTCTGATCAAAAGAGAAATCAAGGATGGAAAGGGAAATTTTTTTAGGATTAAAACATGCAAAGGTTCAACGAAAAGGAAACGAAAGGAAATTGACTTGTAAAATTCTGAGTTACTTGACTCACTTCCGCTTCAGGCTGAGTTTTCGCCAGAGTCACACCAATCTTTTGATGCACTCAAGTCTCGAATCAAGTATATAGTGGATGTCAATTAGTAAAATGAGCTTATGGGGGAAAAGAGAAAGGAAAAAATGCACTCAAATACTTTGGTAGAATCACTATGTAAAAACACCCCTTTTAAAAATGACCATACAATCAAGTAAAGACTATCCTAGAAAGAACTCATTGATTACCGGACTGTAAAAGTGTAAAACATGTTGTGTAGTGGTGGAACAACCCACCAAGAAGTATGCATATCGTGTTGTATGTCGTGATGTTCTGCGTCGACTCCCTTTTTATATATTTTTCCAAATAAAATATTTTTAGATACTTGCCCAACGAGTAATCTACTGAATTTATAAGATAATTAAATTATACTAATAAATTAAGGCTAATGAGAACACGATTTTGACACTTGATTTTGGCAAGAGGCTCTGCAATTAAGAGAAATAAACCTCTTCAACTCGTTTATGTTTATACTCTACTCGGGAAAAGATTTACTCGACCTCTATCTGCACATATTGGACGAATGATCACAATACCGATTTTTCTGTTTGCTAATAGATTTTTTTATTCATTTTCTCCTTGATTAATCTTGTAAATTAGTAAACTTTTTTGTTGTTGTTGAAAGACAATCTAAACTTTGGAAGAGATGGTCGATCAAAATTTGAACTCAAATTATTGGAAAGTAAACAACCATATAAGTCTACATAATTGTTAAAAGCGGGTATCGATATTAGCGGGACTAGTAAGAGCGCTCCAACTACTGGGATCCATTATTATATTTGTCTTATATGTTTAGCAATCGAATGAGTTTGGACTCTGGAGTCAAACATAAATGATGCTACACACACCGGGGTTTATCCCATGTGTAATCCACTGAGGGGATCGGGCAGACGAGAGGAATGCCTTTCAACTTTTGGATACGTGAAGGATGAAATGGGTCCCATGTGATGTGAGGGACGGGATTTATTCCCGGTAAACCAAGAATTATTGGTCAAACATCATAATCAGTCACTTTGATAAGTGGATTGTAGACATAGTCTATACAGTCCCATATGCACTGGACTTGTGAATAAGAACTGGACATCGATAATTGAACCAAGAAAGCTAGAAAGCATTACAACTTTTACTACTTTTACTGATACGCGGAAGACCCCAGATGTTCACAGGGCCAGTAAAAGCTATATGCAGGGCCAAAATTAATTTGACTACCGTCAACGCAAATGAACCAAAAAGTAAAAGCTTTTAATAAAGCGATAGAATGTTTGACCTTTCACGATATGATTAGTGATGAACATGATCAAATCAATGATTTTGCATCTTCTCCAAACGATGATTATGATTAAATCAGTGATTTTGGTTCCTCTACAGATGATGAACATGATGAAATGAAAGTGATTTATATTTATCATTCTTATCAAATCAATGATTTTGGTTCTTCTCCGATGAAATTGAGAATATTGGCAGTGATGAACATGATTAAAAATAACTGAAATCATAATAGGCAAGGTATTGAAAGCGTGAAGCGGAGCGTGAAGCGTTTTTCATTTTTAGGAAGCGATGCGTATGTCGAAGCGTGAAGTGTCGCTTCATGGTTGATGTTTGAAGCGGATTTTTTCTTATAAATAAATTAGTCGTAACTAGTAATTATAAATTTATTAGGAAGATAATATCTATATAAATTTTATATAAGTCTATTTTTTATTAAAAACAAAGCGTGTGTACACCAGTTCAACCTTCTCCAGGTGAGTGGGAGGTGGGGTGTTCAATTCCCCCTTAAAACATTCATATTTTTCTTTTAAAAGGTTTAAAAATTAGGCGAAATTTTTAAAGCTTCATGAAAGATGCATTTCACATGACCGTTTCAGAGCGAAATGCTGAAATTTGAAGCGAAGCGTACGCTTCGGTAATAGGAAAGTTAATGGCTTAATTCATGTCAAAAAAAAAAAAAAAAAGTTAATGGCTTAATACAAGCTGGGTTGTGTCTTTATTTTTAATGGTCTTCGTCTAGAGTTAATGGATTACCACTTCAAACTTTTCTTTTGTTCAACAAGAAAATTTAATCTGCGTTCAAACCAGTTTGCGATTGCCGGTTGAAATTTCAATTGGGTGGAAAAACAAGTTAAGGAACAATATCCTTGATTTGTATATCCTTTTCTGATTTTGATATCACATCTCGATGAAGACCATTAAAACATGATTTTAGTTTTTCTTGGCGAAATCTTATTGTCGTTTTTTAGATTTGGATTAGTTAACTTCGGCAGAATCAGTGGACACGAAAAATATAAAAAACGACCTGTGTATAAACAAAATTGAAAAAGTGAAATATTTTGGTCCCTGTGAATTTTCGGCCCTTACAACAAGATCATGGCCCTGTTAATATCAGCGGTCTACGCGGAAGATAAAAAAGCAGAAAGCATTACAACTTTTACTGAGATGATACCAGGCCCTAAAGTAACCTGGAATTTTTAGGGGCGACCCCAAAAGAATTAGAGGTGACACTAAAAGACAAAAAAAGGTCACCCAAACGTAAATCTAAGCTACCCCTTATCTTCGATTTTTCAAAATGGCCAATATGCCCTTATATAATCGGGAGGCTACACCATAATCGGTAGGTTAAAGGTGAATCGGTAGGTTAAATTGAAACTATACCTACCGATTATTGTGTAGATACTTCGGCTAATAATCCCTTTTATAATCGGTAGCTTATCCGACTTGTAAGACTACCGATTATAAGGAGCCCCATATTCAACCTTGGCCAAATTCCATAGGTTTTGAGGGGTGCAGAGCCAGCCATAACCACTTGGTTCGTGTTTTGGATGCAGCGTTAATCGGGAGTTAAATATATTACCAAACCATTCGATTATGGGTTGCCCAATAATGAGTTTTTTCTAAAATCCTTCATGTAAGGGAATTTGAAATATACCATAATCGGTAGCGTTACCAACTTGAAAACCTACCGATTATAAGGAGCCCATGTGGTTCGTGATCGAACCCTTGCCAAATTCCATAGGTTTTGAGTGTAAAATCCTTCATGAGAATTTTGAAATCTACCATAATTGGTCATAACCATGTGGTTCGTGATGTACGGGATGTAGCCATAATCGGACGTCAAGTAGGTTACATAACCTAACGATTATAGGTTGCCCCAAAATGAGTTTCTTCTAAAATCCTTCATGTGATGAATTTTGAAATCTACCATAATAGGTAGTCTATCCAACTTAACAACCTACCGATTATAAGGATCCCCCAGGATCGAACCCTTGCCAAATTCCATAGGTTTTGAGTGTACTGAGCCGTGCATAACCATGTGGTTCGTGATTTGGATGTAGCCATAATCGGACGTCAAGTAGGTTACATAACCTACCGATTATAGGTTGCCCCAAATTCAAATTTTGAAAGCTACCATAATCGGTAGATATTCTAACTAAAATACCTACCGATTATTGGTTTCTCCACATTCAACCTTCACAAATTAGCCTGGCATTTTAAACCAAATTTCGAAATAGCCGTTGGAGTTTTTGGGAAAAAGAAAAGAGACGTTGGAACCTAAACCTATATAAAGAAACTCATATCTATCACCCCAATTGCACCAAACTCTTTCCTCTCTTCAGTTCTAATTTTGAAAACCAAAAACATGGATATTGCTTTTGCCGAAGAAGAAGATTGTGCTATTTATAGAGCGTGGGTTGTGGTAACTGCTCATGATCGTGTTCACAAGCTCCACAAAAGGGAATCCGAAGAGCAGTTATGGAACCGTATTCTAATGGTATTTGAGGCGTTAGATGGTAATCGAATTCGAAGATCATCCAATGACATTAAGATGAGAAAGAAGGCGGTCGACAAGGAGATTGACAAACTTGAAGATGAAGAACGATTTGTTAGGGACGATTTTTCTTGGTGGACGTATGAAAAACGAGTAAGTATCTTTATAACTCCGACTCACATTAACATAAGTTAGTACTAACTTGTTACTCATTCGTAATTTCAGAGAAATCTTGTTGATCGTCGGTATATGGGCCTCTACGGGAAACGATTTGAACATGAAGGATGTTACAAGATCAAGGGGGACAATTTCTGTGGTGTTTGGACATTATGATCTTTTTTAATACTTTTATGGGCAATTAGGAGTATGGATTTAGGTGCTTTTGACGAAATTGTAAGGTTAAGGTCGTTTGAACTTTATGTAATGGATGTAATCGGAGGATTATTAATATAAAAACTTTCAGATTATAAAGAAACAGAAGCGTATTTTGTTAAACAAACTACCGATTAAAATATTCGGTTATCTTATGTGTCAACTTTGTTTCCGATTATGGTGTTATTTGGTTCCAGGAAACATAAGTTCTTTCACACGGAATAATCGGATATTAACAAAAACTAAACCTACCGATTCATTTTATTCGGAAGTCAAGGTGAAAATTTACCTTCCGATTATGGTGTTGTTTGGTTCCATAAACCATAGTTGGTTTTTGGTAGAATAATCGAAAATTAACAAATCCTAAAACTACCGATTAATAATATGCGGAAGTCAAGGTGCACAATTACCTTCCGATTATGGTGTTGTTTGGTTCCAGAAAACAAAGTCTTTTTACATAGAATAGTCGGAAGGAACATAACAAATAAACCTACCGATTATTATTATTCGAAAGTGAAGGTGCACAATTCCCTTCCGATTGTGGTGTTGTTTGGATACATAAGACAAGTTTTCTTTACACATGATAATCGGAAGGCAAAGTATATTAGCAATATTCCGATTCTGACAAAATATTTTGCAAAATCCCCAGAATCGGTAGGTTAATAACGTATAATGTTACCGATTCTGACTAAAAAATGCAACATCCCCAGAATCGGTAGGTTCATATATAAACTTATCTTCCGATTGTGTTCCAAAATTCAACACTTTCATGTCTCTTCATGTGATTCACTTGCGAGTCATCGTTAAATGCATAAACATAGCAACATAACCATTCATAATCCATAAACATAACGTAACAACTAATAATCCGACACAAACTTTGAAAACGACATAATCCGACATCAACAAAGTTAAATCCGACATAAACAAAGTTATCCATAAAGTTAACAAAACACCGAGAGTTTAGTTTTTCTTATTTGCTTTGACTTTACGAGCTTTACTACCTCTACGACTTGGACCAACATCATCATTGGTTTCATCAAATTGAGTGCTCGATGACGCCCGAGTTCTTTTGTTCACCTTGGTTGTAGGTTTCTTTTGCAATTTTCCACAAACTGAGATGCATACTCCTCATTGTCAACGTTATCAATCAACTCTTGGTGCTTTTTTATCTTCTCAATTGACACGGGCTCTCCGGACTTTATGCAATCAGTGCACCATTTGGAAAAACGCTTGAACCTGCTCATCTGTTTTAAAACATAGCATACCATCAAACGGTTATTACTCTATTTTGACCCATAATATTAAACTAAATTAATAAAACAATACGTACCAATCTATCAAAACCCGCAGGTTTCTCTTTGAGGATACTCTTGTACGAATCGGGCTTTGCTTTAAGATCACGGATTACACGAAGATGAGAAACATTCTGGTACCAATCCATATAGTTGGGAGCATTTTCAAAACCTTAGTTGGCTGCCCTTCCTTGGTTGATCAAGTAATGCGCCCTTCTATCCCAATGGAATTTACAGGATGGTGAACCCTTGTGAACCATCGTGATAGAATCTTTATCAGACTTGCAGTGCTCCAGCGTCAAAGTGAAATTGTCATGGATTTGGTCCTTTGGTATACCTTGTACAAAACTGTGTTGTCGCATCACCCTTGAGGCATTGTACATCACATATCCTGTGGGGTGCCACAACGGTCCAAAATAAAGTGCCAACCGGACCGACCCGCGATATGTCCATCAACTCGGTCTTCCTTGTATGGATCAAAGCATACGTCTTGGGTATTAAGTGAGTCCAAAATCTCCCTCAAACGAATCAGCTGCTGCTCCTTCGTCCTAGAATGGTTGTCATCGAAGACGTACTTTGTTCCTCCAGGGTCACCTTTCGCCCACGCCGTCTTTTCAATGGCCAATTCCAAGATAGGGAAGTGGTCGTAGATCCATGTCTATATTGTCATTTTTGCAAGTATTAGGAAATTGATTCTTCAATGGTAGAAAAATAAAAAAAAACCAAGTATGTAGAGTTAATAAACAATACCTGTAGTAGACTCACGTTCCTACCACTTGTCTAATTCCAAGCCTCGACGCCTTTCTCAACTCTTCCATCAACCACGCATGGCATGACGTGCCCCAAGAGTACTCATGCACTTTATCGAGAGGATCCGAGAGTTGTAAAAGGTTGGCGTCGACCCACATTGCCACCGGTATTGGGGAAAATGACACATCCCAATACACATAGGAGATATGCGGTGGCCGCGTGGTTGACTTGCTCGTCCGTTAAAGTTCCTTTATCTTCTTTATCCTTGGTGCCCTTGAACATATCCATCAGAGTACCCATGTTGAACCTGTCTAGTTCTATACTTCATGCATCTTTGAACTCGCTTGTTGATGTTTCTTCATCCCAACCCAAACACTTTTTAGTTAGAGCATAAAGTTTGGTTCATTCCAACTGCTTTGTGAACTCAGCCCTAACACCTTTTCCATGGACATGGAGTCTAACAATCTTCACAACATCATCTGGGGTAATCGTCATCTCCCCAAACGACATATGGAAGGTGTCGGTCTCAGGATAAAGTCTCTCCACAAATGCCGATATAGCCACCCGGTCATGTTCCAACATAGAGTTCTTCGCAAAGATCGCCCAACCTGAATTCTCAATAATTCTCTTGAACCTTTCACATTCATCCTTCAAAGGCCAATCCATCATTTTAGTTGGTGCGGCGGTCGGTTTGAGTATACGAACCGCATCGGAATGATACTATTAAACACATGACAAGTTAAAAAATAAATAGAATAACTAAAACTATAACCCTTAAAACTATTACGAAGAAAAACATAATAGGTAAATAAAATGGAAACGATGATTACCTCGGTTTCATATATTTCTCTGGCCCAGGAGTCTTTGTATCCAAATAACAATTGTCCTCCATCCTCCGGCAGCCCAAGGATTACGCCTTCTGGAACATCCCTCACCTTCATTTTTTGTGGACAAGGTGTTTCGCTTTCTTTCGAGGAGGATTTTTCTTTTCGGCTTATCCTTCTTCTTGCGCACCACTACCTTGTCCTACTTCAGGTACTCTATCTTCGGGTGCTTCTAGTTGAATTTCTGGTTGTGATTGTGGAGCACTTGGTTGAACACCTTCTTGAACTGGTTGTGATTGAGAGGCACTTGGTTGAACACCTTCTTGAACTGGTTGTGATTGAGAGGCACTTGGTTGAGCACCTTCTTGAACCGGTTCTGATTAAGGGGCACTTGGTTGAACACCTTCTTGACTTGCTTGTTGAGTTCCATCTTGAGCACTTGAAGCGGCTTTAGCAGATCCTAGCTCTCCTTGTACTAGTCATCGTGTTCGACGCCTTTCCTTCCTTGCACTAGATGAGACAATTGCATCTTCGATTTTTTTACCTCGCCTATCCCTAAACAACAAAAGAAAGTACAACAGGTTAGTAAATTATATAATCGGAAGTTAATGTAAAACCAACTTTCCCGAATATACATATTCGGTTGGTTGATTTAACCAATTGCCTCCGATTACTCTCAATCGTAAATATCACCACCTAAAGCTACCGAATACGTATAATCGGAAACAAAAGAAATTTTTTGGTGTTCGAATATGTTTATCTACACATAATAATCGGAAGCCAAATTTCAACATAACCCTCCGAATACCAATAATCGAAAGGCATAAAAAAATCCACCCTTCCGAATGCATCACAATCTAAGCCTCACAAAACTAATTTCTACCGAATATGCATCATTTTGTGTCAAGAAATTACTCAAGTGGTTCAGCCTAAACAATCGGAAGGAAATTATAAAACATAACACCCGATTATTGTATCTCTAATACTTGTTCTTCACTAGTATATTCGGAAGGCAAAAACACAATTAGCTTCCGATTATGATCGATTTAGGCCTCGCAATGAAAAACGTTCTATAATCGGTAAGCAACCTAAATATTTACGAATTAACGAATATAACAAATGTTCTCGTGATATGAAGAATTCGACCACAATCGGAAGTTTAAAACAATACCTAACCTACCGAATCTGGGTAATAACCGAAATCCTAAAAAAAAAAAATGGATTCGTCGAATTGAAGCAATATAAACCTAATTAATGGTAGAATCTTACCTAATCGGCGCCATTTCAATTTGCCTGAGAGTTTGGCTATAAGTATCGCCTACATTAGGGACTTCATCTTCTTCGTGTTCTTCGGGTTCGTGAGTTAAAACCTCTTTATTACGGGCATGCAATCCAATATTCGGATCCTCACCGCGCACTACGTTTTTGGTTCGAGCTTTCTTACGTTCCTTTTCTTTCATCTTTATAGAGAATAATCGACGATGATTCGATTCGACGATGAACGATGTATAACGAGGAGAGGGGGAGAGTTTTCCTCTCTGCAATCGGAAGGAAAGAGGAGAAGAGGAGTTGAAGTGGAAGTTGAAAAGAAAATGAAATAGAATGAATTTAGGTTGACTTTGGTTTTATCTGTCAAACGGTTATTAATCGGTAGGTAATACCACCTAATTAGCTACCGATTGTTTAGTAGCCCAAAATCGGTAGAGGGGTTTACTTATAACCTTCCGATTATTGGAAGCCTCAAATTGAGCCTTGGCCAAATTCCATAGGTTTTGAGGGGTGCAGAGCCGACCATAACCACTTGGGTTGAGCTGTGGATGTAGCCATAATCGGAAGATAAATAGATTACCCAACCTCACGATTATAGGTTGCCCCAAAATGAGTTTTTTCTATAATCATTCATTGTTGGAAATTTGAAATCTACCATAATCGGTAGGAATTGTTACTTTTACCATCCCGATTATGGGAAGCCCTAAATCGTTAGCTTAGACATTTTTTTATTCGTCCGATTATATAGGAGCCCCAAATTTCACCATTGCAAAATTCTAAAGATTTCTTATTTATGTACTTTAACAATCGGTAGTTTCGTGAGGTTGTTTTTCCTACCGATTGTTATAGAAGCCAGATGCGCGTTAGGCACAAAATCGATATTAATCGGTAGTATAATATCGTTACTAAGCTTCCGATTGCTTTACAATAATCGGGCACAAAATAGCTTCCGATTATGTAAGGGCATTAACGTATTCTCCGCGTTTTTGGACATCCCTTAACGGTGTATATGGGTTGGGAATAAAAAACTCGCCCCTAATTCTTTTGGGATCGCCCCTAAAAATGCCAGGCTAAAATAAGTGGGGTCAAGATATTCTTCTTTATTTATTTTTGTTGCAAGTCTCTGTTTGTTTCGCGGACATGACCTTACTTTTTTGATAAAACAGACATTTCAAACAAAAAGGTAAAACAGAAAACCTATTATAGGGGCTCCAAGAAAAGAGTTTTGAGGGCTCCTAAGGATTCAAATATCCTACGATGAAGATAAGGGGACCTAATTCATAAGAAAAATACTAAATTACCCTTAACCTATTAAATATTGAAAACCTAAAACTAATT
Organism: Papaver armeniacum; assembly: GCA_023531295.1. Lineage (NCBI taxonomy): Eukaryota > Viridiplantae > Streptophyta > Magnoliopsida > Ranunculales > Papaveraceae > Papaver > Papaver armeniacum. The sequence goes on along the minus strand of JAJJWW010016012.1, from coordinate 160,191 downwards.
TGTTTTCATTCCTCTCCTTTAATTCTTCCATTTTCTTCTTCCCCATCACCTCCATCGCTTATTTCTTCGATTAATCGTCAATTCTCAAAATAATTCATTATCGATTAACACCATTTAATCCACCGCAATGACTTCAATAAGGTAAAAATCAAAAACCCATCTTATTTAATTGGTTTTAATGCATGGATAAGCGGAATCGATCGAATTGGGTTTTGAAAAATAGCTTTGATCTATCTACGGTTGGGAAATATGAATTTTCCCAATCAGATCGACTGTCTACTTCGTTGGGAAGTATGAATTTTCCCAATCAGATGCATTCTTACTGGGGAAATATGAATTTTCCCAACCGTAGACATAACTGAAACTGTTTTTTGCAAAAATAAGTGATGGGTTTTCTTAGTTTTTTCTGTTTATGATCGTCATAGATTTAGTTTTTTTGTATATGATCATCATTTTCATCATGATTTATGAATGAAAAGAGAAAGAAAAGATAATAAATTTAATTTTATAATTCATGGAGGGTATTTTAGCCATTACAAAAAATAGTTAGATATGGGGTTTTGTTGATTACTATTTCATAACCGGATTTTGTCATCTTGTGAGCCCTCAAAACCAAATGTTTGGAGCCCCTATAATAGGTTTCAAAACAGAAAGACAAATCTCTGGATACTGAGCACTGTACAGACGACCTCTTGCTAACAAAAAGAAAATGGTGGGAAAAAACAGCGAAAATGGGGTTCAGTTTCTCCACCAAAAAGCTCTCACACACCAAACCAGTAGAGACCAGAGAGTACTAGTGATAGTGAGAGACTCAGGAGAGATTGAAAATGGAAGGAGGGTTGGAAACCAGAGAAAACATGAAAGAGAGAATAGAAGAAGATGAAAAAGAAGAAGAAGAAGAAGAAGAAGAAGAGAAAATTTGCAAGATTTGTCATAGCCCTGGTGATTCTCAAAACCCACTTCAGTACCCTTGTGCTTGTTCTGGGAGTATGAAATTTGTTCACTCAAAATGTCTCCTCCGCTGGATGGCGCAACGCATCTCTCTTGAATGCGAGGTTCACCCTTTCTCTCTATCTCTATCCCTGATTCTATTTTTTACTTAGGGTTTTATACTTTTATTTTAGTCTGATTAGAGCAATTTGATGAAACATGGGATATCTTATTTTTGATTTTGCCTTGTACTTTTTTTTTTTTAATGTAGATTGTAGACTAACGTTGTTAGTATGGTTTTTGCAGGTGTGTAAACATAGATATTCTGTACATCGTGTTTATGCTAAGAATACTCCAAGCAGACTACCTCTCAGAGAATTTGTGGGTGGGATTGTAATGAAAGCATGCCATGTTCTGCACTTCTGTGTGCGGTTTGGTTTTTCAGTTTCTCAGCAACTCCTTATGGTACCCTTAATTGCATTTTGGATATGGCGTTTGAGTTTAGTAAGGAGCCTTTCTGAAGCAAAAGAATTGGTTCATAGTTATATGTCTGCTTCAACAGCTATGATGGACTGGTTGTATGGCGTTGTAATCAGCAATGTCTTATATATGATGTGGTTGCATGTCGGTGCTTTAACAATAGAAGATGAAGAGGATGAGGAGGATGGGGCTGATGTTGCAATGGCTCTGGCACCAGATAATGAGAATCATATTGCTGATGAAATTGGTGAAGATGCTGGGGAACTGCAAGCTATTGCTGATGTAAGAAATGACGATAATGTCGCACCAGGGTTACAATTGTTGGTAACATTGTTGGTGGCTCATCTTCTTCGGAATTTTCCAAGAGTGGTCATTATTATCTTGAGGTTTGATGTTCCTCTACTAAGTACTGGTATTTTTCTGGTCGCGAGTATCTTATTTGTAAGTTCCAATCCTTTTTACCTTTCTATTCACAGTAGTAGTATAAGGAATGCCAGCTTTGATTGATTAGATTTACGTGTTGCTTCCTAGTGGCTCAACATAAATGCCTAACCAAACAATTTATTGCACCAGATTGTAAATTTATCTTATTGGAAAACTTCAAGATTTTTTCATGATAAGATAGGCATATGACATATAGTACAAAAGATGGATATATCGAGTTCAATATCGTGAATGATACTGTTATACGTTTAAGGCCATTTCCAATTATAGCATTTACAAAGAGGAAATACTCCAATAATCTCAAACTATTGCTGGTTTATTATGTGAGCTTCCATTATCTTTGTTGGACCAGACATTGAGCTCAACATGTTTCCGCTTTTATCTAAGTCTTGTATCATTGTGACCTAAGTAAATGGTCTCACTTTCCCCTTCTTTTTCACTTATACCAGTATGAACCTTTTTCTGCATCCGTCAAGTAAGTCGACTTATGTGCAACTGTTCACAAATCTTTTGTCTAAGGTATTTCATGCATTATATTACTAAAATTGTACTCTTTCTTTCTTTTTCCCTTTGCAGTTTCTGATTACCAATGTTGTGCTTATATTGGTGCCGTTCTCGTTAGGACGAATTATACTGCATTGTCTTTCATGGCTTTTCTTTGCGGCTTCGTCGATTTTCATGCCATTTGTAGAGTCAGCACTGTATATACGAAATAACTCACAGAAGAATGCATCACATACCGCTACAAATTTATCAGCTGAAATTCAGAATGATAGCCTGCTTTCATGTGCTATAGAAGTGGTTGCTGAAACCCTGACTGCAAATAGTATTGGACCAGGAGAAGCCTCAAGCAGCGAAGGCAAGCCGCGAAGCTTAGGCCTATATGATGTTATTACTCTTGCAACCGGATATATGGTCGTTCTGTCTTTGGTCTTCGTTTGCTTTGGTATCCCTATTAGAACCGTTGCATCAAAGATACGCTACTATCTGAGGGAATTCCAGAAAGTGATAATATATCCCTTCTTTCTGATGATTCATCTTGGAATCATTCCTTTGGCGTATGGTTGGTGGCTGGATGTTTGTACCATTACGATGCTTGGGAAGTCAATTTCTGATAGGGTAGAATTCTTTTCGAAATTCCCTTTATTAAGTTCTTTAATGCACTGGGCGGTAGGAATCATATACATGTTCCAGATACACATTTCTACTAGCCTTCTTCAAAGGGTATTACTCTTTAGCCTATTTGATGAAATTGACTTCGTTACTGTGTAATCACCAGTTTCTTGTGTAGTAATTTTTGATGATATATTACCTTTAACTACTTGTTCAGGTTTTGCGTGAAGAAGTTCTAGACTTTCTTCAGGGTTTAGCAGATCCAATCATCATCGTTTTACATGGACTTATTGATGAGGTGCATTTGCAAGCTAGTCGATTTCTGTTCTCCATTGTCTTTAATGGCATTTCGATAGTATTCCTAGTATATTTACCCGTCGTACTAGCCATGCGATTAGCACCAACTATCTTCCCTCTGCATATTTCATAAGTTTTTACCTTCTACTTGTGAACCATATTTCTATTTGTTATTTCTGTTTGCTATGACAGGTAACATTTAACCAGGTTGTTTCCAAATTGCAGTGTATCTGACCCGTTCACCGAGATTCCTGTAGTCATGCTTCTGCTGAAGATATGCCTACCTTATGCAATTGAACTGCGGGAGACAGTTGCAGCTCTTCTCCATCAATGGGTTACTTCAGTTTGCTGTTTTCTTGGCTTAAGTTGTTTCTTGTGTTCTGGACCTGAGGACATTGGTGGGCAGGATAATGTGAAAGTGGAAAGTCGGCAGGAGGATTGATGATCATAATAGAATGTGGGTAAGTGATTTCAATTGATGCAATTGATAGTCTGTAAGTGATTTCATTAGTGTAATCTTTGTTTCTTAGTTTGAGTACCAGAAGAAAATTTAAATTTCTATCATATTCATGTGTGGAATACGTTCTGTCAAAAGATATTCATAGTGAACTATCTAACATGTTCACTAATTGCTTTTGATATGTCAAATTTTGTGATATATTAGATATTTTCATGCACCTGGTACTGTATCTTGTCTTTTGTCAAAAGTTACTTATAGTGAAATATCTTGCATGTTCACTAATTGCTTTTGAAATGTCAAATTTGGTGATATATGAGATATTTTGATGCACCTGGTATTGTATCTTGTCTTCGGCACCAAATTTAAGCTTATTAATCTTCTACTGGATCTTTCAACTATTTGCAGCTATCCTTTTGTACGTCATGTAGTATTGTTGATCGTTCTGGCATGGATAACATTGCTCCTCTTCAGTTCATCTTTGATAATTATATCCCTACCACTAGGACGTGTACTGTTCAGTTCCATTTCTAATCTCCCAATAACTCATGGCATCAAATGCAACGGTAATGTAATAGTAGACATTGTACTTTCTGCTCAATTAAATGCTTTTTAGGTGAATTTTGTAATTAACACTAAGCTTCCGACTTCTTTCCTTAGATATCTATGCCTTCTTTATTGGAAATTTTTCCATATGCACTTCTTTCACTGGAGCAAGATACTTCTTCGAGCACTTTAAAGCAGGGAAAGTGCTTTTACGGTTCAGCGATATCTGCAAGTTGTTCTGTATTATCATTGAGAGTTGTGTTTTATTATCATTTTGGGTATGGGATTGATGCAATTGATATTTTCTGTTTCTTTTTAGCATTCCTAGTTAGGATCTGATCTCTAATGTTGATATTTGTCCTTTGGTTTCAGAGCATTGTTATTCCAGTATTAAGCGGGATTTTATTTGAGTTTTCGTTCATTGTGCCAATTCGAGCATTGGTGGTTGAAGCCCCAGTTTTACTCTTGTGTCAGGATTGGGCAGTGGGCTTTTTCTTCTTTAAGCTGTGGAGGACACTGGTATGTGCTGTAACTCTTTACTGTTCACTTTAGAATAGCGTCTTGTGATGGACCCTTAAGATGGAGGTGCACATAATGGTTATCTGAAAATGTGATGCACATATTCCAGGAGTTAGGCATACCAGGGTTGATGCCTAATTGATTCATCAAAGAAGAATCTCGAGCATGAAACTCTCGAGCTTGCTTACATAGAAATACACATAGCTCTGTAGTCTTGGGAGCCACCCTGAATATTAAAAAAACTTATAAAGTGTGCTTATCTCCCAGTATTTGTATTGTTGCGTTTTACAGGTTTTGCTGAACCATAGGATTGTTCTGGTGGATGAAAGTTGGCCGATTAAGTTTGAGATGGTGAGAGAAAATGATTTCTTGAAGCTTCCAAGGCATTGGGTGCTGCAGGAATTACTGATCCCTATCATTATGAATCTGCTAATGTCTCTCTGTTTTCCGTACGTTTTTGCAAGATGGATAGTCCCCTCTCTTGGGTTTCCGCCAAAAGTGAACTCCGCTGTCTATCGGTTTACTTGGGTAGCCTACCTGACCATAATTGTACTGTTTTCCTGTGCCAAAAGATTTCCTGTTTGGATCACCAACCTTCACAATTCAATGCGAGATGAACGTTATTCTGGTTTGGGGCTACAAAATTTTAGTGAAGAAGGCATTGAAGGGCCAAAATGAGGGTGATAAGTTGGGGAGATGGTTATCAAAATCTCAAAGACACTAATTTGTCAGATATGTTTTGATTTAACGTCAGTCAAAAGGTAGATATCCTAAAAATCAAAGGTGAGCTGTTTCGCTGTTTTGTTCTTTTGTTTTCTTGGCAGGTAAAGTTATTTTGTTGATGGGAGAGGATCAAGTGCCCAAAATTGTTAAATACCACAGCTAGTTACTTGTAAATATTCATTAGAGGTGCTTCGCCAAGTCAGTAGGATTTTCAATACGAAATGAAGGTTTCAGAACTAGTTTTGGTTTTGGTTTTTTTTTTTTTTAAGAAAACACAAATCAGACATGAACTCAAATCTGAGAGTGCAATCTTTAAATGGTGGCAAATTGAAATATCCGTTGCAAAACCACTAATTCTAACATGGATTGGGGTGTCAGATTTGGCATTTTTGTGCAATTTTTTTTTGGTAATACCAACCTTGGCTGTAATCAAATTTCGCAAGGATACAAAAGTAGGCCTGCACACGCTTCGGTTCGGTGCGGTTAGTTGTAAAACCGTTCAACTAACCATTTATAGTGCGGTTAGCACATTTAAAACCGTAACCGAACTCAATAGTATTCGGTTCGGTTTTTTTTCGGTTCGGTTCGGTTTTAACCATAAATTAATCTGTCAGAAATTCTGACAGATTTTGTACCCGCACCTGTACAGTGTACTTCCATTCCATACTTAAGAAATAACAGCTTACCATACTTAATAGATTAAACAGATCCATTCCATAAGAGTATAAACTCTAAAGATCAAACACACAAATCACACATAATGAAGTCCAAAAGCAAGGAGTCTAAACTCTAAAGATCAAACACACACACAATAGTCTTAAAGTTCAACATAAGAAAGTAGCACGAAGAGTCGAAGACAAGTAAAAGACTCCAGAGTCCAGTCCATCCATCCAATTCTCAAGCCAACAATCCCCTTAATCCTCCTCCTTTCCCAAAATGTCTGCAAAGAGAAAACTCAAAAGCCAGATCAAAATTCTTCACATCATGGGTAATGTACTTCAAGTGTCTACAACTAATACACCACACAACTTGAAACTCCAAGTTCAAAAAGGACAGGGAATACAAAAAGTAACATAAAAGGACCAGCACCCACAAACACTACACCACACAACTTGAAGAATCAACCACTTTCTCTTTAATCTTCATATGCAAGCCCTAAGCAATTACATAATCATAGATAATGAAACTGAGTGCAAGTTTGCAACTCCACTAACCATAAATCATGATAAGCAAAAGAAATGACAACTATAGAAATTTTAAGTCAAATAAGAAGTCAATCATGATATGTAAAAGGTGACCGCATTCATTCAAGTGAAACTCTAACTGGATTCATTCAAGTGACAAACAATTCTAACTGGATTCATTCAATTATAGAAATTTTAAGTCAAATAAGAAGAGAAGAGATTCCATTACCTTCTTCAATGCCGGCATTGTCATCTGGTACATAGTCACATATGAAATCAAGAGAGATAGGTTTTTGCAACCAGCTTTGCGTACAGAGAAGTACTTCAACTGCCCTGGCAGATAGCGAGCTTCTCCATGGAGTAAGAATGCGCTTCCCGGTACTGAATGCAGACTCTGAAGCAACTGAGGACACTGGTATTGCCAAAATATCCTTCACCATAAGTGATAGTACCTTATACTTGGTACTATTAGCCTGCCACCATGCCGTAATATCAAAATCCCTTGTAGATGTTTCACAAATCATCAAGCAAATACCTTTCCAGCTTCGTACTTTGGATGAGTAGAGTGAACATTCATTCTTCGCCTTTTCTTCCTCGACTCAAGCACATCCTCAATGTTCTCTTCTTGCACACAAACTACCATGTCATCCACACCTACAGCAGTTGTTGACCCGGTACCTAAGACATCAACACAAATGCACAATCAATATTAGTAAATGATGATGATAACAACATTTATAATATCTAAGTATGTAACAGTAGAACAAAAGCAGATAACTAAAGTTCAAAAGTTGATGTCACCTTCATTTGCATTAGCATTTGAATACATGGTGTTGTACTATTCATAAATTCTACCCATGTCTTGTTTCAAAGCTTTCAAAGCAGTCCCAACCCTGAAATCTTCTTGCTCATACAAACATTCAAGATCAAACTTCAAACCAGACTCTTTCTCTCGAGGATCAAGCAACTTAGCAAAAAAATGAACTGAGTTCATGTCTTCATAATCCCCCAATATGAGTTGTACTTTTTAAACATTACTTCTGCCATCTTAGAAATATGAGCATCTCGGTTTCCTATATCTCTAAGACGAACCAAATGTTCATGAATCAAAGCTAACTGCCATAAAAACTCATGTGTAGTAACCTCGTGTAGAAAGCGAGAATTTAACAATAGCATCAAAGAAAATTTTTAAACATTTTACAGGACTCCTAGCATATGACCAGTCTGCAGCATATGGAGCATGATGACGGGGATTGTTCCTTTTCTTCGTATTCCTCTTTTTAGTTACATCACATTCACTTTCAGATTCACTAGAACTCAGAAAATAAGCTTCATCATCAATTACAACAATGTCATCATCAAGATTAGGTAAAGCTTCACATTCAGATTCTTTAAAAATATACTTATCTCGAAAGCTCTTGTCTTCTCTTTCTAACCTCTTAAAGACCTTCTCATATGGAATGGCAGCTTCAAGCATTAGATATGTAGCATTCCACCGGGTCTTCACATCCAAGAAAACCATCTTCTTACAATCAATCTTCTCAAGAGCAGCACATTCTTTGAATTTGGTCAACCTAGAGGGAGATCCATTGACATACTTGAAAACTAATCTGATCCTGCTAATTGACTTGTGATACAAAGAACACAACATCTTTAACAACAAGCGCAAGAACATGCGCAGCATACCTTACCTGATAAAAGAATGAAACAAGGAACTATAAACATGTTGCATATACAGAAAGCATGAAACAAGGAAATACAAAGTATACAAGCAATGCTACTGATAATTTGTAACAATAATATAAACATGTTGCATACTGATTATCCAAGTACTCATACTTTCTAAATCTACATTTAGGATAAAATAACACTACAACTTAAGTACAAATGCAAACATATTCCCCATTCCATACAACATGACTAAGCAAAATATCATCAAAAGATTCAAAAATACTCTACAACTTTACATAATTAATACATTTCATGGTTGAAATGAGCAAGTATTAAATGGCTAAATGAAACAATTAAACTAACAAAGAAGAAGAAAAGCAATCTAACCTGCATGTATTCAACTCTAACTGTTGCTCCAAATCAATTAATGACACCGGTTTGAAGATACTCGATCGCCACATTATTTGCACCGACATTGTCCAAAGTCACACCAAAAGATCTTCTAACCCCAATCCAACAAACATTTCTCAAGTGTTTTCCCAATATCCACTCCAGTATGACCCTTGATTTGGAAGAATATGATGATTCTCTTTGGAGCTTCCAATGAATATCAATGAAGTGCACAGTCACACACATGTAGTTGAAGTTGTTTGGAGAGGTCCATGTATCAGTTGTGAGAGAGACTCTTTGTTTACTTTCCTTGAAATATTTCTTCAACTTATCTTTCTCATCTTTATAGATTGTTAAGAGATATTTGTATATGGTCATCCTGCTTGGCACCTTGAATCTAGGCTCCAACTGTTCACTGTATCTTCTAAACCCTTCCCCTTCTACAATTCTAAATGGTAGTTCATCTATTATGACAAACTCAGCCAATCTCCTTCTACACATATCCTTGTCATAGCTAACAGCAACCAATCGGGATGACTGTCCTGGTCTTGGTGGTGGAAACAATAAACTTTGTTGACCCTTCAGCTTCTTGTTTGGATTCTCAGGACATGTGCCTAAATGTGTCTTCATCCGGAGGTGCCATTTCCTCGACTATCTCGCTTTGCAACTTCTTCTTTGCAGTGCTTACATTCTGCTTGTTTGTCATTAACCCTTGTAAAATCATTCCATACTTTCGACCTCACTTTTCCCTTCTTCTTTGGTTCAGTTACAGCTGCAGGGTCCTGTGTAGCCTGCTGAGTTTCTTGTGTAGCATCAACTTGAGGTGTTCTTGTTGCGAAGCCGTCACTTGAGTAGACTCACTGCAGGGGATTGAGAGGTCGGAGATGCACTCGCCATCTTGCAGCTCGATAATGAATTTGAACTTGATCCAAGCATTACCACCTGCAACAAACATCATTTCCAACATTTAGTTCAAGAAGCAACAATACAAGCACACATATCACTACTCAAGAAGATAAGGATGAACAAAGGATTCTACTTAAGCTCAGTGCAAAAATTTGGGAACCAATCAAAGATTACAATCATGGATTTCATCATCAAACCCTAGCCACTAAACTAATCAAGATTATAATTTGTAACTCTAACAACTCGCTTACAAAATCTCACTTCACAGTATTACACAAATAGTTCCAACAACAATTTCTCAAAGAGTAATTCATATAACAACAATACCTCATAGATTTAAACACCCATTAAAACCCTTTTGCTCATAGATTCATAGTCACAGACTCACAAATAATAAATCACTTCAAGGGTTTTACATCAAAAAAACCTTTTTCATAATCAACACTGAAGATTGAACCCAAATCAAACAGAACAAGTCAAGTGAAGGGTTTTACCTGTTTGATATGACAATACTCTTTTAATGAAGAACTCCAGCTGCTGGTAATTCAATACTCTTCAAGTTCTGAGAATATAAAATCAAAAAAACAAAAAAAATAATAATTATAACCCTAAATTGATTGATAAACAGTAATCAATTGACTTAACAAATCGATTGATTAAACAGATTTCAAACCATCTCAAGTATCAAAAGAAACCCTAAAATAAAATAAAAAACCCTAGAAATTGATAAAAAAAAATCATAGAGGTGGTGGGGCTCTTAAGTCTTGAATCTTGATGGAGGTGGAGGAGGCGAATCAGGCGACTATATGCAGGAAGAGAAGATTCTGGTAATGGAGGCCACTGGAGAGAGACGGAGTCGAAGAGGAAGAGAAGAAGAAATGAAATGGCTTTTAACGAAAATAGTTTAGGGTTTCCGGTTTTATACTATAGGGTTACCCGATTTTAGACGGCTAGGATTAATCCTAATAGAAATAAATCAACGGCCTATAGTAATCGGTTATCGGTTCGGTTAGTAGTGGAACCGATAGCCGAACCGAATATCCAACGGTTACCAAAACTAAAACCGACACCGACCGTTGGATTATCGGTTCGGTGCGGTTACGGTTCGGTTAGTGCGGTTATCGGTTCGGTTGCGGTTATCGGTTAGGGTTCTGTGCAGGCCAAAAGAGCTTATTCAGTGGCAAATTTTGATATGATACCACGGACACAAGCAAACTGGCGCTAATGTATGGTTCAGTTTACCGGTCAGGCAGTGCCGTTAGCTAGAATAATGAATTTTCCGTTGTAAGCCAACTCAGGGCCTGAATGGAGCCCAAGTCACTTATTAAGTTATCTTGGACATGAAGAAAATACAGATATAATTCAGACTGACATTTCAATATAAAAACAGACAAATTACTGGTTCTGGAGTGGACACCTTTTTCTTGTACAGACGATGCCTTACTAACAGTAGTAATTAAAAGAAAATGGTGGGAGAAACTGACGAATAGGGGGAGAGACTCAGGAGTCAAAGAGAGAGTGAAATGGAAACCAAAGGAATTATGAACATGAAAGAGAATCAAGAGATAGAAGAAGAAGATGAAGAGAAGATTTGCAGGATTTGCCATAGCCCTGGTGATTCTGAAAACCCACTTCAATACCCCTGTGCTTGTTCTGGGAGTATGAAATTTGTTCATCCAAAATGTCTCCTCCAGTGGATGGCGCAACGCGTCACTTTTGAATGCGAGGTTTCTCTCTATCTCTATCTCTGATTCAATTTGTTAGTTAGGGTTTTATGTTTGATGAAACATGGATTTTATATATTTTTGATTTTGCCTTTTTATGTTGAATTAGTCCGATGGTTTTTGCAGGTGTGTCAACATAAATTTTCTGTATATCGTGTTTATGCTGAGAATACTCCGGCAAGGCTACCTCTCAGAGAGTTTGTGGGTGGGATTGCAATGAAAGCATGCCATGTTCTGCACATCTGTGTGATGTTTTTGGTTTCAGTTTTTTACCTACTCTTTGTGGTACCCTTGCTCATAACCTGGATATGCCGTTTGTATTTTGTGAGGAGCCTTTCTGAAGTATATGAATCATTAGTTCATAGTCATATGTCTCCTTCAACACTTATGATGGACTGGTTATATGGAATTGGTTTTCTATTAGTTGAGGCGATGGTAATGGTATTGTGTGGCTATACTTTGCATCTGGAATTCAGCTATGATGTTCCTCTACGAAGGATTTGTATTAACTTCGCCACCGATATGAGAAATGTAAGTTCCATTCCTTCTATTTAAGTTATCAGTATTCAATTGGTTAGGTTTATGAGTTGCATCCTAGTGTCTCAACATAAATAATCAAACATTGCACTGTATAAGTTCAAGATATTTTCATGATAAGTTAAGCATATGCCACATGATGCAAAAATGAATGTATCTAGTTCTAAAATGCGAATGATTCTGTTATCCGTCTAAGACCACCTCCAGTTACAGCAATTATAAAGAATAAATACTTCAATGATCTCAAACTATTGCTGGTTTAAAGATTTAATACATTAAAATTCTGAAGTTATCCTCGGATTCTCTTTTGCAGTTTCTGATTATCCTTGGGATGCTGATATTTGTGCCGTTCTCGTTGGGACGAATTGTATTGCATTGTCTTTCCTGGTTTTTCTTCGCAGCTTTGTCAATATTCATGCCATTTACAAAGTCAGCAGTTAACTCACTGAAGAATGCATTACATGCCTTTACAAATTTAACAACTGAAATTCAGAATGATGGCCTGCTTTTATGTGTTGTAGAAGTGGTTGCTGAAAGCTTGGCTGCAAACAGTATTGGACAAGGAGGAACCTCAAGTATTGTTGGCAAGCCACGTTTAGTGAATCGAAGCCCATGCCTATACAATGTTATTACTCTTGCTACTGGATATATAGTCGTTGCGCCTTTGGTCTTCGTTTTCTTCGATATCCCTATTAGAACTGTTGCATCAAAAATACGTTACTATCTGAGGAAATTCCTGACAACAATGAATTATTCATTCTTTCTGTTAATTCATCTTGGGGTTCTTCCTTTGGTATATGGTTGGTGGCTGGATATATGTACCATTGCGATGTTTGGGAAGTCAATTTCTGATAGGGTAGAATTCTTCTCAAAATTCCCTTTATTAAGTTCTTCAATGCATTGGACGACAGGAATCATATACATGTTTCAAATACGCATTTCTACGAGCCTTCTTCAAAGGGTATTATTCTTTATCCTATTTGATAAAATTGACATTAATCACCAGTTTTCTGTGTAGTGTTTTTGATAATATATTGCCTTTAACTACTTGTTCAGGTTTTGCATAAAGAAGTTCAATACTTATTTCAGGATTTAGCAGATCCAATCTCCAAGATTTTACATGTAGTTACCGACGATGTGCAAGTGCAAGCTAGACAATTTCTGTTCTCCATTGCAGTTAATGGCATTTTGATAGTATGTCTAATATATTTACCAGTTGTACTAGCCATGCAATTAGCACCAACTATCTTCCCTCTGCATATTTTGTAAGTTGCCACCTACTACTTGTGAGCCACATTTCTACTTTTCATTTCTGTTTGCTTTGAAGTGTAACATTAAATCAGGTTCTTTCCAAATTGCAGTGCATCTGATCCATTCACCGAGATTCCTGTAGTCATGCTTGTTCTCCAGTTATGCTTACCTTACACAATTGAATTGAGGGAAACAGTTGCAGCTCTTCTCCATCAATGGGCTACTTCAGTTTGCTGTGTTCTTGGCTTAAGTGGTTTCTTGTGTTCTAGACCTGAGGACATTGGTAGGAAGGAGAACGTGGAAGTGGAAAGGCAGCAGGACAGACAGCATGATGGACTCATTGCTGCTCAAGATCCAAACAAAAATATTTTTACCTTACAGAATTTTGACAGTGTAGGAAACTATGCAAGCGATGAGATTGATGATTGGTAAGTAATTTCAGTTGTGTAGTCGTCGTGACATTTACGGGTGGAATACATTCTGTCAAAAGATATTTATAGTGAAATATCTAGTGTGCTCACTAATTGCTTTTGAAATGTCAAATTTGGTGATTTATGAGATATTTTCATGCACCTGGTACTGTATCTTGTCTTCTATTCCAAATTTTAGCTTAAATCTTCTACTGGACTATTTGCAGGCATGCTGTTGAATTTCGTGTTGTGTTGTTGGTTGTTCTGGCGTGGATAACGTTGCTTCTCCTCAGTACATCTTTGATAATCGTATGCCTACCACTAGGACGTGTATTGCTCAGTTCCATTTCTAATCTCCCAATAACTCATGGCATCAAGTGCAATGGTAATATGCTTGTAACATTGTATCCCCACTGGTTTCTGCTCAATTCCACGCTTTTTAGGTGAATTGTATTGTTAACACTAAGTTTCCAACTTCTTTCTTTAGATCTCTATGCCTTCTTTATTGGAAAATTTTCCATCTGGACTTCTTTCACTGGAGCAAGATGCTTCATCAGGCACTTTAAAGCAGGGAAAGCGCATTTATGGTTCAGCGATATCTGCAAGTTGTTATGCATTATCGTTGAGAGTTGTGTTCTATTATCACTTTGGGTATGGGATTGATGCAATAGATATTTTCTGTTTCTTTCTTTGCATTCCTAGTTAGCATCTCACTTCTAATGTTAATATTTAGAGTCTTTTGGTTTCAGATCATTGTTATTCCAGTGTTAATCGGGCTTCTATTTGAGCTTTCTGTTATGGTGCCAATTCGAGCATTGGTGGTTGAAGCCCCGGTTTTACACTTGTGTCAGGATTGGGTTGTGGGATTCCTCTTCTTTAAGCTGTGGAGGACACTGGTATTTACTGTAACTCTTTACTGTGTCTCACTTTTGAATAGCGTTTATTAATGGACCCTTAAGATGGAGGTGCACAGTGTCACCCTGAAAATATGATAAACGTATTCCATGAATGGGACAATCTGGGGTTGACTTTGCTAGCTTTCTTATAAGCGTCTCGAGCAGGAACTCTAGAATTTGCCTACATGGGATACACACATAGCTTTCTGGTCTTAGAAGCCTGCCTCCCTGAAAAGTTTAAAAAGTTATGAAGTGTGACCATACCAATTATGACAAGTTCTCATTGGTACAAAATTTGTTTTTCCTTCAAGTTACTTGAGTTGTGGTAAAGAACTATCTCCTAGTATTTGTATCGTCTGATTTGTGTTTTACAGGTTTTACTGAACCATAGGATTGTTCTGATGGACGAAAGTTGGCGGTTTAAGTTTGAGAGGGTGAGAGAGAATGATTTCTTGAAGCTCCCAAGGCGTTGGATGCTGCAGGAAATATTGATTCCAATCGTTATGAATCTGTTAATGTCTCTCTGCCTTCTCTACGTTTTGACAAGATGGATAGTTCCCTTGCTTTGGTTTTTGCTAACAGTAAATTCAACTGTTTATCGGTTTACTTGGGTAGCCTGTGTGACCATAATTGTACTGTTTTCATGTGCCAAAAGATTTCTTGTTTGGATCACCAACCTTCACGATTCAATCCGAGATGACCGTTATTCTGGTTTGGGGCTGCAAAATTTTGGTGAAGACGCAATGGAGTGCGAAAATGAGATTGATAAGTTGGTGATATGGCTATCAGAGTCTCAAGGATCTAATCTGCCGGATACGGTTACATTTAATGTCATCTAGGAAGAATTGTAAAAATCAAAGGTGAGCTGTTTAGCTGTTTTGTTCTTTTGTCAATTGCCTACCACTGTGAAATAAGCTCCACAGTGTTGCTTGTAAATATTCAGAAGAGTTTCAGAACTAGTTTTAGTTCTCATTTTGAAGTCTTGCTTACAACATATAGTCGTCGGAGAGTCCTGGGAAAGAGAAGTTAGACTGTTGTATTGGAACTGTGAAATTTTTGAAAATATGAGCTATTTACGGTTTATCTCATTGTCACTTTGGAGAGTTGAGTCTGGACCAGTTTCCTTTCCGTTGGTTGGAAATTGGAACCAACATTGGTTGCAAAGATTTATCTATACTCGATTACTAGCCCCTTTAACCAGGCTACCCTTTTTTGATAGAAAGGGTTAAAATTTTATTAAAAGGGATATATGCAATTTGGAAAAATACTATAACCCCCTTCTATATGGGTTCAACACATGGAAGCCCCACTAAATGGATCATTCATTGTCAACTTCATACTTTAGGAAAATGATATTATTAGGCCCAAAAAATCAAATTTGTTTCAGATCTAACCCATAATTAATTATTACGAATTTTAATATTGGCAAAACTACCCTTTACCATAAATACAAGAGGAATATCAGAAGATATTTTCATTTTTCCATTCTCTTTCTCTCTCATCTTTATCTCTCTCAGTTGCAGAGAAAAAAAAATCTAGGGTTTTTCTGAGATTCATTTTCATCTCCTCCTTTTAGATCTTCTACTGCAACAACGATGAAGAAGTTTTAGGGTTTTCTTTCACAGTTTCGCATCTTCTCCATCGATTCCTCTGTAATCTCAGTTGTTACGAAGATCATTCGCATCTGATAAAGAGAGATCATATGGAAGATGAAGAAGATTTATTTGATCCGATTGTTAACCGAAGAAGATCAACTGCATCTGAAGATTCATCCACATAATCAAATCGACCTGCAGATAAGATTTGTCTAGATTTATTTTTCTTTCACTGATTTCATTTTTCATCTGCTCTTTTAGATTTGGAAAAACGATGGTAAATTATCCTGGTTTGGATGTGGATATTTAGAGATTTGAATCAATTTGATTCAATAGATTTAATTGTTGAGCATCAAATAATATATGAATTCGAATCAATCAAATACTGTTTCGATTTTGATTTTGAATATGAAATTAAAGCTTGTAAATCTTAAATTAAGGATTCGTCGACTGTTCTCACTCTCTATTCAACTCAAAAGTCTTCTTCAATTAGTTATTATTTCATCAATTTCATCTCCTTTAAGTTCTCTTTAGTTGGGATTTCTTCTTCTTTTTGCTGTTTCTCATATATGTATTGATGTTTTAAACCGTAAGATTTACTTGCTGTGCAGGTTCAATATGTTGTGTTAGCAACTCAGTTGGATGAGAAAGTGTTTAATAGTGATGTCCGTAAAGGATCCGTGGTTCAAATGATCTATTACACGTGTAATACTATTCAGACTCAGAAGTAAGTTTTTCTGAATTCTGATCCAATTTTTTGTTCGATTTCAATGTTTTTAGTGTTACAAACCTTTGAAATGATGCCCGTTTCAGTTTAGAAATAGTTTTAATCTGATATTTTGTTGGTTAGACAAGAAGGTTCTACTATATTATTGAGTTTATCAGTTTAAGAATCTAACAGATTTTGTTCTTGTGTGTGCCTCTTGTTTGATATAGATTACTAAGTGTGTATGTTTGTGAATATCAGTTTGAATGATTGGTGAACCATTAATTAACGAAGTTAGTGAGAAAACATGGAGTAAACGAAGTTAGTGAGAAAACATGAACTAATTAACGTGATTACAAAATTTGTTGTTGATGTGTTTTACCGTCAGTGGTTGTGATCAACTCCAAACATCTAAGAATCTCATTTATTAGGTTTTTGGCGGTTGTGTGCCTGTCTTTTGTTGTAGATTACTAAGCATATACATGAGTGCTAGTAACGTATTAATTACAAAGGAATATCCTGCACAGGCTACAAAACCTGAACTTGTTTCAGGATGTGTAACTATTAATTACACATGCTAATTAGATGTGTAACTTCTAGGTACACAATCTAAATGGATGTGTAGCTACTAGTTACACATGCTAATTAGATGTGTAACTTATAGATACACATGCTGAGGATATAAAGTCTACGTGTTAAGGATGGACTTCAAAGGATATAAAGGAGGAAAGGCTATTATGTATCGATTTTTTGTTCATTTTTGGCTTACTTCTGTACTTCAAAGGAATCATTTGTTCTTATGAATATATTGTTCTTGAACTTCACTACAGAATCTAAAAGTTTCAAAAGAAAGCTGGTCTCCCCTGCATCGGAAAGAGTAATTACAACTTTGAGAAACCTTTCTTGTGCCTCGCGAGGAAGCTTTGCATTACCTTTAACATTTCATTATTGAGAAGTTAGGCTTGCTAGGATTGATTGATTTCATTATTGAGAAGTTAAGTTTTACATCATCTTTTCCTTTAGTTTATCTTATTTTCATATAGTTTTGTAGCATTGATTTGATGCTTTTGAAATATGATTATGCAGTTTGTTGGAGAGAAAGTTGCATATGTACTCTCTCAAGGATTGAAGGTGATTGCTAGTGTCTGTGAGACTCTTGAACAAAGAGAGGCATGACATACTATGACTGTTGTGGCCGTACAAACAAAATCGATTGCAGGTACTTCCCTGCCTCTAAATGCTAGCTACTACTTAAATGCTTTCAGTCCAACACTTACATTTCATGGCCAAAAAGTAGTTACATAGGATATTTGTCGTGTGCATTCTAGATACAAAATCTTAGTGTAACTTCAGGTTACACAAGATAAATAGATGTGTAATTTCTAGTTACACATGCTAATTAGATGTGTAGCTTTTACTTACACATACTAATTGAATGTGTAACTTATGGTTACATACATTTTACCTACATATAGTAATGACTGCTAAAACTAATAATTTGTGTGTAAAATTATTCTGTTACCTTGTTAACCAGTGAGTTATGTGTTCTTTTCAAAAATTATTTTGTTACCTTGTTTACCAGTGAGTTACTTAAAAATCTAGCTTATTCCTTTACACAATCTATATAGATTGTAATTTCTAGTTACACGTGCTGATTAGATCTGTAACTTTTACTTACACATGCTAATTGGATGTGTAACTTCTAGTTACACAGATTTTACTTACGTATAGTAATGACTGCTACTGATAATAATTTTTGCGTAAAATTATTCTGGTTACATAGATTTCACATAATCATCTAAATTGTTGTGGTATGTCTAAATCATTTATTAGGTTAGATTAGACTACTGAGTGGATATAATGTATGTGTTCAGGTCATGGAAAGCAAGCCTAAGATGTATATGGTACTAGAATTCGTTAACAGAGGCGAGCTCTTTGACAAAACAGTAAGTCTTGATTGAATCTATCCATTCATCCATCATTACTAGCTTATGAGTTGGATAGTAACATTTCATGATGTTTAAGTAGTTGGACTATATTATGAGTTGCTGAGATCTTATTGGCAATAAAAAAAGTACGGTTTTCAATTTGCATGACATTGATTCAACTATTTTTGGTCTTGGTATGCTATCTGATACATGCTTTGCATTATCTTTAACATTTCATTATTGAGAAGTTAGGCTTGCTAGGATTGTGCCTGAGATTGCTATGGCAGATTATAAGATGTTAATTTGTTAGTTCCCTTGCCTAATGTGTATATGTAACTCCTAGTTACACATTGTATGTGCATGTGTAACTCCAAATTACACAAGTGAAATGCATGTGTAACTCCTAGTTACACATGCATCTTCCTAGTGTAACTGGAAATTACACATGCATATATCATGTGTAACTATTAGTTACACATGAATATGAATTCTGAGTAACTTAATGAGTTTTAAACTACTCAAACTTATCAATGAAACAACAAATAACATGCCATATACGTGTACACATAACACGTCTATTTCATGAAAATGCTGAAAAATAAAGCTTGTCTACCGACATGTGTAATTTGTTTTGTTACAAGGTTTGTGCATTTTAGCGTGTGTAATCAGGAGTTACACTTGAATACGATAACTCCCAGATACTTGAATATACATTGTTGTATGTACTATTCATTTAATCTTATAAAAACTGATTACTTGTTGTTATATTTCACGTTTCCGATAAATTCATAAAAGTTAATTGCTTATTTGTGGTATTGGTCTCGCTGAAATTGGAGTTGACGCTGAATACACAAGTCAGATGCATGTGTAACTCTCAATTACACTAGATAGATGCATATGTAACTCTCAATTATACTAGACAGATGCGTGTGCAACTTCCAGTTACACATGCTAAGAAATTATTATAAATGAATATTAAAGTAATACATGTATTTTTGGTATGCGTTCTTTTTATGTCTATTTTTTTGATGTGTAACGTCTGGATACACATGCCATATGGATGTGTAACTTCTGGATACACATTCCATGTGCATGTGTAACTTATGATTACACTTGTTTAGTTGTTTCATGACATACCCATATGTAACTGTTTCATTCCATATCGATGTGTAACTTCAGGATACACATGCCATGTGCATGTGTAACTTCTGATTACACATCCAAATGTTGTTGGTGGGAGACGGTGGTCGGTGGTGGTTTCCGACGGTGGTTATCGGAAGCGGTGGTGGTTTCTGCTATTGGTGGTGGTCGCCGGCGGAGGTTGGCGGTGGTGGTTGGAGGCGGAGGTGGTTTTCGGAGGTGGTGGTTGGTGGTGGTGGTTTTCGGAGGTGGTGGTTGGTGGTGGCGGTCGTCGGAGGTGGTGGTTGGTGGCGGTGGTCGTCGGAGGTGGTGGTTGGTGGTGGTGGCGACGGTCGTCGGTAAAGATGGTTGCGACATCATGTTTACTATATTTTAATATTTTGGGCTTAAATTTAAATTTTATTTAATTTTGGGCTTGACAATATATAAAAGGGTATGGATGTCTTTTAATAACTCGGGGCCTAGATTTATACTTCTTTTAACTAGGGGCCTCATATTATGGGTTATCCATGGGTTAGGCCTTAGCCTAATTTCCCCTGGTAAAGTCCAACCCTCGACCCGAAAACAAGGCACAAGGCCGAACCAATAACAACCCAATTATAGTTCAGTTAGCCCAGAAGAATGATGTACTTCGAATTTGAACCAAGAGAAAGAGACCCCATTGTTTTTTTTTTTAATAGGAATTAAGAATTTTATTTATGATTAAATCATAACATCCAGCTCTTCTTAAACAAGAGTTTTAAATCAAGTAGGAAAAGAAGAAAACATAATGGAGTTTGCTCTAGTTGATCTAGCTTTTTTGGCCAAATAACAATTAGCAACCTCATTCAAATCTCTACGTACATAAGTGCACTTCCACAACTTAAAGTTTCATCATAGAGTTTTACAATCACGAATAATATTGTTATTCGTCCATCTTATAGAACCATTTGTTCCGTTAATAGCTTTCACAACGTTTGAATAGTCTCCTTCCAAGTGCAGGCATCAAACATTAGCTCCTTGCGCCATCTTTATCCCTTCTAGTGCTGTAAAAGTTTATGCATGCTCTTTATCTCGTGCTATTCCAGGTGTTGAAACTGCGCCTCCACATGATCCTGTTGCAGAGAACATAGTTAGTTAAATACTCATATATTTACTTTCCTTAACATACGAACCATCAAAGTTAACTTTTACAAACCCTTCTTCTGGCAGTTGCCAATGATTTCTATTTCTATCTTTAACTGTACTAACAAGTGCAGTTCCAAGACTCTAGGAGTTACTCAACCAATCATAAATATCTCTATTTATCAATCTCACAGTATTCACAATATTAACATTGACATTGTCAAAATCCACAACACATCTAAGTTTCCAAATATGCTACAAAGTGAAACTGACAAACCTGATAAATGTGGAAATATTTGAACTGCCACTGTTGTTACTACTTAACCAACCAATGAGCAATTCATTTACCTGCTTTCCATCAACTAGATGTGCAATATTAGGATCAACCGCAGGCCACAGAATTCTAGAAACTTGACAATCAAAGAGCAGGTGATTAGAAGTTTCAACACAAGATTCACACAGTGGGCAGATGTTATTTACATTGGAGGCATACCTAGCTAATTTGCTCCTAACTGCCAGACAATCTTGAACACACCTCCACAAAAAATGCTTGATTTTTTGTGGAATATCCATCTTCCAGAACTTTTTCCAGGGAAAAACAAAAATTTCCTGGCCATACGATTCATCCATAATAGATCTGTAGGCAGTTTTAACACTAAACAAACCATTATAAGATGGTTTCCATCTTATCATGTCTTTACCTACACCTGGAATTCTTATATCACAAATATTCTTGATAGTATCATTATCAAATAAAAGTTTTAACAAATCCACATTCCATTTACCTTCATCCTGCAAAATTAATTGGTCAACAGTTTTCATATTGGCAGAAGAAAAAAAAGAATCAAGCAATTCGGTTCTATTTGGCAGCCATCTATCCTTCCAAATCTCTATAGATTTACCATCCCCAACCTCCCAACAGTAATGTTTCCTAATAAATTCTAACCCTCTACAAACCCCTCTCTAAACCCTGGAAACCGACTCTTCATTAACTGCATGCAAAGGATTACTAGCTGGGAAATACTTATGCTCAAAAATCTTAACCCATAAGGTATCAGGTTCAGTTAAAACTCTCCACACAAGTTTAGCTAATAAAGCAGTGTTTAGGTACTCAGTTTTTTTGATATTCAATCCCCCTTGTGCTATTGGTTTTGTGACATTATCCCAATTCCTCAAAGTAATACCCATAGTGTTGCCTTTTTTGTTCCAAAAAAACCTTCTCTGAATGCCATATATTTATTTGTTAACTTTTTAGGCATGGGGAAAACAGCTAGATGGTGAGATGATAGAGTCCCTAAATTTGATTGAATTAAGACTGTCCTACCAAACTGATTTACATACTTTCCTTTCCAACTAGATAAGTTCCCATCAAAACTATCAAATATGTGACTGAAGGTTTCCATTTTTTTCTATGAATAAGAAGCGGAACACCTAAGTATTTATCTTGCAATCCTAATTTCTTAATGTTCAAAATATTCACTATCTGAGATTTAGTTGTTGGATCTGCTTTAGGATTAAAAGCAATACCTGATTTCTCAAAGTTGATAGCTTGTCCAGAGTACTTATTAAACATCTTAAGCATCTTATCCGGATTCCTAGCACCTTTCACATTAGCTCTAGCAAAAACCAGCAGGTCATCAACAAAAAAATATGACTTACAGAGGGAGCATCTTAGTAACTTTAATCCCTTGTATATCATTTTCAGACTCAACCTTAATAAGCATCTTGGATAAAACATCCATGCATATAATAAATAGATAGGGTGATAAGGGGTCTCCCTGTCTGAGACCCCTTGTAGGGTAATAAACCTCACCTGGAGCACCATTCAAAAGAATAGATGTTGACATAGTTGTCACACATTGCTCAATCAACCTGCACCAATGTTCATGGAAACCCAATATTCTTAGCATATCTATAACAAACTACCATTCAATCCTGTCAAAATCTTTTGACCTGTCTAACTTAATTGCAATTAACCCAAACTTGTTTCTATTCTTTCTCATAGTATCTACCATTTAATGTGTTATCACTATATTGTCAGTGATCTACCTAGTATAAAAAAAGCTACTTGGTAAGGACTAATAAATTTATCCATGACAGTTTTGAGCCTACTAGCTAATATTTTTGATATAATTTTGTAGCTCACATTACTTAAGCTTATTGGCCTATAATCAACTGTCATTTTCGGAGAGCTTTTTTTAGGGATAAGGGAAACAAAGTTATGATTCATCTGCTTAAGAAGATATCTTGAGCTAAAGAAACTCTTGACCATAGAGACAGTGTCATTACCAACTGTATCCCACATTTGTTGGTAAAAACCAGGTGGGTACCCATCTGGGCCAGGGCATGGCTGTATTTTCCAAACTATATTTTTAATTTCATCATCTGTTGGTATACTGATAAGAAAATCATTCTCAGAATCTGAGATATAAGGTTGAAGAACATCAAGGAAGTAGAATCCCTAGGAGGATTAGTACTTCTACTGATTTTGCTAAAGTGGCCCCTAAGTTCCGTAGCAATCATATTCCTATCAGTCAACCAAACACCAATACTACTTTGCAAACAATCAATTTGGGTTTTGTTTTTCCTAAACTAAACCTTATCATGAAAATACCTGGTATTTTTGTCATCAAATTTCAAGATATTCTCTTTAGCTCTTTGCATATAGTAGTCTTGTTTACACTATACCAATACTTAAGAGATTCTTCTAGACTGGCAAGATTCTCAGTGGCATCCGTACTATTCATATTTAAACTAATAATTTTTTGAATATCATTGATTTGACTCTGAAAATTACCAAAACAATCACAATTCCATTGAATGAGACCAAGCTTCACATTTTTAAGACACTTAGCATGTTTAAAAGCATTTGACCCTTGAACGCCAGCAAACCAATTTTGGGTTATGTACTCTTTACATGTATTATCACTCAACTAGCATCGATTAAATATGAGGTTTTTTAGTAGGATTATCATCCCTACAACTAACAAGTAAGATGAACACATGATCACTACCAATATTAGTCAGATGATAAACTATTGCATTGGGAAAGCAATTCAGCCAATCTACATTGGCCAAGACCCTATCTAATCTTTCAAGAATGAGAGAATCTATGATTACTCCAGGTATATGGATTACCTATGTAGTTCAAATCACTAAGGTCTAGTTGATCTAACCTCCATTTAACTGACTTTGAGGGATTCAGTTGCCACCAACTTTCTCTCCCTACCTGATAATAAAATTTAGATCTCATATTATAACCCAGGGACAATGATATCTGGAGTAAAGACTATATCTAGATAATTCCATTGGTTAAACCAACCATCATCAGTCACATCACCATACATACAGTTTAATAAAGTGTGCCCACTTCTAGAGTCCATATTGACCAACACGGAGATGAAATTCTTATTCATGTCGACTAGGTATATATGAATACCATCTTTCCAAAAAAGATATAAACCACCTGAAAAACCTATGGGATTGACATACAGATAATTCATGAAATTATATCTATAAGTAAATTTGGTCATTTTATCATTCTTTGTCTTTGTCTCGGACAAGAAAACAATATCAGGATCATTAGACCTAATGAGTTCTCCTATATGCTGTCTAGTATACTTATTGCCAAACCCTTGAACATTCCAAGCCATCACCTTCATGTTGCAATTCTCGACAGAAAATCAAAACTAGTTCTAGATTAAAGAAAACCTTTCCACACCAGTAAAAGACAAAGTGAAAGAGTTATTAAGAAAAATACGCCTTAGAAACAAGCCTATTAACCCTAGACTAGAGCCAAAACAATCATCAAAATTCCTAAAATTACAAACAAATGACAATTGCAAGATAATTACGACTCAAATTAAAATCAGATGTGGAATTATTAAAATTAAACCATCAATTAAGAAAGGGATACTTAAAATTTGCTTGAAAACTAACCTGATTTGCAGAAATCTATGCGACTCCAGAAGCTGTGTAGCTAACAGACGCTTCACCATCTCTCCCCTCTACCTCAACACCTTCCATGCTTATAACACAATCTATACGAAAATTATTGGCATCCTTAGTATGAGAAGTCTTACCCTTCCTTTTGATTTGAGAAGCAACTGGGTTCGAGGTTTGAATTTCATAGAGGGGATTTTCATAAGAGCTGGAGAGATGATGTTCAGTAAAAGAATCTTATGTCGATAATAAGGGACAAGTTTCTAACTCATCCTGTCTGGATCGCTTATGCCTTCTTGGGTCCTCCTCAACTTCTTCTACTGCATTTGGCCCAACATTGACAATCATCCCAATACCATTCCTTTCCTCCATTCCAAATATTTGATCACCGAGGTTCTCTTTAATTCCTTCCAACAGATGCTTATTTTCTTCAAAATGTCTACTTCATTCCTCAGTTGTCATTCTCACCACTCTATGTTGTTCCGCATACTCATCGCAACGTGCAACATTGTGTTGGATTACAAAACATTTGTTACAGATCCTTCTTGGTTGTTTCTCGTAATGATATATCACCCAACACTCCTCTAATGTTGCCGTGAGTAACCAAGTTCCTCTTTTTAGTGGTTGAGTAATATCAACTTCCACATTAGCTTTACACAACTTTTCAACCTTAGGCTTTGCATCCTCAGGATCATCCTTCATTTTCTTCCAAATCTCCTTACACATTTTTTCCAGCATGTCGTCATCAAGATGCTCCAGTTTTAGATCTCGGAACTGCACACAAAAGACTTGGTGGGTAAAGTCATACTTTGAAACATCTTTTGAAGAATCATAATCTTAGAGAACCATTAGATAGACCGTAATATTCCAAGGAGATTCTTTCAACACCTCTTCTACGTCATCTTCTTTCGAGAACTTGGAAACATATAAGTTCGTCTCCATAGATTTCATCTCCCACTTCTTAAACATTCTCCAGGACACACTGAGTTCTTTCTTGATTTTTTTGAGATCAAGAGGATCCTTCTCAATTATTTTACCAATGAGACTGTTATTCCATTTTTTTTACCGCTGCATTGATGTCTTCAACGGTGTTAAGAGTTCCTCTACTTTCTACAGGAATGCTTTTACTGATTGACGCACCTTGCATTTTTTTTGTAATTATGGCAAGTTGTGTATGAGAACTTGAATCCATGACTCTTTCAGTATTATTGTGATGAACCTTCTTCCTAAGATTTATAATAAGAAGAAAAATGGTTTGTAGGGTTTCCGTGGTATGACCAGTCAAGTAATAACAAGATATATTCTTAACTAACATAACTCTTGCAAATATTCGACACTTTATTGGTTTTCACCTATTTAGGATGACTTTCCTTAAACATCTTTGACCCAACCTTGAAAAAATTACAACAAATCTCGGCCAAGGATACGGCTTCAATTTTGGAGGAAAATTTTCAAAATTTTGAATTAGCGAAAAATGCGCTATTCAGGTTAAGAAATTTCCAAAATTGTCCTCTTCTTCTTGTTTCTAGTACAGGTCCATGGAAGCTCAAACTGAACATTTGATAAATCTGTTGTAATACTCTTTATTTTCCAAACAGGATCCTGTTCGAAAAGATATAATGGAGGTAAGACCTATTATACATTGTAGGATAATTGCCAAAAGCACGACTGCTGCAACTGCAATGATTCTCTTCAGTTTTCCCATACCTAAAACTAAGATTTTTGAAGATGACATGACTGTCTGGAGAGTTAAGAGATAGTGAATAATTGCTACAAAAACACGACTGTTTAAGTTTCCCATGGAGTGGAAAGATGCTGCAAATCAAACATAATTAGTTCCCCATAAAACTAAAACTTACACAGATAAGAAAAATTTAAAACAAAAATTGTTCAAATCAAAAAAGTTGAAATAAGAGAAAAAAAACAACTAAATCAAGTTGATAAAAAAGTTCAAAATCATGTATCAAAATCAATTCGAGATAACTAAATATTAAAAAAGGGTATTAAGTTGAATAAAAATCAGCTGATGATGGTGCATAACACTTAGGAAGTCTTCCATGGCCATTGCGCCCTTTTCTGATATGTTGTGGACTTACGATCGATCCTCATCAGATGGATAACTCGAGATTTTATTCCTGTTTTTGTCAAGAACACTCAAGAATCTTAATTTTGTGACTTCTTTGTCATAAATCAAAAATCCCATTGCTAAATCAATCTCTTGATTTCAATTATTATCATTTCCATGTCTCTTTTTTCCCTTGTCATAACTCTTTTGTTTCTCTCCCCACATAATGCATAATAACAAAAGGAAGGATGTACCACACCTTCTTAGCTAGCTTCTTACAACTACCTGAGTGCTATAATTTGAGCTGAGCCATAATATAATCTTTTTGGGATCAGGAAGTATCAAGAAAGTTGATGAGGATGTGATTTACCTCCTCGTTTACCCCATTGCAAAAACAATTAAGGGTATCTTGAATTTAACAACCCCTCCACACTAGGGACGGCATTATGAATTGCCAACCTGGCAAGAAGTTGCTCCTTTGGAGGTATTTTCTTCCTCCAAATATATTTGAGATCTTCTCCAGAACTATTTTGATGATACATTAGCTATTTATACCATTCTTTTGCTGAATATCTAGATGACATATGATAGCTAACGTAGTCTGACAAATTTCCTAATGTTAAGGGCATACTACACAGAGAAACCATATTAGAAAATTCAGCTTTCACTTCCTAATTTGGATTCTGCTTGAGATGAATGCTCCAGTTACCATTTTGAGTTTGATCAGCCCACTTTAGAGTCTTTATGTAATGCAGCATTATAAGCCTTCTTGTGAGTTAAGTTAAAAGGTGAAATGACGAGGTGATAAGTGCATATTTCACATATATTTAGTGTCAATTCCATGCTAGTATTTGTTGGTTTTCTTGCAAAATTGTTGTATATTACGCTTGTTTTCTCTTATTTGTGTTTTATTAGGTGAATCATCCAAAGAAGTGAATTGGCACTTAATTGTGCAGTAAAAGAAGCTAGCTACAAGTGGAGAAGGGCCAAAGACCAATTGGAACTCGTTCAAGTATAAGATTTCTACTTTTCATTTTGTAGATAATGAGAAGACAAAGGCAATGGCGAAAGAACGGAGTCATTCTGAGTTCGTATGAAGAAGTTATGAGCAAAACAAGAACTTGGAAGCGTAAGAGGACAAAGTGGTCATTTTATAGAGCAAATACTATAGGCACCCTAACCAAATATTAAGGGGCACCTTCCTATTAAGGGGCAGTCAAGCTCATGGGAACTGCTAAAGGAAGTTCAGTCTTGTACAAAGGGGGAAGACAGAATTCAAGTATTACTAAAGGCACTCGATTGTTAACTAAGGGCACCTCATCCTCTTTTCTTTTCTTGTTGCAGCGCCTGTTCTTGATGCTGATGATCATGATTGATCATGATGGTTATTGATCTAAGTAAAGATCGAATTCAAATACATCATTGGGTAATTGAAGGTGGTAGAAAACATGGGTACTGACTTGATTTCGATAAAGCAGTGACACCAGAGCTTGGGGGTGGAATATGGCTGCTGCCATTATCACCGGTATTTGATGGAGAAGCTCGTGATGATCACGACGGTGATAAGGTGGAGTTGCTGCCATCGGTGATCAATGGAGGAAGAAGAATGGATGTTGGCAGGTGTTGTTGGTCGTGGGACTGATGAAGTTCATCGATGATAATGGTTGTTGCCATCAGTGGTGATGGTGATCAGAACTGATGGATGCATTGGCAGAGATGAAGGCATCGATGGAGGGAGTTGAGATCGAGTTGGACAGAGCTTGAAGACGTTAGAAAAGCTGAAGCAGTGGTGCTGTTGCTGTGTAATACTAGCCGGAGATTGAACGGTGGTAGTGAGTTGACAGTGTTCTTATGATGGAAGTTCTACAGTCGTACGACTGAGAAAAGAGAATTGGGCGAGCACGTGATCGGAGGGAAAGATGTGTGGTGGGACCGTTTGCAGTAATTTTGAGAAAGGAAAACACGCTTTTGGCAAAGTGTTGACGCTTTTGGCATATTGGAATACAACACATAAAAAAGAATTGTATGTGGAAAATTGGAAATGGAAATCTAATAGATATATGGGATGACAATTGGATACCAAATACTATAACTCCTATAGCAAGACCAGAAACGGGAACATGAAGCTTAAACAAGGTCAGTAATTTAATAACAGAAAACAAAACTTGGGACCTAGATAAACTTAATGTCTGCTTTGATTCACAAACAGTACAAAAGATAATGGATATAAACATACCAACTCAGAGTGAAGAAGATACTGCTATCTGGAATCTAAACAATAAAGGTAAATTCTCTGTACATTCTTTATATGAAACTATAAACAGTACAAATGAAAGCGACATAAGAGATTGGGGGAAGGTATGGAATCTTAAAAAGAACCCTTATATCAAAATCTTCTTATGGAAAGCAGCTCATTCGATCCTACCGACAAGATTAAGAATGGCTGCAATTCTTCCAGATATAATTACAAAATGTAAGCTCTCAGTAACTCGGGGGAGGAATCCTTAACTCATCTCTTTCTCGATTGCAACTTCACTACACAGGTTTGGAGACACTTAAACTATGATATTATTTATATAAGGGACCACATTATTGATTTCCATGAGTGGCTAAACGCTTGGTTCAAACAAGAAAATAGAGAAAAATGCATCCTAGGATGGCCAGAATTTTGTGGGCTGATATCTTGGCACATCTGGAAAGCAAGATGTGATATCACTTTCCAGAAAAAAAGCCAAAACAGTGCTATCACAGCACAACAAATAGTAAGGTTTATAAATAGTCAAATTGAGGTTGCAAGCCCAAACTATAATATCATGCAAAAACTGTTTTACAATCCTATGCATGATGAAAATTTACAGATCCTTGACAGAGAACCGAGAAGAAATCAGACCTTTATGGCTCTAAGAATAAATGATGAAAATCTATCTATGAATGAACCTATGACTTCTTCGGGAATTGGACTAACACTCGTTTGACTATGCAGGTGCAACCATTGAAGCTAGGGGATCCTATGCAGATTGCAACACCAGGGAACAATTAGGAGAGAAGGGAGCTGAAGCTTCCTTCCGATGGGAAACCGAATGGAGTGGGTATCAGATCATATTTCAAAGTGATTCGATTGGGACTCTGAGGCTGCTGATGGGAAGATATGCATATGTTAGAAACCACAAATACAAAATTAGCACTGAATTCTAAAATCAATCTGATGATGCAATCAACTTTAAAGTTAATGCTTTTATTTTAACTTCTAGATATGTTATCAAAAAAGCAGCAAATATCTCAACTTTTTGTAATAGAAATGCTATAGAACACATATGGAAAGGAGATGCTCTAATTGCAATTATGAACTGTCTTTATATTAGAAACTGCATAAATCTTGTAACCGCAAATGTTCCTCAGAATTCTGAGAACATAACTCTTAATGAATCTAATGTATGAGGCTTAGTACCTCTTTTCCGAAAAAAGAGAGGCAAAGTGTTGACGCGTTGTGGAGAAAAGCAATGATTAGGTGTAATGCGGCTCGTTGAAGCTGGACAGATGGACGGTACATAAGAGGATACGTGAGTTTCAAACTGGATCTCATGGGATCGAATGGATGAGAAATTATGTAGACAGTTGCTAGATGCGCTCCACTACACCGAATTGGCACACCTATTTTGGGATAAATTCAACCGACCTGCTTATCTCTATCTATTACGAATATTGTGGATCGGGATTGGGGTTTGGAGCAGTGTAGTCAATCTCGGCCATCTCGGCCGAGATCTCGGCAATATTTCGCGTTTCGTCCCAAGAGTGAGAAGATTTTCATTATACCTCCGAGACGATATTTTCAGAGAAATTTCGGATGGTACCGGTCTTATCGGCCAGAACTGGTTATCTCGGCCGGACTGTTCTTTCTGCTTCACTAGATCGACTAATCTGACGTTCACAAACAAAAATTAAAGAGA
The DNA here is from genome assembly GCA_023531295.1 of Papaver armeniacum. Taxonomy (NCBI): domain Eukaryota; kingdom Viridiplantae; phylum Streptophyta; class Magnoliopsida; order Ranunculales; family Papaveraceae; genus Papaver; species Papaver armeniacum. Next base: position 129,286 of record JAJJWW010016012.1, on the reverse strand, counting down.
ACCATTTTTGTTGATTTCACATACAAAGATTAAAGGAACCATTTTTTATTGATTCATCTTACATATTGATACCAAAGAGACATGGAAAAGATCTCATCAACTTGATATACCGGTAACCAATATTAACTACACTTGTTTGGAGGCCTATATATAGCCTTGATTAGCCGAACTTTAGACACAACTTTTGGGAGAGAAAAATACATAGAAAAGAGAGAGGAACGGTTATATTTCATATCTTAGGGTTACCCCTTTAGGGGGAAACCAATCTATTTTATTCTTCTTATTTCATATATTTTTCATGGGTTTTAGTAAATCCATGTGTAGCTAATTTTATTGACTACAGATGATTTCAAAGTCCTGAATAATGAAGTTTTAATTATTTCTACGAGTTTATTTTAAATTGATTTTCTTGTCGATTGTCTCTATTATTTTTATTGTCTAAGATTATTACTGGGTTATTCAATTGGCCATTTGAATTAACCTGGTAGTAATTCTTCTACTAGTATTGGGATTGGCGATACGTGTAATAGTCACTCAGTTCCTTACAGAAGTAGTAAATCGCAAAAGCTGACAGAGGGATTTTGTTAAGCAATTGTGTATAGAGATGACACTAGTAAGCAGACCGAGCTTATGCTTCTGATGCTAGGATCAACCTAATTCACAAAACGTAATGCATTCGATGGGTTACACCTTGAGAGCTTATTCATGGTGGCTCAGGTGGATAGAATCTGGTAGTCGAGCGCTTCCGTATCCAGTGACAACATGAATTCCGGGGATAGCAGAGCTTATTGCTATTCTACGGTTGGTGATAATAGAAAATTAACAAGGAATAAACGAGTATTTTATGTTCAGTGACGGCGAATGATTCCTTAATCATCTTTCTTTTCTTATTATATTTTTATTTTACTTTAATCAAACAACCCCCCTTGTCTTTTATCTTATTTTTCTAAACTAAATAGCATATCAATTACACAGATATTCGTGGGAACGATCCTTAGTACCACTATATTACTAGTTATAGTAGAAACTCTATAAATTAATGTTGTCGGGACCATCAAATTTATTAATTAAACGAGATATTAATTAACCGATAAATTAATAATTATTAATTTATATGTTAATTAATATTTTATTAACTTATAGATAAATTTCATATCACAAGTTTAGAAAAAATTGATGCTTTCGCCAGTGTAAACTTCTTCGATCAACATATAACACAAGTTTAGACAATTTGGATGAACATACAGACATTGAAATCACTCAAGATTTGCAAAATTTGATTGAGAAGTTGCGCTATCGCAATTCAATGAATGTCGAAGATGTCATAAATTATCCGAAAAAAAATGAAGTTACACAATTGTTGAGTGATGAAGCAATAATCGAGACCGTTATGGGAACTGATAAAGATGTGAAAGAAGATGATGAAAGTTCTACAATAGAGCCCCCTTCACGAAACGAGGCTATTAAAGCGGCAATCACATTGAATAATTTCTTGCTGAGTTAAACAACACCAAAAATTATTACAATGATAAGAAAAATAGAGATGAAATTCAACGGGATATTGATTTTAGAAAAAAACAGAAGACAATTAAATCATTTTTCAAAAAGTCTTCGTAAATCATTAATGTATTTAATATATATACGCATTATTAATTTATATTTAATATGGGGTATACATAGGTAATCGGAAATGTATTATCTTATAATTTTAGCGAATTATTAATTCGGCACGTTGTCCCCGACTCGGGGCCGAGCAAAAATATTATTTAAGAGACTTTATTAAATAATCGAGTATTAATTAAAAGAGTTTCTACTGTAATTAGTGGAAAATATCTTAATTAATTTGTTGCACTTACGACATGCTTCACGAGGGTACCAAGTACTCCATAATCTTTCGTATCAACCTATAAAAGACACATCTTATGTAATCTAATTCAGACAAGTACTGTCAAGGATATTAGTTTTCAACAAGGTAACATTAAGTAGATAGAATAAGTATCGAACCCGAACCTAACTATTAGGATCAAAACCCAAGTGTTGAATTAACGTACAAAGTGTATTTACTTTAATTATAAAGACAAGCTAAATAATGCATAATTAAAATAAATAACACGAATAAGATATTGTTAATGAGGAAACCTCAAGCCTAGTTAGCAATTCGGGGTACAGAGAGGAGTTCGGAACGACATACGTACGGGAATTATACGGATTCGTGTAGATCGATTCGGTCAAAAATGCGGTCAACGGTTCGTTGTTCGGCAGTAGTTCGGAACGACATACATATGTGTATAATTCGTTTTAGAAATATAAGTTCGGTATCGAAAATTCGGCACACATTAAATTATTGGAAAATACATTCTAGTGTAGAATCACATAGAAATATGTTTTGATCTGAATATATGAAAAATTATCTAATTCATAATCATCAATCAGCGTGTGGTTCAGTGGTTGGAACCTTGTCTAACACCCTTCAGGTCAGGGGTTCGAACCCAAACTTGTACATTTATTAGAAAACCTTAAAATAAAGTGGTTCATTATGTGCTATCTCATGCCTTCTCACATATGTATGTCACCATATGTATGTCACCATATCATGCCTTCCCCACAATAGTGTAACCATTATGTGCTAGGCAGGGGACTTAATGTTGATGGTGGATTTTCATTTAAGGTTAAAATTTTAAAAACCAGAAAATTATGCGCTAACATCTTGTAAAAGATAAAGCCATTAGTAAGTGTTGAATACTTCTTCACTTTACTAATTCACCTAGAATGGAGCATGTGACAACAATCCCATTCCGTGAATTAAATACACGAAATTCATCCAGGTTGGAGCATGTAGCAACAATCCCATATACCCTGTGAATTTATAGCATTATTAATTAATGCGTAAGCAACCTTGTATTTCATGTACTCATTATCAGTGCGGCATGACGACTGAGTGTTGCTCTCAGCAGAGCAACACGAACCTCCAAGCATTATAATGAAAGCATGTACGAAATACCCGTACATGCCGCAACTCTCGGTGTGTTATACTAGCCCGATTGAGAAACTCTCGGTGTGTTATACTAGCCCGATTGAGCATCCTGACTGTCCGTATCGATCGGATATGATCTCGATCATCCAACTTCACCAAAGATGATTGGATGGCCCAGATCAATTTAATAACCCCCAAAGGGTATGGAATATTCGGCTGCCGAACCAACGCGGACCTCGCATGGTCGGCCTCCCAGATTGGCATAGCTTGCCAAAACGTCCAAAACCAGAGCGGTATGGGCGGAACCCTAAATTAGGGTTTGCGGCACATTACATGTGTCACAAAACAGTCTCAACCATCCATCTTCGCAGGTATAGATGGAGGGTGTAGATGTAGATTCAAAAGGCCCGGAGCATGTTAACACAATCACCGTGGGCCCGCCTACATACCTGACCAATCGGTCAGGACCAACCATGGTTGGTCATCCCAATTCGTACGCCCGAATAAAGCATGGTTACACGGCCGTGAAAGCCAAAATTAGGGTTTTGAGCATCACGAGCGTCCATCTTCTCCGGCACGAATGGAGGGCCCAAGATTAGATTAAACAGGTCCGGTCATACCAACATGACCACCGTGGACCCATCAATCTCCTCACCTGGTCGGCCAAGGCATATCATGCCTGGTTATCCTAAATCGTCCGCCCAAACTAGCGTGGATACACTTCCCAATTGCAAACTAATCTCGACCGCTCAACTTCGCCGGACGATTTGAGTGGCTCGAGATCACGTTTTCATTGGACGATCGGAGTATAGGCGTGAACACCAGCCTACCACCTACATGCCAGACCGATCGGCCAAGACCGACCAAGATTGGTCATCTTGGAACGCGCGCCCGAAGTGGGCATGATGCGCGGCTTTTGCGGCACCTGATTTATGTTGCAAAATCGATCTCAACCACTCCTCTTTACCGGTCAAATTGAGGGGCCTAGATGGCACCTTCATGAGACAGTGGTACGGACGTGTACACCGATATGTCGTCTACACGCATGCCCTCGGTCCTTTCCAAAACACTTCCCATGCTTGGTTTCGACCAAGGCAAGAGTGATGCTGCGCACCTCTTCAAAACCCTAATTGCATCAACGGTCGCAGATGAGTGTCTCAAAGATCATCTCGTCCGTCCAACTTCACCGGCTTGGTTATACAACCACAGTCGGGGAGTTAATTAGTCAGTAAGGCATCATGGTAATCACCACCCGTCACTCTACCACACCATGATGCAAAAGTGCACATAGAATACACATGATACTTCACAAGTATCGACTTCCTAAATAACTTAGTTATTTAATCTAGCATTACATGCAACTTTCTCAGGGTCCCACGATCCACACACTCCAGTTTATCAATCATGTCACAAACCGGGGATACATGCGGGGGTATTGGTCTCGCGGTTTACGGCGTGCGGCGTGCGGCGTGCAACGCGCCATCACAAGAACGTGTCAGGAAGTCATGGACGGTTAGAGATGACAGGAGAAGTGGGCAATAGTGGTCGTGTAACACCAACACACAACTCCACTACTCCATCACTCCACTTCCTCCACTTCCCACGAAAGACGTGAATAAGGCTCAAATGACTTGTATAAATAGGTTCTCCTCCCTATTTCCAACAACAAGAACAAGTCCAGACAAAAGAGGCAAGTGTTGATACAATCGTATTCAAACACCGGAACTGATAGCTTACACCCTGCAAGCCAGTTCAGCTTTCTGATAGAAGTCATTCATAGCCAACACCTTCACATTCTCAGCACCTTCTTCGCTTCCCTCCCTAAGATCAACCCCATCTCCTTCACTTTGTGACCGAAACAAGTCTGGAACGGCCATTTCTTGGTTTAGGCCGGACTTGCACCGATTGATCTCTCGAATCTACAAGCACTCACCGCGCAGTGCATTTGTTTAAGGTTTAGAATCATTTCTCATCCACACACCCCAAGTTACCAAAACCGGCAGAAATAATTTTCACCCATAAACAATTGGCGACCACAGTGGGAGGTTGATCTCTCGGTTGCAAAAATTGAATTCTCAATATTTCGGTTTTCATCTCGCGATGTATCCTCACCAGAAACCACAGGTGGTTCGAGATACCATGGGAAGTATAGCTAGAATGCTTTGGAAGATGTCTTGGCAAATCAAGTTGGTATCGCTAGAAGACAGGAGCGAAACATTCCGTCTTTTGAATGATATAACAAAGACAATTACAAGGAGGGTCGACAGACATCTACTCAGACATTGCGAGAAAACGCTGGATCCTTAGCCAGGGGTCACACCTTTACCGGTGGAGAAGCAAAAAGAGCGCATAATCGCAGGAGACTCGGGAAAGATGAACAACATGGTCCAGCCAACAATGAAGACTCGAGGCTCCACAGAGGAAAGGACTTGTCCGGAGTACTACAACGTCTGCCAGATAAAGAAAGGGAGCCTGCAGCCTACGGAGCCCTGCTAGAAGATTTATATCTCAAGACTCTTGTTGAAGCCCGGAAGACTGTCCAATCCGCATCGACCTGTCAACCAAGCGAAGAAATACTTGAGGAAGGAGAGATCAATCAAGGAATACGTGAATACATAGGATGGGAGCGTTCAATTCGATCACTCGGCGGTGATATTACGACACCTTCCACATCCCTTTACCCAGGCAAGCGATCCACAGATATGATGGCACTCACAAGTCTTCCAACTTCATCTCCGAAACGTGCTCCACATCGAAACCATATAGAGACACCACAACGCCCACGAACACAGGAAGATATAGACTCGAAGTACCTACACTTTCCGTTCCCAATGGAAGAGATTTTGGAGTTGCTGGAGGCGTGGGTACGAAACAGAGAGGTGGAGCTACCTCCTGTATGGCGTCCACCAACTGATCAAGAAGTAATGGACCCGAGGTATTGTCATTTCCACCGGTTCCTTCACCACCCTACCAGTGAATGCAACGCTTTGAAACGCATTGTTCAGAAGAAGCTTAATTCAGAGGAATAGCTTTCCCTATATGGGAGATTAATGCGGACGATTTCCTTAGAGAGGCTACTTCGGTTTGATACAAGTAAGGCTTCAAAAGCAAGTAAGTTCTACTCAACAATTTTACAAGAAAGATAGTTTTAGAATTCACTGGGGACTTGGCATCCCGACATAGAGAAAGAGGCTCAATGATCAAATGCCATGTTTGTTTCCATTCATACTTCCCTTTTATGCGACATTTGCAATTTCATATGACATGTGCAATCATTCATGACCAAGATGCAAATTCCATTTAAAATAACCTCTTTCAGAAAAGTTATTCACAAAACTATCTCAAAATAAACCAATTCAATTACCTATTAATTCAAAACCTAAGTCAAATTATGAAAGGAAATCCTCACTATCACTCAAAAAGAAAAAAATCTAAAAGAAGAGACAAGTATATGGCACGAATCCTTGAGGAAAGTCCTTCAAAGAAACTCGTCCTTCGGGGCAAGAGCGACTTTCATCCTTTGAAGTACAGCCTGCTTCGACTTCAACTCCTCATACAACTTTTCAACCTCTTCTTCTGGCGAGTAACACATTCTGCGAAGGGGCTTCATCTTGTAATTTACTCGGAGCTCCCGAATCTCGGAGAACCCTTTGAGGAACCAAGGAGCATTGAAGTCGTCTTGCACAAACACATCTCGATGGCACTTCCGTCTTCAATCATCTCCTCAGAAACTGTTCGACCAGTTGTGACGCTCATCCCATGGATAGAAAATAAAGCCTCCTGAACGCGGTTGACCAATGCAAGACGACTTTTGAGCTTCATAGTGGTAGCAATGTGGCCGTGTTTCTCCCATATCGCCGTGTACAACTCTTCGAACCGAGTTGGCACACTGAATCCTCCAACCAACACATGACCTGGATAAGGGACAATGAAAGGAGGATCTAACAAAGCTCAGTTGCGCTACCAATACTTCACCGATCCACGAGCCTTGTCGGTTGCGGGGAGGTCTTTCAGAAGAAGTCGCCACGATAGCTTTATTGATTGGAACCTGCTCAGAACGTTCTTCAAGGGGAGCCACCTCAACAATAGCGGATGTTGCCTCTCTTACATTCCTCCTGATATCTACTTCGCTCTGGGTGCTAATTTCCATCACGGCCCCATCAACAAGATCACTTAGGGAGGCGCATTGTCCAACCGAGCTTGCATCATCTCTGTCATGGTCTGGAAAAGGAGCGGTTTCGCCAGACTTCTCAGCATGAAGATCAGTACCGCCAGACTTCTCAGCATGAAGATTAGTACCGCCAGACTTCTCAACATGAAGGCCAACATTACCAGCCTTCTCATTCTGAATGCGCGCCAACCTTGTGAAGACATTCTCTTTCGGAATTCCCTGATTTCAAGCAAGGATCACTCTTAGAATAATTTACTCTGGAGAAATGAAGGAATCAACAGAAAGAGATTTAAATACCTACATATTGGAGGAATTGAGGATCACCGAACCACATGCCTGCCTCTTAGATCTCTCTCTTGCTTGGGGACTGCAATCCTCAGCTATGGTCCATTTGGATGGAAGTGGCCTCAACCGGAAATGCTTCTTCAGGACGTCAGAAGATGGCTCACCACGGGAATCTGTCACAACATCCTCCGAGAATTCTTGGAAAGCCAACGGTTGCTTCCTCCAAAATTCCTTATACTTGTCGGTTACCACTGAGTTTCTCCCAATAGGCCAGAAGGGAAGACTCTTCGATGCCAATAACACATCAGCATCAAAGATACCCGGGATGAGTTCTTTCGGGGCCTCCGACGACGGATAAATGGAACACCTTGGTCAAATCCCATTTGGCGATCAGCCCTGTCAATGTTGTACGGAGTCACAGTAAGAGCTTTGTTGAATAAAGACGGGATATATCCCGGAATGCAGTTGTGCAAGTGAATAAGTTCTCCAAATTTCATAGTGTTGGCATCGGTACGCAACGCAACATCAGGACCGTCAGAAGCAATAGCAAAAGTCTTTGGCTGAGCAATGGAAGAGTGGATCGGTCCCCATGGACGGAAATTTACAGAAGACACATTATCAAAGATATCCACGAGTTTCGCACCGGTTCTGGGACGCCTCCTCTGCCAACGAAGTATTCTCGAGCCACCGTACAAATTGTCGAGCGAAGTTGCAGGAACATGAGCATAACTTTTGAAATGTTCCCACAAGAATGCCTGAAGAAAAGCGAAGTGGACATACGACTCCACCTTCTTATACCCGTTGGAAACATGCATATCCATTGCTAAGGCGTCCAGATGAGAATACAACGATCCAAGGAACAAGGCACCTAAGGGAAGAACTTCGCCTTTTGCTAGATTTATAGCAATCTTAACTTAACACCCCTTATGGTTTTCTTTCCGTAACCGTCGTCATATATATCTCTGGATAGCCACAAAGACAGAATGCAATCACACTGAGCTCGTTTTCCAACTCCTGATCCGGCTCTGGGTCTACATGAGACCATTCCGATACTCACCAGGTGTAAAAGCATCTTGTATCTTTTTTCTCCTTCTTGTCCAGATCATCGAATTCTGCCACCTTTTGGAGTATAGTGTCATAATCACGTTGTTCCGTGTCAGAAAGCTCATAATAAAGATTCCCAGCAACAGGCAGGTTCTTCAATGCAGCTACGCTTTCCAGAGTAATAGTCATCTCTCCCCATCTAGATATAGCTATATGAGTAGAAGGGCGCCACCGAGAAATGAAAGTAATCAAGCCTGCAACATCTTTCTTAATTTCAAGAGTAGCAGATGCCATGACTGCATTGAGGATTTGCGCTTTGGTCAAATTGGCTTTAACGTCCTTATTATTCAACATGCGCCTCATCCATCCTTCATAAGAAGCCAGTGGAGTATGAAAAGTCTTGAAGTCGATAGGAGATGACGGATATTCATTTCTTTGAAGACGAGAACCTCATCACAAGTGCTTAGAAGAAGAAGATGGATCGGCTTATATATTTTCTCGAATCGGAAACGGGACTATCCTGTGAGAGGGATGTTTCCTAATGTTTGGAAAAGACAAGGTGAACAACTCATCGGTAATGTTCGGCATATCTTTGAAGCTATCAACACTTCCCGACTTGGCACCAAAGATTATCTCCGGAAGACATATCAACAGGAGTTCTTTTCTTCATTCTACAATAAATACAGGAGTCAGTACTTGTATAAAAACACACGATACGTGCGCAAACTGCATTCACGTTGGAATGTACAAGGCTGGGATTGGGTCCAAGCACCGGCTCAAGTTTCAATTCCGGTATTGGTTTCAAGTACCGGTATTGGTTTCAAGTCCGGTATTGGTTTCAAGTCTGGTATTACTCAAGCTTCAAGTCCGGTATTGGTTTCAAGACTGGTATTACTCAAATTTCAAGTCCGGTGTTGGTTCAGGGAACAAGGCTAGTATAAGGTCGACTTTCAGTCAAGCATGTGTGGGTGGGACCCACGTTCGGATCAAACGCACATGGTGGGACCGCATTCGTATGCACGTATTATAACACGGTTTTTCTTATGAGAATTGTGTTTATGAAATTCAATCCAAATTTCTCTCCAAGCTACAACCTAAGAAACTAGGTTTTGCATGCAACGATGGAAGAAGAAGCAAAAACGACATATTCATGGGCTCGCGGAACTAAACAATTCTAGCATAATGGGCGGTTTTACTATCAATCTTGATGGGAAGCTGAGCATGATGTATCTATCAAAATATTTTTACCTAAGAAATTTGGGTTTTTCTAAAAAAAAAAAAAAAAAAAAAAAAAAAAACGAAACTTACCTTGGACGGACGGCGGCGGACATCCGCGGCCGCAACTCCTAGCAACGGCGGTCGGCGGCGGTGGAGATCACGCACGGAACCGGCCGAACACACAAAAAAAAAAATCTCGTCAGAAAAAAGAAAAGGGGGTTGGTCTCTTTTATAGACAAAAATTAGAAGAATCCCAATAGAACAAGGATTCCTCTTTTATTTGGTTTCCTCTTTTGATTCAAATACCCAAAGAAGGAAACCGGTCCCACCAAAGAATTCCATACAAGCACAATGGCATGGACAACTAGCGGTCGGTCAATACTCTTCCGGGTAAACTTCCTTTATCCTGTCTTTCTCACATATGTATGTCACCATCTCATGCCTTCCCCACAATAGTGTAACCATTATGTGCTAGGCAGGGGACTTAATGTTGATGGTGGATTTTCATTTAAGGTTAAAATTGTAAAAACCAAAAAATTATGCGCTAACATCTTGTAAAAGATAAAGCCATTAGTAAGTGTTGAATACTTCTTCACTTTACTAATTCACCTAGAATGGAGCATGTGACAACAATCCCATTACGTGAATTAAATACACGAAATTCATCCGAGGTTGGAGCATGTAGCAACAATCCCATATACCCCGTGAATTTATAGCATTATCAATTAATGCGTAAGCGACCTTGTATTTCTGTACTCATTATCGGTGCGGCATGAAGACCGAGTGTTGCTCTCAATGAGCAACACGAACCTCCAAGCATTATAATGAAAGCATGTACGAAAATACCCGTCATGTGCCGCAACTCTCGGTGTGTTATACTAGCCCGATTGAGCAACTCTCGGTGTGTTATAGTAGCCCGATTGAGCATCCTGGATTGTCCGTATCGATCTGGATATGATCTCGATCATCCAACTTCACCGGCATGATTGGATGGCCCCGGATCAATTCCATAACCCCCAAGGGTATGGAATATTCGATGCCGAACCAACGTGGACCCCGCATGGTCGGCCTCCCAGTTGGCATAGCTTGCCAAAACGTCCAAACCGAGAGCGGTATGGGCGGAAAACCCTAAATTAGGGTTTGCGGCACATAACATGTGTCACAAAACAGTCTCAACCATCCATCTTCGCAGGTATAGATGGAGGGTGTAGATGTAGATTCAAAGGCCCGAGCATGTCAACACAATCATCGTGGGCCGCCTACATACCTGACCAATCGGTCAGGACCAACCATGGTTGGTCATCCCAATTCGTACGCCCGAATAAAGCATGGTTACACGGCCGTGAAAGCCAAAATTATGGTTTTGAGCATCACGAGCGTCCATCTTCTCCGGCACGAATGAAGGGCCCAAGATTAGATTAAGCAGGTCCGGTCATACCAACATGACCACCGTGGACCCATCAATCTCCTCACTGGTCGGCCAAGGCATACCATGCACGGTTATCCCAAATCGTCCGCTCAAACTAGCGTGGATACACTTCCCAATTGCAAACTAATCTCGACCGCTCAACTTCGCCGGACGATTTGAGTGGCTCGAATCACGTTTTCATGGGACGATCGGTATAGGCGTGAACACCCCGACTTACCACCTACACGCCGAGACCGATCGGCCAAGACCTACCAAGATTGGTCATCTTGGAACGCGCGCCAAGTGGGCATGATGCGCGGCTTTTGCGGCACCAGATTTATGTTGCAAATTCGATCTCAACCACTCCTATTTACCGGTCAAATTGAGTGGCCTAGATCGCACCTTCATGAGACAGTGAGGAACGGACGTGTACACCGGCATGCTGCCTACACGCATGCCGGTCGGTCCTTTCCAAAACACTTCCCATGCTTGGTTTCGACCAAGCTGAAGAGTGATGCCTGCGCACCTCTTCAAAACCCTAATTCCATCAACGGTCGCAGATGAGTGTCTCAAAGATCATCTCGTCCGTCCAACTTCACCGACTTGGTTATACAACCCAGTCGGGAGTTAATTGGTCAGTGAGGCGTCATGGTAATCACCACCCGTCACTCTACCACACCATGATGCAGTACCTGCATAGAATACACATGATACTTCACAAGTATCGACTTCCTAAATAACTTAGTTATTTAATCTAGCATTACATGCAACTTTTTGTGGGTCCCACGATCCACACACTCGAGACATCAATCATGTCACAAACTGGGGGATACATACTAGGGTATTAGTCTGGTGGTTTACAGCGTGCAGCGTGCAACGCGCTATCACAAGAACGTGTCAGGAAGTCATGGACGGTTAGAGATGACAGGAGAAGTGGGCAAGACTGGTCGTGTAACACCAACACACAACTCCACTACTCCATCACTCCACTTCCTCCACTTCCCACGAGAGACGTGAATAAGGCTCAAATGACTTGTATAAATAGGTTCTCCTCCCTATTTCCAACAACAAGAACAAGTCCAAACAAAAGAGGCAAGTGTTGATACAATCGTATTCAAACACCGGAACTGATAGCTTACACCCCCTGGCCGTTCGACTTTTCGATACAAGTCATTCATAGCCAACACTTTCACATTCTCAACACCTTCTTCGCTTCCCTCCCTAAGATCAACCCCATCTCCTTCACTTTGTGACCGAAACAAGTCCTGGAACGACCATTTCTTGGTTTAGGCCGGACTTGCACAGTTGATCTCTCAAATCTACAAGCACTCACCGCGCAGTGCATTTGTTTAAGGTTTAGACTCATTTCTCATCCACACACCCCAAATTACCAAAACCGGCAGAAATAGTTTTCACCCATAAACACGAAGACAAAACAATCTGATATGGATAAGAATTCAAATTACCACAATAATAATAAGGCAAATAATTAGGTATATTGCAAAAGCTACTGAAGTTGTTCAAGCAGTTGTTAATGTCTTTGAAACGACAAAAAACCTGATGAACCATGCATGTGATAAAGTGATGAATATAAAGTGGAGTTATAATATACCTAGTCAAGCAGGTAAATTGGCTAAAATAACTTTAGATCCATTAAAAGCTACTCCAAAAAGTGCATGAATATATTTTTGACATGTAACTCCAAGTTTCTCTCTTTGGACATTTTATTATTATTGTACAATTGTATTGTTTTTCGAGTCCAAATTTTTCTACACCGGGAGTTGTATATCCTTTCTAGACATTGTTTTGAATCGTCGTAGCCTGTGTTTCTGTTTTGATTTTAACGTATCCAGATTTCGGTGGATCATATATTTGTAAACTTTTTGTTCAAACCCACCTTGTAGAAAAAGACTGATGCATGCTCGTTGTTTAAACACGGTTTCTATAACATGTCCTCCTAAAACTGTAATGATGTTCTTTTCAAATTTATTTGATTGTTAAATCGCGGTTATCTACCCATATTCAATGTGATCTTCATTCTTCGAATAATCCTCAAGTATCTTGCTGCCATGTTATAGTAAGATGTCAATGTTGCGATGATACTTATCATTGCTTTTAACCTGATCAAAATCATGCAACATCAAAAATTTAAAAAATATAATACCATTCTAAACTTTTTTCATTTTTTATATTGTTTAAATATTTGTAGCTCATAATCTTTTAATTTTTATTTTTTGCACAATCCTCCATTAACTTTTTCGTTTCAAATTCATGTTTGTACTTTTTTTTTTTTAAATTCTAATGACTCAAAAGGTTTAAATCGATAATGTTTTTTTGATCTTGATACTCCAAGAAGTTCTCCAGTTTTTCTTCGCGATCAATATATTTTGGCTCTTGATTAAATACCCATAAGAATCCCTCAATAATTGATTGCTCTTTCACTTGTTGTCTAATGCATTCTTGTTATTTTCCAGCATCACTGTCAGAAATCTTGATCCTTCATAGAGATTAATTACTTTGTTCTCAAGCAATGATTTCCTTTTCTTATGTCTCAAGGCATCACCCTGCCAATGTCCTTGGCTCAAATCTTTCATCATTTCATATTTTATTTTATCCATGGTTATTCAATATAAGTTTTATTTAGTTAATTAAATTATTAATAATGCTAAATTCACATTTACATTTTCGACAACAATTTAGTTTGTTATAAGCCTATTTAATTTGGAAGAGAAGATTCAACATGTTATATGGGTTCTTAATTTAACATATTACTGATGTTTAATTCATTCTAAAGTCTAGTTTCTTCACTCCTATAGGTAAATACTCAGTACATAGGCTGAGTAAAAAACTTGACTATGGTCAAGTAAACTGACAATCGAGATGTTCAACAACAATCAACGTGCAATATATTTATGGCTATCAATGAGAGACACTTGCCATGCCTTGACCGATGCTTAACCAATTAGTTTGACTCAATTGGACAAACATGTTAATGCAAAAAATTAGAGTTTCTACATCTATGAAATAATAATTATAAAATTTATAGATATGATTTTTCAAAATATGAAATCCAAATATGATGAAGTTGTAGTCCATATTTCCTAATCTAGTCAACCACTACCCGTAATTTGATTTTTAGATTGCAAAGAACGTCGTATTGAAAAACTCACAAATGCACGATTTTAAAGTTTTCTTCATTGTCTAATACTCTTGCAGCTGTTTATCCGGCTGCAACATTGAAGGGAGACTGTTAAATGATGGAAACCAAAACTCTCAAACATTTGCAACGGAATTCGTCGGAGTAAAACAAAAATGTCTCTGCTCAGTAAAATTTTACAACTTTCTGATATCTTAGACTATGATAGAATAAAATGTTATAAGAATAAATCTAGACTTACACATGCTAATATGAAGATAACCTTGCAAGGATTTTCATGACATTTCTTGGTTGCTGCCAATAAATAAAGCCAATAATAAGAGAACCTTATTCCAATGCCCTGTAAGAGCGCTTAAATCCCTGTGGGTAAACTTCTAGAACTACAACACTAAAATGTATGGTGAGCTTGATGTTGTATATAACAATAAACTAAACGGAATTACCAATTCAGACTACCAGTGAAGTTACATTACCTATGCATCTTACAACAACTAATCAAGCCACTTTATGTCCAAACTGCAAGTAAAAATAATCTGATCAAGGTAAAAATCTCACCATTGTAAGAACACCTTAAGAGAAGATTTTTGTTTCTGAGAAATCACAGTTAAAACCTATGCAATTGACAACCCTGATACCCTACTACAATCCACACAACAAAACGAACCAAAATTAGATCAAATCAATAGTCTAGATAACATTCTACCAAATCAAATTCTACTCTATGGTCAAAATTTATCAGACCGAAGTATATTGACACAGAAACAACCATAGCATCTACTTACAATGAGCATCAGTTGCAAGCTCATAAATTTTCCATGTGATAACACGTGCATTCCCCTATAAAGCATGTGAAGAATATCGTATAAAATTTGTATTCGAGTGTTTATGCATAATTCTTTAACACTTTCAATGCATGAGTATGACAAAGACTTACATGCTTGATGGAGCTACTAAATTTTATTTCTTCATCCTCTTTCTCAGAATTATAAGCTAGCCTTTAGGTAGTTTTGGTGCTTATTTAAGAAGTCCGCTTTATAGTAGCAGTTTTTAGCATGAACTTAAGACGAAAAATATACTAATTTATGTGTATTATTTATGGACCTGTGAATCTAAGTGAGGTAAAAAGAGCTCAGGGTGTGGAGTTCCTATTAGCTTCTCAATAAATGTGATTCACTGTTCAATTGTTGCGTCATATACTTTCACCCCAAGTATTATTAGCTGATGCAATCAACGCAGAGTCTTATGATTCTTCTTATTATTATTCTCAAGTGGATGGATGAATGCAACGCAGAGTCGTAAGATGGACCGGTTAGTTATTCTGTAAAACAAAAACAAAAAAAAGTATAAAATATACACATCCCATAATAATGGAAGGAGTGAGGATACGTTGATTTGCAGACAAAAACATCAGTAGGTTCAATTCTATATACATACGAATTAAAGGCAGTGTCATATTGCAACTGGATGGTGAATAGAGAAACAAAACACACATATGAATTGATCTATAAAGGTTTGAGGAGGGCCTCCATAACATTTTACAATGTGGTAGCACCCCAGCTCAACCCACTTCACTACTAACTTCAATATTATATGTTCCATTAGCTTCTACATAGATCAAAGGATTCAAATAGTACCCACAAACTCCTGGATCAATCTTGGCCCCCAATTGACTTTTTGATCTCAAAGTCAAACACCACTACCTTTTGTAGACAAAACATCTGTAGGTTCAATTCTCTCTACATACGGAATAGAGGCAGTGTAATACTGCAACTGGGTGGTGAATAGAAACACAAAACACACCAGCTCAACCCACTTCCATATTATTACATATTCCAGTAGCCTCTACAAAGATCAAAGTCTTCAAATAGTACTCGCAAACTCCCATATCTCAAATTCAAACACCAATATTTTTTGTAGACAAACATCTGTAGGTTCAATTCTCTCTACATACAGGTCAAGGACAGTGTCATATTGCCACTGGGTGGTGAATAGGGACACAAAACACAGGTGAATTGAGCGATAAGGGCTTTGATAAGGGTCTCCATAATAATTTACAATGTGACGGTACCCAGCTCAACGCACTTCGGTACTAACTTCGATATTACATATTCCATCAGCCTCTACAAAGATCAAAGCGTTCAAATAGTACCCACAAACTTCCGGATCTATCCTGGCCGCTAATTGACTTTTTGATCCCAAAGTCGAACACCACTATTTCTTATAACATTGATGATGAAAGACAAATAATACAAGGAGGAGGAGACGTTTGTAGGCCTTGCTAAGATAAAATATCCTTACATTATATTTCACACATGTAAGGATGCAGGGGGGGGGGGTTGTGGAAATGTGTATTTTGTAATTTTAACATCCTTGTGCACTTCGACTCTCTTCTTTACCCTGTAACCTAGGAAAAATGTGGAGAATGTCAATAAGGAAATGCGATGTAGCTGGCAATATGTTGTATTTAAATGGTAGAACATAAAATCCTACTTTGAACTTTATATAAAAGCCCGTTTATAATAATATCTTATATATATCACCGTACTGAAAGCGCAAACTAAGCAAGAAAAGCAGGTGTATTTTTAGATACACAATAAATACTTAACTATGCCTTTAAAGCAATCTTCCAAGTAAAATTTTACTCCAAAGAAAATTTATAGAAATGGTTGCTGCATAAAAAAAGTAACGAATGGGTTGAAAATATTATTGGAAATGCCATGATGTCATGAACCTGACGTGATTCGAACATGAATCCTTCTGACATGGAGTCAAACGCGCTACCATTACGCCATAGATTCATATTCACGCACATAAAACATAAGTCGGTTTAGATACCCAAAAGTTACGACCATGGGTCCACATAACTCAGATGGTTAAAAGGCTTATGTTACATCGAAAACACATACTATATATGGAACTGAGATAGTATAATTCTGTCAACATGTGTATGCCACAACTTTGTAAATATAGAATTGATAAAATTGATCCACTGACCTGCAACTGAGAATCCCTACCTTACCACTCCACTTCTCTGTAATGTGTACCCGGCAATTTCTTCCGTAACTGCCAGAGTTACAGAGTAATAATTAATATGAAATGCATGCATCTTAGTGGGTTTCTGTAACTAACAAAAATTGACCGTCACTAACATGATACTACCAAAATACATAAGCACAGCAGGCTCTCGCCTTGAGATTTGAAAACCCACGCTAGAATTAAAAATCCAAATGGTCCAATGACATCTTGAACAATAGCATACTTCATATCGCAGAGATGCTAAGTGTTATTCCAAATGCTCTCCCATAGCACCATGAGACTGATGTCATTGGACTCCACAACTATAGCAAAATTGATATTACACCTGACAAAAAATACATTTTAGTTCCTTTGTTTCCCTGCATTTTAGTCTTTGTGAGATACAAAACAAAGTAGTAGTACTCATAATAATAATTGCATTCTGCTAAACAATTGGATGTCTGCATCATGAAAGCTGGGTAGTAACTAACCCAGGATATAATAACTTGACTTAACATATCCTCAGGCTGGATCAGAATAGTAAAGTAAGTAAAACATGCTTCATTGAAAATGGTTGTGCAACAGACTATCGAGCTTTAAGGTCGTGTTCATTGTAGATACCACGTAACGTACTCGGGTAATAAAATTATAGAAATTACGTATGTTTAGCTTGTCGTTAACTATGCTTTTATAATCCAATCTCTAATGAATAATGTTTCACTCACCTCGGTAACTAAAGCACCTGCTGTAAAAAAATGTCTGTCATAGACACCTTTTGGTTATAAATGGGTGATGCATGATAAATAGGAGTCATCACTTTTGGTTTTGTATACCTTCGGTTCACTAAAAAGATAATCAAAGACTTGGTTACCAAAAATATTAGCAAGGGTGTACTTTTATAGGCCAACATTTCGGCAAATGCAGTTGAGACCAACCTGATTTTAAGAAATCCGATAAAACAAAGTCTAGTTTTAAATAAAAACTTAAGAAATTCTGCCACTTTTTGATGCACAAAATGAACCCAACTTGAAGCAAAGTATAATAATTCATACATAAGTAGTTCCTAAATCTTAAATATCCTTCTATACTACTGATATTTGGCAGAAAAAAGGACTGAAACGTAGATTAAAATGGATTACTGATGGCGTGTTGTACCTCTGATATCTGTAGTAACAAATGTGAGGAAGAGTGTTTTACATGTAGTGCTGGTCGTGATATCCTTAGGATACGATAATGGATTTTAGAAAGGACCAAATCTCTGCTCAATTGAGAGTTCCCTGAGTGGTATGATATGGTATAGTTTTAACTACAGCCGACATTGATGTACTGGAGGGGAACCTTCAAAGCCCACAAAAATAAACAAAAATAAAAAACAAAAATACATAAAGAACCAAAAACATGTAAATAGGAAAAAGTGTTATCCAATATACTAATAATAATGGGGCCAGTAAAGACTCCTTGCACCACCAAAAACAAAAGTTGCGAGCTACAACCAAAATCTATTAACGGTGGAAGAGCCGCATGAATCAGTATTATGCAAAGACAGTGGTGGGATATTTTAAATCATCTTCTTCTAATTTCAGTAATAGGATGTCGAGGTACAACAAAAATGCATGAACCCCAAATAAGGAAGCTACTTGATACTTACATTTGGAATACCAAACACATCTATGGAAACATGACAATTTTAGCTAATTCTGATGAGTAACCTAACCAACCATTTATTGATATTAATTTCATCAAATAAGACCCCAAGCTTTTGCAAATTTGTGAAAAGAGCCTTACCTTCTTTAAGGAGTATGACCAAATTTAATCCTTTCTAAGTAGGAACTTAAGCTTTCAAGAGCCTGCATAAAAGCTGTGACTCAACAAAAGTATATCCAAGATTACGTCACTTGACAAAAAGCAAGATTAATAAAAGTACACGAGGTATAGGTGAATCCGGTCACAAAAACGTAAACCGCAATCGGTAAAAAATTCCCAAATCTCACTCCAATGTTTCTATAAGTCACACTACTTGAAATCAAGTTTGCAGCTACAACAATTACAATGGAATGGGGCGATGAATGGAAGTTACTAAGGATTTCTGAACCCAGACCACTCAAGAGTTATTCATCAGAATTCCTCAAAACACAGAGGAATTAGAAAAGAATATAGAAAAGCATGCAGTTGCAAACATGTGAAGACTATTAAAGTATTGTCGGTGCTGAAATACTAATGAACATAAGTACATTACATCTATGGCAAAGATTTAAACCCCACAATTCACCCCAACTTGCCATTAAAGAGATTCATACGCTTAGCCCTTTAAGAAACAATTTTAAAGTCTGACATACGAAACCTTCTAAGGGTGAGATTCCTTCCCATACCATAAAAGTGCCCCTTAAGCATGAATGTCACTACAATTTCTTCCAATTAACTAAGTTGTCACTTGGTATTAGGAATTTAAGACAAAACTCATGTCCAAACCCACCGTATCATCAATTAGTAGTCTAAGTAGCTTAAACCATATTCAATGGTTACATTATTGGTTCAACAAACATTCAACCAATCCTAATCCTACTAAGAGTTATAATTTAACATACAAACATTCACAATTGGAGAAAACTGGAGAGCTTCATTTGAGACATTTCACTCTCAAGGAATTTACTGGCAGTGATAGCTACACATACCACACAAAATAATAAATGTACTCACATAATTATGATACACTCCCAAAACGGACAATTATCTTTCCTGTGATTTTATATCACTTTTTGTTTCAATGAAACCCTTGACGCTTTAAAACTTGGACGTTTTGGTAAATCTAGATCTTCAAATGCATGTTTTATCTAAATCCTATTTTGCATACAACAGGAAAACCATAAAGACCTTTTATTGCTTTTGCATACAACAGGAAAAAACATAAAGGCCTTTTATTGCCAAAAACCTTCAGGTTTTGAAAAAAAAAGGAACGTTTTTAAGTTGTAATCCATCATTGTAAAATGGAACTTTTTTAAGTTGTAATCCTTGTGTCAGCATTCAGACTAATGCTTCTACATCAAGCATAAATCACAAAATAAAGAACACCGCTCCATTCCGTGACCATCAAACACATATGCAATCGTTAAGGCTAATAAATGAAGCCAAGGTAAAGTGTTGAGTGCAAAAGTGTAAGAGGAGATGTCATAATTTAAAAAAGCATGAAGACAAATACAACATATAGAAGTCGTAAAAGAATTATATACAAAACCTGCACTAGGTTAAATTCCAATTGCCATGGACCGATAAAAGTGGAACCAAAAATTCTGAAATCTTACCTTTCTTAATTGCCGACCCACATTTGAAGAATCGAAAGAAAGCATCCACTTTTTCCCTTGACCACTTTTTATATGTGTTGTAGAAAACCTCCCTTTATAGTTTATAATTTAGAACGCAAATCATAGGTGGTGCAGGACACATCAAACACATTATCGGTGGAATTGGGTCCATAACAGTAACCATCAAACTCCATACAAGAAAATTCCTTGCACATCATATAGCACAAAACATGCGCAAATTGATCTGTATCTATCTTGGCTCAATTCCAAATTCTCTTCGTTCGGTTGCTTCACAACCTATGCAATTTTCATCCATCACTCTCATCTCCATCTACGAAGTCAAAAGTGGAGACCAAACACGGCCTCAGGGCCTCAATCTCCATATCCTCCCATGTACCCATTACGGCCATTCCCTCCATAGGGCCTTGTAATCCAAGCTTCCACCCCCTTTTTCATCAAATTTTGGCATAATTCCAGCGTATGCTCCTTGCGGCGTTTCAACCCACTCCAATGGTGTCAATTTCGCCCTAAGCAATTTTAAAGCTTCTTTTCCTCGTGCGACTCATTGCATCTATAAGCTAAAGTACATAATTCACACAAGAAAAATAGCAAAGCAGCTACACCAATTCCCCACACTTAGACTTTTGAAGATACAAAAATCGAAACTTTTAAGCGTAAAATAACAAGCCTTTAAACCCCGGTGTCCCTGGTATGAGTTATAAGTCTATGAGGGTTTACTAATATACCACAAGACCTGTTTTGCAACACTGGTTCTATAAAGTAAATCAAATAGGGTAATGTTAGACACATAAATGAACACAATCTCATTCTTAAAAGTTGAACCTAAAATTCGGGTTGGTGATCAAAGTCAATGGTTTATAATGTCTCTCAAATGACTCTTTATGGGTCACATGTGTCAGGTTGGAATGAAGAGAATCCTGGACCAACCCCTCAGGAAGTTTTGAAAACCTCTTTTTTATATATTTTTTGAAAAGCCCATTTTTAAAGTCTCTTCTTTCGGAAATCAAACCATTTTTAAGATGTCTCAGTCTTCGGTCTTGACTCTTGATGATAGAACTTTGGAGATGATTATTTCCTAATTTAAAAAAGTTTATTGAAAGAATACAAAACTAAACAAAGTATACAAACCATTTCTTTTTTCTTTTCCTTTTTTTTTTTCTTTTTTTTTTTTTTTTTTTTTTTTTTTCTTTTTTTTTTTCAATATTTTTTTTTTTTTTTTAATTTTCTTTCTAAATTTTCCCGTTTTTTTTTTTTTTTTTTTTTCATAGAAGTAAATACAAATAAAAAAAAATAAAATAAAATAAAATGTAAAGAATTTTTAAATATGTCCAAATCACAATTTTATACCATTGTTTAAAAAAGTGATGCTCCTCTTGGAATGATGGTGTTTCCAGAACGAACAAGATCACACCAAGATAAAAATAGCCTCCACCATTCTTTCCCTTGGTGACACACTCAAAAGCACAAATTTAGGCCAAAGAATTGAGGTGATTGCCTCATAAACATGGGTTCTCCTAGATCACGCCGGCAAAATCCTCGGTTTCTCCTCCAAAACCAGGTTCCTTTGGTGTGTCAATAATTTCAGGTTCTCTTGCAAATTTGTCTCACAAAATCTCTTGTTGAAAAGTTTGCATTTGATTGTTGTGCTTGTGGTTGTTGAACCGCTCCTTGTTTGTTAGCATAGCTCCTTCTACTCAAGCATAAATCACAAAATAAACAAATCTCCCTACATCAACACATGTACCATTAATTTGAGCAGACGGAGGACAAACATTAAATTGCACCATTGGATCAAACAAAAGCAATACAAAATTTGACTACTATAATCTTAGGCAAACAAAGTTATATTTTTTCTCTGTTATGTATATTTCTTATAAACCAACATAAAATTGAAACAAAAAAATAATAGAGGGAGCTAAGAGAGAGGACAGTTCTGGCAATGATATGCGAACCCATCTGGTATTGATGAACTTGAAGTATCAAATGAGACTACTGGACATTAAGCTTCGGTTTTCAAAACCCAAATGTGTATTATGGAATTCAAAAATGTGAAATGAAATCAAGGCTTTTAAGAAAGTAGCTTGAATAACGCATTTTCTAATTTCCGGTTTCCTGTAGTTATTTAACACAATAAAGTATCTATATGCGATTATACTTACGTGTTGAGAGGGCAGAGAAGGCGGGTGTGCATAGGAAATGTGGATTAACTCTACCAGCCCAGCTGCAAAGCACTGTAGTTAACGTGAAAAGAAGGAAGTTATATCATTGATAAGCTGGAGCGTTATATCATTGATAAGAAAGTTATATCACATATATCAAACTGTACAGTCAATCGCCGACACTTTTATTGCGGAGACATTAATGTTCAGTAACAATTAAAAAATAAAACTTCATACTTGGTAGTATGGTACACAGATGACGTGCATTTAGACGTTCCTCTGTTTGAATTCCTAATTAGTGGATTACATTTTGAAATTCCTCTTTTGAAAAAATTATATATTTTTTTGGGAATTTGAATGACCCTGAAATATGATGATATGTAGGTAAGAAAGAAGCCAAAATCAAGAACATGCTAATTTGTGTTGGTAAAGGAAACAACATGTCGTGTAGGCCAACAACCCAAACATGAGAAAAGCAAAGTACACCAAGTTCTGGTCTAAAACTGATAGTACGAAATGGAGTAATCTGAAAAACTAAAAGATCACTTTTAGAAAAAGAAGAAGAAATCATGTTTGAAATACCAAGTCACTACATATTGGTCCAAGCTTATTATCTGTTATATGGGTAATTTTTATGTTTTATGTGAAAATCTATTCTATGTTTTAAGAAATTGGTAAAATATACCTACGTTACAAATTTCGGACCCACTTTAAATTTCCGAACACCCCCTTGAGATTCCTAACTGCAAATTCCACAGAGGAAGACGTAATCAGCATGCAGAGCCGTACTTAGACTATCTAATCTGTTCAACTCTTTTTAAATCTTGGTCTTACTACTATTTGGTTCTGTAGGTGTGCGTACATAAATTCAGCTACTGGAAACTGCTTTATTTTTCTTGGATCATGAACTAAATAGGTCTATACTTCATAGTATACCCTATAATTATATCTTTGGCAGGGATAACACTCAGCTGGTATGGTGTGAATTTCTTCAATAGAAAATTGAAGGAAATAAACTACCCGGATAATATTAAGCCAATATCTCAACAACATTATAATCATCACTTGAAAAAAATTGCATCAAAACAATAATCCCCCAAACAAAGTATGTGCACAAAAATTAATTGTTTATACGCATGACTAAACCTTAGAATTCCTCCCATGGCCATACAAAATAACTCTATACATAAAATAAAAAGAAGAACAAAATAATAGAGTAAAAAAATGAATTTTTCTTTACCTGGATTAGACCTAGAACCCTTACCACCGCCGCGCACCATTTCTAACTACAACAATATAATCATCACTTAAACACCAACATGGTACCGCCGCCCATAATTTCTAACAACAACATTATAATCATCACTTAAACACCAACACGGTACCACCGCCTTAAAACAAACCCTCAGCAGCGGTGATGAACCTTCACTTGATTCTCTTGTCCAACAACAACAAAACCCTTCCTCCAAGAAGCTGCTTGTTAATCAACATTAGTTCCTGCAACCAATAAGATGAAATGATGGTTAAAATAAGATAAAAAATCAGTAGTGACTGGGAAAAAAAAATCTGATCGAGGAATAAAACGACAATCGAAAAAGCAATGTTATTTGTCATTTTTTTATCATGTGTTTCTATAGTACAAATATAATGATTTTTGAATTTACTGGAAAGAAATATTGACATTATTATAGCAGAAAACTTGCGAATACGGGTGTGGATTTGGCAATTACAGCTGATGTCACTAATCTTGCATGTCGATATTAGATCTTCATCATCTAAATCATATTATTTCCTATGCAATTACAGATAACTATTTGTATTAAGTAGTATGGTGCAGTTACTTCAATTAAATCTAATTATATATTTATGAGCTTGAGAAAACAAACAACATATTCTTTGACAAAAGGGCTTTTAGTACTATAGAAGCACATGGTCAAGTGTTACAAACATCTCCAGATATTTCCATACCATGTTGGTCATTCATGAAAATTAAATCTCTTTGTTGATATCTTAAGATTTCTATCTTTGTATGTATGTACTCACTTTAGCTAACCACTTTGAGTTGATAATCCTGAACACTCTCGTTCCCAGTCTATGAGAACTATAATTAGCAGCTAATATTGATAGTCGTAATTAATAATCATGAAATAGTTTTCTATTTAGAATCGCTTCACTATAGATTAAGATGAAAGAAGGGAAAAAAAATCACAGTACCAAGATGTTTTTGGTTCCTACAAAAATTAAACCTAGAGAAGCTATCCGTAGATTAAACAGCTTAGGCTAAACTAACTTCTACCCTTGAGCAGTCTCCTTTGCTAAGCAAACCTAAAATCGCAAATAAAAAACATGCAACGAATTGAAGCTCGAACTGTTATCGACCAATCTCGGTCAAAATCTGGTAATAAATCAGAACTACCCTATTTTCAAAAAATAAAAATAAAAATGCAGTTACCTAAACTAATTCTAATTGATAAGGAAAAAATTAGGGTTTTAAAAGACATAGTGAGACATATACCTCCACATCTTGAGATACGTTATTGGTTACTTCTTTAATTGGATTGGAATTATTTCGTCTAATAGCGGAATCGCGAGATGAACTTCCAAATCTTCCATGGGGTCGATAGTGGCACCAATGTTATTTATTTTTTTTTTTTTTTGTGTGTGCTGCCGAAACTGGGGAACACGGAGAGATTGAGAGAGGTTTAGGGTACAAAAATATCCGGAACGATGAACACAAAGTTTTTCATTATTAAGTCTATAATAAAACCATCCGTTACACAGAACGAAGATCCGTAACCCGCAATAAAGACATAACCAAAAACTCTTGCTTTTCTGCGCGAGAGAAGAAGAAGGATCGCAGTTGGAAAAACAGAAAAGCTTTAGGTACGACAGTATGACACAGATGAAACACCCCCGCCCCGTATTTTTTGATTCACCCATACCTTCCTAAATTTCTTAGCCTTCTTAGCCGTCCAATGGAAACCTCAATCCGGAACTTCCCGACCGCCGGTTCGGGGTCCCCGTTAAACGTCGTCCGTCTGATAGCCCTGGCTATCATGGAGACAAACCTCATACCTTTTTATAACTATGATTTTATGCTTCAAAAAAAAAAAGATTACTATCTGATCCTGGGAAGATCAAAATACTTTTTTTATTGGGATGATGATACAGGGCTGTGCTACCCCGCACGACAGTGCACAACACCGTTATAAGCTAGCATACTTAAAACCGTTGGATGTAAAGATCTTTGTATTTTGCTAATTTCTATAAAATGACACAACTGGTGACAGCTATATAAAGTAGTACATAAATTATACTAGGTCCTCAAATTTAATTTATATTCGTTAATTACTCCTTTTAATATGTGCTTAACTTTGTACAAGTATCTCCACCTCTGTACAAGAGAATAGGGTGAGTAACAGTAATTTATACAGAGTTAATTGAACTGTGAAATTTATATAAAACCTTTGGATCTCTTACCCTCTTTCACATTCAACTGCATAACAAATATCAATGTCTAATCAAGAAATCATCCAGGTAAGCAAAATCATGTAAACGCCTCACTCCTTTTACAAACTCAAATTCCATACAATTTGGTCTGAATAATATTTTGATCGTCTATCGATGGGGGAAGCAGACAACAATGCTTATTGTACCCGTACCATCTACTTAAAAGGGGGTGCTTGATTGGATATTTTTGGTAGTGGTGGTACCAGACTACCATCTAATTAGCATCTTTGCATCAACAAGTGCATTGTTCTTCACCAGTGCAATTTATACTTATTAATTTGTACTTTACAAAGTAGTGATCGGCACCCTTTACCCCATCTGGGAGGACCAACAACCTCAATTCTAAACCAAAGAAGGTATATGATTTACCAAATTGGAAATAGGATTTGAGTTTTTTTCTACTTAACAATATCAAATGAAATTGAAGAAGATTGACGAACAAGAGAAGGAAGAGAAAT
The DNA here is from genome assembly GCA_023531295.1 of Papaver armeniacum. Lineage (NCBI taxonomy): Eukaryota > Viridiplantae > Streptophyta > Magnoliopsida > Ranunculales > Papaveraceae > Papaver > Papaver armeniacum. The sequence continues at coordinate 102,567 of JAJJWW010016012.1, read as the reverse complement.
TGAAGAAGGTTATTATTAGTATAACCCAAGAAGGAACTATTGTTTGATTTTGAATTTTCTTGAGATCCAGTTTTATTGGTAGTAACTGAAACAGGTTGAAATAGATATTGCAAGTGTTTGTTTCTAAGCAATTCAATGGGTTTTGTCTATGATTCTCCAATTGAGAGTTTTCTAAATGGAAAAACACAGAGAGAGTTTCAAATCAACTTGGAGAATTCCGACAAATTATACACGAAGGGTGTTTTGATTTTATAAAACTAGATTGTTTGGCACGTGCACATGCACGTGCAAGCTGGAAATGGAACCTATCCTTTTTTTTGTGTTATGGGTAGTGTGACCTATTATCAAATTACCATTATGTCCTCACTTTTATTTATATTAGGATTGGATAAGTAAATAGGGGCAAAATAGGAAGTTCCTAATTTACAGCTTCAACAACTGTTCCTCTAAGGGGTGTTGGAATACGCACGTGCAAGCTTGATCCGGGTGAAAGAGTGAGTGGGTGTGTTCAAAAAAAAAAAAAAAAAACTTAAATTACGATTATACCCTCGTTTTTATTTATAACACATAAATTAGGTGCACATTATATAAGGGCAATTTTGGAATTCTAAAATTTACAGCTTCAAAAACAATTTAAATTACAATTATACCCTGGTTTTTATTTTCACGAACAACTTAAATTACTATTATACCCTCACATTATTTATTTTACATCATTTCTACCGGCATAGAATAAGGGCAAAATCGTCCATATAAAAATTGCAGACTTAAATTACTATTATACCCTCACATTATTTATTTTACATCACTTCTACCGGCATAGAATAAGGGCAAAATCGTCAATATAAAAATTACGATTATACCCTCGTTATATTTTCAAGGCATTTATTGGAATAAGTTAAAATGAAGGGTAATTTCGGCAATTCGAAATTTGCAGCTTCAGGCACTGTTCATGAACAATGCCTAAGGGGTCTTCGCTTTATAGTATTGTATAGAATAAACCAAAGGGCGTGTTTACAATTTGATTCAGGGACATGTGGACAATTATTTTCAACGACTGAGAAAAGTTCTGTATAGCTATCCAAGGGTGATTAGCTGCTAGCTTATAAAACTCTTTTACGCTGTCGCGCGGGACAGCATTTTCCTGATGATACAAGGGCAGACGATTTTTTTTTTTTGTTCTTTATTGACATTACCGACAGTTCAACCGAAAAGGTAAAACAAAAAGACAAATCACCGGATACTGAGCGCTGTACAAACGAGCACGAGCTCTTGCTAATACAAGAAAATGGTGGGAAAAAACAGCGAAAATGGGTTTCAGCTTCTCCACCAAAAAGCTCTCTCACACCAGTAGATAGTTGAAGGAGGGATAGCGAGAGACTCAAGAGAGAGTGAAAATGGAAAGAGGGTTGGAAACCAGAGAAATTATCAACATCAAAGAGAGACAAGAAGAAGAGGAGAAGATTTGCAGGATTTGTCATATCCCTGGTGATTCTCAAAACCCACTTCAGTATCCTTGTGCTTGTTCTGGGAGTATCAAATTTGTTCATCCAAAATGCAGGGCCGTACCAAATGCTTAGGAAACATAGGCAATTGCCTAGGGCCCCAGGATTATAGGGCCCCCCAATTTTTTTTTTTAATATATACTATAGTTGTGTATTCACCTATCCCATAGGGAAAAAAAAAAGAGAAACTATTGTCATCCCAAGTCTTCACTATTTTGGCCCAAAAAATCATCGTATTTTTAAGCCTCATCCGACTGTCTAGTATACAGAAGTAAAACCTAACTGGCTAATCCATCTATATTTGGTCATTCCCGGAACACCTATTTCTTCATCTCTCGACATTCACTTCAGTAAGTTCACCGATTAGAATCTCTTTCACAATTTTGTTTTGGTTATGTTTAAATCTATTTTTTTTTTTTTTTTGATAAACGTTTAAATCTACATGACATTATTGATATGGGTATAGATTTTTTTACCGTTAAGCCGTCAGATACTTGGTGGGAAAAACATATAGAGAATGTCAACGCAATACGATTCCAACTTCCTGAAATACGGGATGCTTTGCTAGAGTTGTCGGAATCCATTGACTTTGGTGCGAGGAAGGGGAATAACATCGATTATGATACGATCATTGATGAACATGAATTGAGGAGGCCATGAAGATCAATTTTATGTAGAGGAACTATTTTTTCTTTTTGTTCTTTTTAAACATACTTATACTATCAGTTTTTACTTTAAACAATCGCCAATTTTTTTTTTTAGGGCCCTATTTCCAGTTTTCGCAAACGGCCCCTAAAAAGCTTGGTACGGCCCTGCAAAATGTCTCCTCCAATGGATGAAGCAACGCATCACTCCTGCATGCGAGGTTTCACTCTTCCTCTCTATCTTAAGTCAAAAAAAAAACTCTTCCTCTCTATCTCTGTTTCAATTTGTTGGTTAGGGTTTTATTTTAGTCTGATTAGAACAAATTTGATGAAACATGTGATTTTTTTTTATTTTGCCTTTTTTATGTTGAATTAGTCCTATGGTTTTTGCAGGTGTGTAAACATAAATATTCTGTATATCGTGTTTATGCTGAGAATACACCAACAAGACTACCTCTCAGAGAGTTTGTGTGTGGGATTGCAATGAGAGCATGCCATGTTCTGCACTTCTGTGTGAGGGTTTTTGTTTCAGTTTTTTACCTACTCTTTATTGCACCCTTGCTCGTAGTTTGGATATGTCGTTTGTATTTTGTGAGGAGCCGTTCTGAAGTATACGAATTAGTTCATAGTCATATGTCTCCTTCTACTCTTATGATGGACTGGTTGTATGGAATTGGTTCTCTGTTAGTTGTGACGACGGTACTGGTATTGCGTGGCTTTAATTTGAATCTGGAAATCAGATTTGATGTTCCTCTACTTGTTCAGTTTGCCAAGGATATAAAAAGAGTAAGTTTCATTCCTTCTGTTTATGTTAGTATTACCAGAAATTCTAGATTCAATTGGTTAGGCTTGTGAACAATATTGCACCAGAATGTAATTATCTCTTACTGGATAAGTTCATGATTTTTTCCTAATAACTTAAACATATGCCTTATAATGCAAAAATGGATATATCTAGTTATAATATGTGAATGATTCTGTTATCCAACTAAGACCACGTAATTGCAGAGAAGTACTTCAATAATCTCAATCAACTATTGCTGGTTTAAAGAGTTAACACATTAGAATCCTGAAGTTATATTCTCGTTCTCTTTTGCAGTTTCTGATTACGTTTTGGAAGCTGATATTCGTGCCGTTCTCGTTTGGACGAATTATACTGCATTGTCTTTCCTGGTTTTTCTGTGGAGCTTCGTTGATATTCATGACATTTACAAAGTCAGCACTCCATATGGAAAATAACTCACTAAAGAATGCCATTACAAATTTATCGGCCGGAATTCAGAATGATGGCCTGCTTTCATGTGCTGTAGAAAGCTTGACAGCAAACAGTATTGGACAAGGAGAAGCCTCAAGCAGCGTTGGGAAGCCACTTTTAGTGTACCGAAGCTCATGCGTATATGATGTTAATACTCTTGCTACTGGATATATGGTCGTTCTGCCCTTGGTCTGCGCTGCCTTTGATATCCCTATTAGAACTGTTGCATCAAAGATACATTACTATCTGAGGAAATTACTGACAAGGATGATTTATCCGTTCTTTCTGATAATTCATCTCGGGGTTCTTCCTTTGGTATATGGTTGGTGGCTGGATATATGTACCATTCGGATGTTTGGGAAGTCAATTTCAGATAGGGTAGAATTCTTTTCAAAATTCCCTTTATTAAGTTCTTCACTGCATTGGGCGATAGGAATCATATACATGTTCCAAATACGCATTTCTACTTGCCTTCTTCAAAGGGTATTATTCTTTAGCCTACTTGATAAAATTGACATCGTTATTGTGTAATGACCAGTTTCTTTTGTAGTGTTTTGTGATAATATATTATTGCCTTTCTACTTGTTCAGGTTTTGCGTAAAGAAGTTCTACACTTTCTTCACGATTTAGCAGATCCAATCTACAACATTTTATATGTAGTTGCCGACGATGTGCAAGTGAAAGCTAGTCAAATTCTATTCTCCATTGCTGTTGTTGGCACTTTCATAGTATTTCTAGTATATTTACCAGTCACACTAGCCATGCGATTGGCACCAACTATCTTCCCTCTGCATATTTCGTAAGCTGCCACCTAAACCTACTACTCGTGAGCCACATTTTCTACTCTTCATTTCTGTTTGCTATGAGTCTATGACAGGTAACATTAAACCGGGTTTGTTCCAAATTGCAGTGTATCTGACCCATTGACCGAGATTCCTGTAGTCATACTTCTGCTCCAATTATGCTTACCTTATGCACTTGAACTGCGGGAAACAATTGCTGCTGTACTCCATCAATGGGATACTTCTGTTTTCTGTGTTCTCGGCTTAAGTGATTTCTTGTGTTCCAGACCTGAGGACATTGGTAGGCAGCAGAATGTGAAAGTGGAAGGGCAGCAGGACAGACTACATGATGGACTCATTGCTGCTCAAGATCCAAACAAAAATAAAAATGATGGGTAAGTAATCTCATTTGTGTAGTCTTTGTTTATATGGGTTTGAGTAGCAGAAGATTCTTTTAGCTTTTATCATATTGACGAGTGAAATACGTTCTTTCAAAAGATATTTATAGAGAAACATCTGGCGCGTTCAGTAATTGCTTTAGAAATGTCGAGATATTTTCATGTACCTGGTCTTGTATCTTGTGTTCTGCATCAAATTTAAGCTAATATTTTTACTGGATCTCTTGACTATTTGCAGGTATACTTTTGTACTTCGTGTTGTATTGTTGGTCATTCTGGTGTGGATACCGCTGCTTCTCCTCAGTTCATCTTTGATTATCGTATTCCTACCACTAGGACGTGTATTGTTCAGTCTTATTTCTTATCATTCAATTACTCATGGCGTCAAGTGCAACGGTAATGTACTTGTAGACATTGTACTTTCTTCTCAATTCCATGCTTTTTAAGTGAATTCTCTTATTAATACAGTATTAAGCTTCCGACTTCTTTCCTTAGATCTCTACGTCTTCTTTGTTGGAAATTTTTCCATCTGGACTTCTATTACGGGTGCAAGATTCTTCGTCGAGCACTTTAAACCAGGGAAAACGCATGTACAGTTCAGCGATATCTGCAAGTTGTTACGTGTTATCGTTGAGAGTTGTGTTCTATTATCACTTTGGGTATGGATTGATGCAATAGCTATTTTTTGTTTCTTCCTTAGCATTCCTAGTTAGGATTTGAGTCTAATGTTGATGCTTAGTCTTTTGGTTTCAGATCATTGTTATTCCAGTGTTAATCGGGCTTTTATTTGAGCTTTCGGTCATGGTGTCGATTCAAGCATTGGTGGTTGAAGCCCCTGTTTTACTCTTATGTCAGGATTTGGCAGTGGGGTTCTTCTTCTTTAAGCTGCGGAGGACACTGGTATGTGCTGTAACTCTTTACTGTAGGTCACTTTTCAATGCGTTTAGTGATGGACCCTATTAAGATAGAGGTGCACGTAGGGTCAAGCTAAAAATGTGATGAAAATATTCCACTAGTAAGACAAACTGGGGTTGATGCCGAATTGATTTCTCCTTGCTTTCTTATACGCACCTCGAGCATGATACTCTAGAATTTTCCTACATGTATATACACATAAAGTGTAAGAATACCAATTAAAAGAACTAAAGAAATTTTCACTGGTTGCAAAATTTGGTTTCCCTTTATGTTACTTGAGCTGTGCTAAAGAACTGTTATCTCCTAGTATTTGTATGGCTGGTTTGCGTTTTACAGGTTTTGCTGAACCATAGGATTGTTCTGGTGGATGAAAGCTGGCGGGTAAAATTTGAGAGGATAAGAGATAATGATTTCCTGAAGCTTCCGGGGCTTTGGATGCTGCAGGAAATATTGATCCCATTCATTAGGAATCTGTTACTGTCTCTCTGTTTCCCCTACATTTTTGCAAGATGGATAGTCCCCTCGCTTGGGTTATCGCAAACAGTAAACTCAACTGTCTATCGGTTTACTTGGGTAGCCTGTGTGACCGTAGTTGTACTGCTTTCCTGTGCCAAAAGATTTTTTGGTTGGATCACCAACCTTCACAATTCTATCAGAGATGACCGTTATTCTGGTTTGGGCTGCAAAATTTTGGTGAAGCAGCAACGGAGAGCGAAAATGAGATTGGTAAGTTGGTGAGATGTCTAGCAGAGTCTCAAGGACTCTAATGTCATCAGGGAAGTATTGTAAAAATCAAAGGTGAGCTGTTTAGCTGTTTTGTTCTTTTGTCAATTGCCTACCACTGTGAAATAAGCTCCACAGTGTTGCTTGTAAATATTCAGAAGAGTTTCAGAACTAGTTTTAGTTCTCATTTTGAAGTCTTGCTTAAAACATATAGTCGTCAGAGAGTACTGGGAAAGAGAATATAGTTGTATTGAAACTGTGGAAATTTTGAAAATATGAGCTATTTACGGTTTATCTTATTGTCACTCTGGAGAGTGGAGTCTGGACCAATTTCCGTTGGTTGGAAATTGGAACCAACATTGGTTGCAAAGCTGTTCTATACTCGATTACAGCCCCTTTTATTGCAGTCAAGATACCAGTCAAATAATCAAAACTGTTTCCTGACAATCTGACATATGTCTTTTCCGATTGTATATCTGTTTCTATATCTTATCATTAGTCTTGTCATTTCCAAACGGCTTCTTTTGGATGATTATAAATTTGAAGGGATATAATTCTTTTCTTATCATTGTTCCGGTGATGTAACAAATGTTTTAGCTAGCTACTTTTATACGTATGAATATACTGCAACTTGGATTAGCCTATTGATCTCTCTCAAGACTATGCAAGTAACCAGGGATTACTTGTATACATTGCTCCATTGTCCCATTTTGTCATGTACAGCGTGTTACAAACATTGGAACTTTTCTGATGGCATACTATTCTGGCAATAAGTCTTTGATCAATTAAACAATGAAAACACAATACCCAGTCTATGGTGGTTGGTTGGTGATGCCTGTTTAACTTCTTCAATTACAAAACGTAAAACACAAATCACAGAAAGTAACTTCAAAAGCTAAAAGTCTTAATGCAAACGTACTCGCTTACATAATGCAAATGATCGATGCTCATTCGTATTTCTGATTCTTTATTTCCTTTTGTTTTTGTTCATCCTGTTTACTTGGTCTGAAACGCAGTGGCACCACTACCTAAGCTAATCAAACATGGGCAAGGTGTTGCAAATGAATTTCATGAGGAGATACAGCGTCCATGAATTCTTCATCAGATTCAAGTGCACTCATTGATTCAGGTGGAAGACAAACCTCGAGCAACACACTGCCTATCCCTGTCAGACCACGGTATGATGACACCTTGCCATCGAAGTTATTATTAAATCCGCTACGTGCAGCCAATGCAGTTCCCAGCCCAAAATCACAACCATAAACGTCAAATCTTGGTGAACTTCCCATCATTAAACTAGCCGGATCAAATAACGGCCTCGTCTGATATATGCGTGGTTTCTTCATCCACTCCTCTCTCACTCCTCGGATCTTTTCATCGGTGTGTTCCTTTATGGCCTCGTGCAAAAGCAATGCTGCCCAACCAATACCATGCTCTAATAGCTCCCCAACAGTTGTAGTCCCACAAACTGATTGGACGCAATTACCAAAGTAGTTCTCAGAAAGAGGTGGGGTTCAATCTCAACCTATCATTAATTGCTAACCTGCAGCTTGTTATTCTATCAGAATTAAAATGGCGTGTCCGTGTTATTGACCTCCATACAAGAGCACTTAAGTTAAGGCTTGAAAAGAAGAGATTTGAGCATGTTTTGTGTTACATTCTTCATTGGCTTTAGCTTTGAGTTTCGCCAGTGATTCTGCAGTGAAATGGAACATTCTTTCTCTTAGAAGTGGTCGTTCATATCGGTCTTCAACGAATTCTTTATTGTGAGAGAATGGAAGGTTGATGAGGAATGGATCTCCATTTTCTTCCAAAAGCCAGCGTTTAGTAATAGGTAAACGAGAAATATTGCCGTCAATATGTTGATCACCTGCTTGTTTGCTTGCTTTTCTTAGGTTCCTAGCAATTTCTGCAAATGCATGAAAGAAATTCCAGTAAGAAGTCCCATCACCTAATACATGGTTAAAAGTGCAGCCCACAAAAATGCCGTCTAATAACTCTGTCACTTGTACCACTAACAAAGGCTCGGTGTGACCGTCATGGCAAATAGCTCCCTCAAGAGCAAAAAATGATTGGACGATTAGGGGCACATCGGTTGGGCTAAGAATATCCATCATAGTTATGTCTACAGCAGCATGAATGAACTCAGCTCCTACAGAGTCATTGCTGGAGTCTACATAAATTCCATAAAATGGTGGATTGTCTTGTTTTTTTGTCACCATACGGCCTGAAAGTGGGTAGAAATGAGTTAATGTCATGGACAGGGAATGCCTAAGTTGATGGATGAAGGTAATGGTTGGGGTTGGATCTTCTAAAGAAGGCGCGGGTTTCCTAAAGAGAAGACCCTTTTGAATGTACTGAAAATTGAATAAGGATAGATCCCATGGAGTCAAATAGGTTGGTTGTTTTGATTCTTCCATGACTTGGTGTGGTCTGATGGTGCATTTTGAGATTTGTCCAACAACTTTAGTAGTATCTGGATTCATTTGGTGACTGATAAATACGGATAAGAGTGAATTTATTTGTGGAGATTGAAGAATGGTATATTGTTAGGGAAGGATATCAATATATGGCTTTTGCTTCTTAAACTTGTATAGAATGCAAGAATTAGAAAAGGTCATGCAGAGTGCAAGTTACGTCTTTGAACTAATCTTCTTTTTATTTTTTATTTGGAGTGTCCAATGTAGTAGCCATAGGCCACTTTCCTGGTAAGTTCTTGGCACCACAAACTTCACCAACTCTCGTTTTTTCCAACGCAACCTTCACAAATCTATTCGAGGTGGCTGTTAATTATCAGCGTCCAAAGGAAGATATCGCGGAAATGGAAAATGAGTTGTTTAGCTGTTTTGTTGTTTTGGCAGGTAAAGTTCTTTTGTCGATGGCGGTAAAAAAAATATCCCCCACCCACACACCAAACTCACAAGAAATATGAGGGAGATTAGGCCAAAACCGGAAAAGACAAAAAAGAAAAAAAAAAAAAAAATACAGAGAAAGCAAACTGAAAAAACGTCAATACTATTGGAATGAGTGGATACAAATGAACACAAACAAAAGAGAGACTCGAGTCTTTTACTGAGAAGACTGAGTTTGTTACATGACAGGCTGTCAAAGACAGTTGGATTCACTGACGGAGAAGCAAGAACTGTACAGACATAAATGGAAAACCTAGCTAACAGACAGTTAATAGGACTGAGAGCATACATAGAAATGTTAAGTACAGACACAAAGTGAATAATACGCTCGTTTTATCCCCCCTCAATCTGAGGCGGTGAATGAACTCTCAGCTTGTGACGCAAGAACTCAAATCTAGCTTCAGTCAATCCTTTGGTGAAGATATCAGTTGCCAGCTGATCTGTGGAAACATAATGAATACGCAAAATCTTGGATTGAATCAACTCCCTGATAAAATGGAAATCAATGACAACATGCTTCATGCGACCACAAAGTGTTGGGTTGGAAGCCACTGAAATAGAGCTTTTATTGTCACATCCTAAAGTAGGAGAAGTGGAGAGGAAAACATTGTAATCCTTAAGAAGTTGACATACTCATAGAACTTCAGCTGCAGTATGAGTCAATGAACGATACTCTGCTTCTGTGGAACTTCTAGCAACAGTGGGTTGCTTTTTAGAGGACCAGGAGATAGGACTGCCACCAAAGAACACACAAAAACCACTTGTAGATTTTCTATCATCAGGATTCCCAGCCCAGTCAGAGTATGAAGAGAGAATTGTTAAACCTTGTTGAAGAACAATGAGTCTAAAGTCCCTTTTAAGGATCTAAGAATTCTCTTAGATGCTATGAGATGCACTGTTTTTATATGACTCATGTGTTGATAACCTGATTCACAACATAACAGATTTCTGGCCTAGTCCAAGTCACATATTGTAAAGCACCAACAAGAGATCTATAATCAGATGCATCAGCTAGAAGTTCACCATCATTTTTGCTCATTTTGGTGTCAGCAATGGCAGGAGAAGAACAAGGCCTATTGATAAGTGCATAATTCATATGATTTTAGTGTCTAATCCATACTTGTTTTAGCTATTATTCTTGCATGTATTCGTATTATTACTCTTGTTTTCTCTTATTTGCCTCTATTAGGTGAATAATCCAAAAAGAAGCTACAAAGTGCTAAAAAGAGCTAAGAAGAGAAGTATTCCAAGTATCCAAGTGCCCAAGTCCAAGAGAAGTGGAAGAAGTGCGACGGAAAGGAGCAAAACGCTCAAAATCAAGAGACGGGCCAAAGACCAAGCTTAACTCATTCAAATTTAGGATTTCTTATCACCATCTTGAAGAGAATTGAAAGAGGAAAATAATGCAAAAATAATGAGGTCATTCCGAGTTCGGACGAAGAAGTTAAGGCCAAAACAAGCTTTTTATCGAATACCGAAGACATGAAAAGTAAACGGGTATGCATACTTATTCCCCTGGATTTTAACTGAAATTTAAGTATGCAAACGTGTATGCATACTATTGAAGGCCAAAGTTCACGGTTAGGGTCTTTATTTCATAATTTCGGGTTAGGTTCTTGAACCGAACTAGATACTTGAAGGCCAAGCAATATAAACCTATATAAATAGGTATTAGGCCTTCCATATCAGAGAACACATCTCATATCACAAGCTAGGGTTTATAAGACATCTAAACCTAGGGTTTACCCCTTTAAGGGGAAACCACCATTATTCATCTTCTTTGTAATATGAGTTGCTAAATCCTTTGCTGATAAAGGATGAATTCAATGTTCTAAGCGTGAAGCTTTATTATTAATACAAATCTATTGAGAGTTTTATCATCATCGTTTGTTTTTACCATATCTAGGGTTTATGAGTGGTTCTTAGGTTGATTTGGGATGCATACTAGATTAGTCTATTGATTGTTCTATCGCTAGTACAAGTTATGAGATAGGTAATCTTCGATTAACTCTCTACACAAGTAGAAATTACGAGACCTCGCAGAGGGATTCCGTAGAGTTATTGCGAGTGAAGACAATATCAGCAAGTAGACCTTGACCTAAGAGTTCAACTACTGGGATCAACCTAAATTCACAAAGATTAAGGTGTTCGATTGGATTACACCTTGAGTGATCTACTACTTGGTGGTTCGTTGGATAGAATTTGGTAGTCGAGAACTTCCGTATCCAGTAATAGAAGGAGTTTTGAGGATAAAACTGATCTAGCTGTTATTCTACGGTTGGTGATGAATGGTTCTAACGAAAGATAAATAAGTATTCTAATCCTGTTAACGCTTGGTAAAGACGAAGGATTCCTTGATCATCTCTTTTCTTTATTATTGTCTTTATATTTATCTTACAACCTATCCCCCTTTGTTATTTACTTTATTTTGCTGATTCATAAAACCTATCAATTACACAGCTCTCTGTGGGAACGATCTCTTACTACCGCTATATTACCAGTTAATTAGTGGAAAATATCTTTATTAACTTGTTGTGCCTACGAAAGCCCATACACTTAGCATCTAGCATGTTTGTTATTTTTAAAAGATCAAGAACATAATTTTTTTGAGAGAGATGCATGGATGTGTCATTTATTTTAATCTCTAAGCCCAAAAAATAATGAATAGGCCCTAAATCTTCAACATGAAAGGAAGTAGAGAGCTGAGAAATAGCCTTGTCACAAGCAGCAACTGAAGATCCAGTGATGAGAATATCATCAACATATATAAGAATGATGATGATAATTGAACCATGCTTGAAAGTGAATAATGAAGTATCTGCCTGAGAGGCGTCAAAGCCAAGAGAGAGTAGGGACTCCATAAGCTTTTCATACCAAGCTCTAGAAGCTTGTTTGGGGCCATAGATAGATTTATGTAATATACATACATAATCTGGCTTCTCAGGGGTCTTGAAAACCTGGTGGTTGCGTCATGTAGACAATCTCTTTCAAATCTCCATGGAGAAAGGAATTGCTTATATCAAGTTGTTTAACTGGCCAGTTGTTGTGAACAACAAGAGCCAAAGCTAATCTGATAGTAGTAGGCTTTGCAACTGGACTGAAAGTTTCTTCATAGTCTATGCCCTCTTGTTGATTATAACCCTTTGCAACAAGTCTAGATTTCAATCTTTCTACAGTGTGTCATATACCTCCATATGACAAGCCATTAGCCTTTGGCTGCCCTTGTTAATTCTGTGGTTGTAGTTAGTTTAGTTAGGTGGCTAACAGCTAAATGACAAGTGGCACGCTAGGATTAGTTAATCCCGATTAGGGTTCTCTGTCTCTTTTACCTTCTTTAATAATGTAAGAACCTTCCTTTTTTGTGTAAGTTATGTTAATGAAGTAATATGAGGCAGTTACGGCAGAGTTCCATTAATTCTATTTATTTTCCGATTTAATTCCGTACACTAGCCATACTGGTACAATAAAACTGGTATTCAGAGCTTTTCTTTCCTATCCCACACAATACATTTAAGCTCCAATTTTTTTTCTCATCATCATGGTTACTCAAAATTATAAGGATCTAGCTGATACAGCTGCAAGGCAACAGACTCAGATAGATAATATTAATCTTCAACTCAGTACGATGATGACTAAAGAAGATTTTGATAGCCGAATGAACACTAATTTTGAATCTCAGATGCTGATTTTCAAAAATACGATGCAATCTCAGATGCATTTTTTTTTTCAATAAGAAATTTCCACAATGGTGAACATAGTGGAGCACCAGGACCTAATGAAAATGGTGGAAATCCTTTCCACTCTCACTCAGGAGGCCGAGATTACCACAACCACCATCGTCTTCCAAAGATGGATTTCCCACGATTTGATGGTGATAATCCAAAAGGCTGGCTTCATATATGCGAGTATTACTTTCAGATGCACGACGTTGCTGAGTTTAACAAAGCTATGATGGATGCGATGCACTTCGATGGCAAGGCAGTTAAATGGTTTGAGAATTCTCGTTTGAATAGACTATCACTTGGCAGGAATTATCTGAAAATATTTGTCTCCGATTTGAGAATCCAGCACATGAAAACATTGTGGGTTTGTTTAATAAATTGTCTCAGCTTACAAATGTGGATGCATACTTTGAAGAATTTGAATATTTGAAAGCCTTACTATTAAGCAAACATAATCACTTTCCTGAGGATTATTTCATTAGCAGTTTTATTGGTCGGTTAAAGAAGGAATTAAGAGAACTAGTGCTTATGTTTGGTCCAACAACACTGTTAAATGCCTTCTCTCTAGCTAGGATGCAATAAAAAACACTGGCTCTCCAGCACAAGTCTGTCAAACCTACTTCAAGACCCTATACAACTTCATTTTCAACCACTAAACATTTTTCTCCTCAACCAAATGTTCCACAGTCTCCTTATACTCAACCAACACATTACACTTCAAACTTATTACCTAAACCCAACACATGACTCACTCCTGAGCAGGTGCAAGCCAGGAAAGCAAAAGGATTGTGTTACAATTGTGATGAAGTCTACAGAAAAGGACATGTGTATAAAAAGCAACATCTGTGTTTGATGATTGGTTCTGAAGCTGAAGAAATTTCATTTGAACAAGAGGAAGAAATTCATACTGCTGAGGATGACTCACCTGTTGAAAGTGATATGGAAATATCCCTTCATGCATTGACAGGTAATAATTCTGGTGAAACAATTAGAATTCCTAGTTTTATTAAGAAGAAAGCTATCTCAGTCCTCATAGATACAGGTAGCACACATAGTTTTATTGATAGTGAAGTGGCAAAGACTCTCAATTGTTCAATTGAGCCAACTGCTAGCATGCTAGCTAGTCATTGTGGAAAATGGTGATAGAACTATCAGTACTGGAGTGTGCTCTAATTTAACTTGGACTATGCATGACCACAAATTTTCTGGGAGCTTAAGGTTATTACCACTAGGTGGATGTGATATAGTGTTAGGAGCTGACTGGCTCAGGCAATTGGGTGATGTGATTTTCAACTTTTCCAAGTTGTGTATCTCGTTCAAACACAATGGCAAGAAGATTACATAGACCGGAGCTCAGGACAAAGCTTCCTTCAGAATGATGAGTGGCAGTGCGGCTAAGAGGTTTTTTAAAAAACACACTCATGGCCTCATTGGTCAACTATTCTCCATCTCTATAACCACACAACCCACTTCCCCACCTCCTATTTCAGATTTCCTTCAACAATATCTTGATGTTTTTTCTGAGCCAAAAACACTTCCTCCACAAAGAAGCTTGGACCACTCAATTCCCCTCAAACCAAATTCTGAACCAGTTAACATGAGACCTTATAAGTGTCCTTACATTCAAAAATATGTGATGGAATAACTAGTTCAAGACATGCTTCAGTCTGGCATTATTCAAACCAGTCATAGTCTTTTTTGCAGCTCCTATACTTCTGGTCAAAAAGAAGGACAACACCTGGAGATTCTGTGTAGACTATAGAAGGCTTAACAACATCACAATCAAGGATAAATTTCCAATTCCAATTATAGAAGAATTGCTTGATGAATTACAGGGCAAGAATTTTTTTTCTAAGATTGATTTAAGGGTTGGATATCATCAAATCAGGGTCACTTCTTCTGACATCTACAAGACTGCTTTTAGAACTCATCATGGCCACTTTGAAATCAAAGTGATGCCATTTGGCCTCACAAATGCACCTAATACCTTTCAGGCCCTCATGAATGATGTTTTTAAGGAACATTTAAGGAAGTTTATACTGGTATTCTTTGATGACATCCTTATTTACAGTTATACCCTAGAGGAACAAATCTTACACTTGCAGATTACTTTGGACATCTTGAGACAGTACCAGCTTTTTGCAAAACTTTTTAAGTGTTGCTTTGGGCAAACTGAACTGGAATATCTAGGACATATAATTACTGCTGAGGGAGTTAAAGCTGATCCTGAGAAGATATCTGCCATGGTCAATTGGCCACTTCCTCACACACTCAAGGAGCTTAGAGGATTTTTGGGCCTCACAGGATATTACAAAAAATTTGTAAAGAACTATGGCTTAATAAGCAGGCCACTGACTGATTTACTAAACAAGAATGCCTTCCTTTGGTCTGCAGCAGTTACTGTAGTTTTTCAACAACTCAAGGAAGCCATGTCTACAACCCCTATGATAGCATTGCCAAACTTCACTAAACAATTTGTTCTTGAAACTGATGCTTGTGATGCCGGAATTGGTGTTGTCCTTATGCAGTAGGGCAAACCCATTGCCTTCTACATCAAACCTCTTAGACCTAGAGCAGCTGCCTTATCTACTTATGAAAAGGAGCTACTTTCTATTGTACAAGTTGTCACTAGGTGGAGACATTATTTACAAGGTAACCATTTCATAATCCAAACTGACCACCAAAGCATCAAGTATTTTTGGAGTAGAAAATTTCTACTGTCTTACAACAAAAATGGTTGATGAAGCTTCTAGGCTTTGATTATGAAATAAGATATAAAAAAAGTTCTGACAACACAGTTGCTGATGCACTTTCAAGGAAACCTCATGCTATTGGTGCTTGTCAAGCAATCTCTCTTTCCCAACCAGCTTGGACTAAGGAAATTATTGACAGCTATTCCGGTGATGCAAAGGTACAAGCCCTCATTGCACAACTTACACTTACCCCTGCTACCCTTCCACATTATCCATACAATGATAGTGTTCTAAGGTACAAATCAAGACTCTATATTGGATCCAATTCGAATATCAGGGCCACAATTTTGGACTCCATACACTGTTCTGCAGTTGGTGGCCATTCTGGTATTCATGCCACCTATAATAGAGCCAAAGCCTCATTCTTTTGGCATGCCATGAAGAAAGAGATTCTCATGTATGTGTCTGCATGTGATGTTTGCCAAAGGAATAAAAGTGAACACACTTTTCCAGCTGGCTTGTTACAACCTTTGCCCATTCCTGATCATGCTTGGCAGCACATTTCTATGGACTTTGTGGAAGGCCTGCCAATGAGTGAAAGGAAATATATTATCTTAGTGGTGGTAGACAGATTAACAAAGTATGCACATTTTATTGGTCTACATCATCCCTATACTGCTTCCTCAGTGGCTAGAGAGTTCATCAATCAGATTCACAAGCTCCATGGACTGCCTGCATCCATTGTGTCTGACAGAGACAAAGTCTTCACCAAAAACTTTTTGGCAATAGATTTGTTTAAGGCACTGGGCACACAACTACATCTCAGCACTGCCTATCATCGACAGACTGATGGACAAACTGAAAGTGTCAATTCCTGCCTAGAGAGATACCTCAGATGCATGTGTGGATATCAACCAAAAAAGTGGCACCAATGGCTACCTCTTGCTGAATGGTGGTACAACACCTATTACCACTCCAGCCTCAAAGTAAGTCCCTTTACTACACTTTATGGTTATAAACCACCTCACTTAGATTTTTCTTCCACATCCACCACCTCTATTGTTGATTTTGAGGAGTACTTAAAACAAAGAGATGATGTATTGGAGTTACTGAAAGATTCCCTCCACAAGTCCCAAGAAAACACGAAATTATATGCACACAAAAGCAGAGTAGATAGAAGTTTTGAGGTGGGTGATAGGGTCTACTTAAAGATACAACCTTACAGACAACCTTCTGTGGCCTTGAGAAGGAATTTGAAACTTGCAGCCAAATACTATGGACCATTCACCATTGTACAAAGAATTGGCAGTGTGGCCTATAAGTTACAGTTGCCTGCAGAAGCCAGAATACATCCAGTTTTTCATGTCTCTCGGCTCAAGAAGCAGATTGGTGCTAGCCATACCCCATCACCCAAAATGCCAATCATCAACAGTGAAGGTCAAGTGTTAGTCATCCCTGCAACTGCACTGGATTCCAGGACTATTGTCAGAAATGGTGTATATGTCCCTCAGCTTCTCATCCATTGGACCAATGCCACAGCTTAAGTTGCCACCTGGGAGGATGCTAGCAATATATGCAGCCATTTTCCAAAGTCCAATCCTTGAGGACAAGGATTTGGTGATGAGGAGGGTATTTGTCATATACCTCCATATGACAAGCCATTAGCCTTTGGATGCCCTTGTTAATTCTGTGGCTGTAGTTAGTTTGGTTGGGTGGCTAATAGCTAAGTGACAAGTGGCACGCTAGGATTAGTTAATCCCGATTAGGGTTCTCTCTCTATTTTAACTTCTTTAATAATGTAAGAACATTCTGTTTCTGTGTAAGTTATGTTAATGAAGTTAACCCGAGGCTGATACGACAAAGTTCCATTAATTCTATTCATTTTCCGATTCAATTCCGTCCACTAGCCGTATCGTACAGTACATACGGTGCCATCAGGATTGTGTTTGATTTTGAAGACCCATTTACATCCCACTAAGTTCTGTGATGGATGAGGTGGCTCAAGAGTCCAAGTGCTAGCATTTTGAGAGTTGTACATTCTGTAACTAAAGATTTGAGCCATTTGGGATGTCTCTTAGCTTGATCAACTGAAGTAGGAACAAAGTCTTTTGTTGAAGCAAGTAATCCTACAGGTACTGGATACTTGGAAGAAAATAAAGCTTTAGGAGGTTTTGGTTTGAAAATACTTTTTTTTGCCCCTGATAGTCATTGAGTGAGCATTGATAACTTGATCTTGTTGTAGGTGTTGGGGATGGATAAGAAACAACTGATACTGCTAGAGAAGTAACCTCTATTATAGAATGTGCAGTGACTGAAGTTGGTGAGATGATAACTGGAGTAACAATGATTGTAGAAGTGGTAGCAGCTGTAGTATCCGTTGAGAGAAATTCCTGCAATTGAGAGCTTTGAGAAGAAAAGTTGTACACTTTAGATATCTTTTGAGTGAGAGCAGGAAATTAAGCTTCATTAAATGTAACATGTTTGGATATAAACACTCTCCCAGAGCAAGGCTCTAAACATATATATCTCTTCTGAGATGAAGAGTATCCAATAAAGATACACAATTTACTTCTAGTCTCTAGTTTGGAATGAGTATATGGCTTGAGACAAGGATAACAGGCACATTCAAAAGCTCTCAAAGAAGTATAATTTGGAAGAGTTCCATAAAGTTTCTCATAAGGTGACTTAAAAGAGATGGAAGCTATGGGTAATCTGTTTATTAAGTAGTTAGTTGTTTGTGGAGCATCTACCCAGAAGCAATCTTGTAAATTTGATTGTATCAGTAGAGTTATGCAAATACCAATCAAATGCTTGTGTTTACTCTCAGCAACTCCATTCTGCTCAGGTGTGTATGCATAGGTATATTGATGTGCTACAAAAGAACTAATTTCATTATTAATGAACTCTCATCCTCCATCAGTTCTAATAACCTTAATCTTCAGATCAAAATAGTTCTCAACTTGTAATTTAAAAGAACTGAAGACAGTTATGAAATATGATTTTCTAATTAACGAAAAGACCCAACAATACTTGTTGTAATTATCTATGATATTACAATAGTATGAAAAACCATTACAAGAAGTAATATGACAAGGTCCCCATAGGTCCATATGCAATAAGTGCAGTGGTTTGGTGGATTCTGAACTAGAAAGGGAAAAAGGAAGCTTATGAGATCTCCCAAATTGACAACCTCTACAAACAAAAGACTTAGAAATAGACATTGTAGTAATGGGAACAAATGACTTATTCTCTTCGTTGACTGAAATGATGGATGTCCAAGCCTCTTGTGAATTAGATGTGAAGAAACTTGAACAGCTGAAAAAGTGGTAAATGTAGGAGAAGAATCCACTGAATGAGAAGATGAATTAGTTGTTGTTGAAGATAAGTGGAGAGGATATTACTCTATCCTTGTAAAATGTTCCTCCCAGATTTGAGATCCTTCACAAAGAAGTATCACCCTCAAATGTTATACTGTAATTATTATCTCTGGTAAACTTGTGAACTTATAGTATCTTATGAGATGCAGTGGGAACATGCAAGATTGTAGGTAATCTAACAAAATTAGAGTGTAAAAATTTAGTAGAAGTACATATATCTGAGATTGACATACCTTCTGTGACGGGCCAGAAAATTTTTGCTTCCAAACGGGCTGGGTTACGACCCGCTTGGCAAGCTCTAACTTCCTGATACGTCACTCAAGAATTATGGCTTCCAAATTTTCCGGATTCTCTGAGCATATGTCCCATACCATATACTCAGAAATACCACAGAGTTCTCAACAACACAAGGGTCATCGAATTGGATAAATTTCCATCTTTTTACTGTGAGGATAAATTATATCTCTTGCCAGAGTAGTCAGATACCAGCTACCGTTACAACTAACGGTCTTCCGGGTAGCCACTCGTAGGTGGGGTGCAAATTAAGGCCTGAAGGATGGCCAGTTGCCAATGTCAGGGTAGTCAGATACCAGCTACCGTTACAGCTAATGGTCTTCCGGGTTTCATTTTATAGTTCCAACAGTTCTTATGTGATTTTCAAGCAAAAATGGATCATAAGATAGATTCCTATAATCGAAACAATATTATAACAAATCACAATGATTTGCAAACATATTCATCAATTCATTTAAGGAATGGATTATAACAAAATCCCCAACTTCCTAACATGAATCCTGATTCCCAAATATTTCAAATCAAACTAGCATACAAAGGAATTCATAAATTAACTTCATGCAACTTGAATTCACCATGATTTCCAACAACCCATTTCATGGATTTTCCCAATATTTGTATTATAACAAAACCCCCAAATTTTTGGGATGAAGAACCCTAATATTTATATTTTCAAATCAAATTACTAAAACATGAAATTGATGTTCTTTGTTTACTACCCAATATTCCAAAACAAAGAAATATTTGAATCAAAAGTTAATTTGTTACAAACTATAAAGAATAAAACTAGAAAAAAAAATTGATTCATACGAAAATCAAAGATAGGTAACCCCTACCTATCACTACCACTCTACCAATGGTTCCTTTAACGATTTTTGATCATCTCCAAGTTCAACTCATTAATTTCTCAAACGAATTTGTTTAGAATTTTTTTCTTTTGAGAGGTCACTCTTTTTCAAGTGAAGAGAAAACAAAAACAAAATTTTTATTTTTCTTTCTCCAAACATAATATGTTTTTCTTGTTTTTATTTCAACATGAAACAAAAGACCAAAGTGCCCTCAACCCTTCCCATTTGTTGACACATGTGTATTGTGCATGTACATCTATTTAGGCACCCATGTTTTGGTTGCAAATTATCATAAGGTTAAATACATTCAAACATTGGTTTTAATTTTAAACAAGTGCAAAATTTTTACTAACCGTTTTGCTTAAACCAGAGAAAAAATATATGTTGTCACACCTTCTCCATTAGCTATAGTTATTTGTTCACTGCCAGTGTATTAATGAAAATCCTGCAAATCTGAAGCATCATAAGTAATATGTGCAGTTACACATGAGTCACAGTACCATGGATTCTCATCAAGAACATCTGTTGAAGCCATCATGGCATGAAGATTAGGTGGAATTGGACGACCTTGATAAGCAAGATTCACACGCTGATTGCACTCAATGGCAGAATGACCATACTTGAAACAGATTTGACAAGTAGGTTGATTAGGTCTCATACCATCATTTGACACTCCAGAAGAAGAAGGTAATGGTGATGGTGATGGATGATGTAGTTTTTACAGTGGTAAGAAAGGGGTTTGTTGCTCGGACTTGTGAAGTTGATTTTAGACTTAAATTATAGAATTAATCTAGCAAATAAATTAAAAGACAATGGGATGAGTAAAGTATCTAGACCAATAGTGGAATTAAGAGTATGGGTAGCTGAACCTAAAATAAAAGTATCTAGTAGTGGAATTAAGAGTTTGAATCTAGCTGGGATGAGTAAAATGATCATACATAATTCTAGTGATACTGCAAAGGGTAATATATGGCTTTTTTGAAATTCTTCTTTATCTAGACCAGTAGTGGTTTCATCTTCAAGTCAAGCCATTACTGTTAAAGTTGGAGATGTTCTTGTTACTGGAATTCATGCAGCATGCCTCACTGTGGACAGAAGAGACTTATGGGAAGAGCTGATAGATATTAGTCAAATGAATTATCCATGAATGATAATTGGGGATTTTAATGTTGTGTTGAGTTATGATGAAAAATTTGGAGGTAGAAGACCACTCAGAGTATCAATGCCGGATTTTAGAGACTGTCTAGAGTTTTGCAATTTAATTCAAGCCACAAGAACTGGAATCAAATTTTCTTGGTGCAATAATAGAGTTGGTAAAAAAAGAATTTTATGTGATCTTTATAAAGCCTTCTATAACCTTAAATGGTTGGAAAAATTTGATGGTTGGTCCTATAAAGTGGGTGTAAGAGGTACATCATATCATGGTCCATTATTTGGTTCTGTTGTAAATACTTGTAAACCTGTGAATGCCCCTTTCAGATATCAACCTATTTGGACTTCTCATCCTGGTTTTCTTGATGTAATTAAGGATGCATGGAATGAGGCAATATCAGGTAATCCATCTTTTTCTTTTATGAATAAATTAAAAAGATTAAAACAAATATTAAAGAAGTGGAACTGGGAGGTTTTTGGTGATCTCAGACTCAAAGTAAAGAAGACAGAAGATGAGGTACTTGCAGCTTCTCTGTTATCAGATGCAGATCCTGAAAATTTTGAGTTACTAAATAAATTGGTCACAGCAAGGGGAAGACATGAAATCGCCTCTCAGCAATATAATAAATTAATGAGAGCTAAGGCTAGAGTAAAATGGATAAAGGAGGGTGGTGCTAATACAACATTCTTTCATGCATCTATTAAAATAAGACAATCTCAAAACAATATTACTGAACTGGAAAGTACAGAGGGCAATGTAGTTACAGAACAAGCTCAAATTGCAAATATTTTGGTGGAACATTATAAAAAGAAATTTAAAGATCAGAATGTTACAATTCATGAGGAGATAATGGAAGAAATTCCTAAAATTCTAAATGATGAAGACAACATGTTCCTTGATGTTGTTCCCACTGCAATGGAAATTAAAGAAGCAGTTTATGGCATGAATGCAAATAGTGCTCTAGGGCCAGATGGATTTCCAGGCAGATTCTACAAATTTGCATGGGATATTATTGGTGCATAGTTAATAGAAGCAATTCAATACTGTTGGAGTCACAGATTCATCCTTAAAGGTTTAAATTCCAACTTTCTATTTCTACTTCCTAAAATTCAGGGTGCAAGAAGAGCAGAGCAATTTAGGCCTATTGGCTTAGCTAACTTCATCTTCAAAATATTCACCAGAATTAATACTACAAGAGTAAGTACTATGATTGAGAGATTAATTTCTATTCAACAAGGTGCATTTATTAAGGGGAGGAATATACATGATAAAATTGTGTTAGCTTCTAAAATGATTAATGAACTGAACATTAAGAGAACAGGAGGAAATGTTGGACTTAAACTGGATATAACTCAAGCATATGATTCATTGAGTTGGGATTTATTGTTTGAAGTGCTTAGAAGATTTGGATTCTCTAAAATTGGCATTAGTTGGCTCAGAATGTTTTTTGAATCTGCAATGATCTATGTACTTGTCAATGGTGGTCCATGTGGTTTTTTTGGTGTTGAAGGGGTCTCAGACAAGGTGATCCATTGTCACCCATCTTATTCATTCTTGCAGACGAAGTTCTTAGCAGAAATCTAACAAAAATGGTGCAGGAGGGTAAGATACAAGCAATGGTGACTAGAGGTAATTGTCAGCCTTCACACTTAATGTTTGCTGATGATATTTTTATATTCTGCAATGGCCATAAAAAATCATTGGATAATTTGATGAACTTATTAAGCAAATATCATTTTTCATCTGGACAAGTAGTGAATAGGAACAAAAGTAAATGTTTTGTTAGTGGAGTTTCAAATGTAAGAAGAATTGGGATAGTCAATATCCTAAAATGAGACTATTAGAGTTGCCTGATACTTACTTGGGGGTTATTTTAAATCCTGGAAGAGTAAAATCTTATCAAGTTTGGGGAATGGTGGAATTAATGCAGAAGATGTTAGCTGGATGGATGGGTAAGTTATTGGCTTTCTCTGCAAGATTAACTTTGGTCAAACATATATTATGCAGTATTCCAATATATAATATGGAAGTCTACAAGTGGCCCAAAACTGTTATAAAGGAATGTGAGAAAATTATCAGGAATTTCCTATGGTCTGGAGATCCTGCTGTTAAGAAATTAGTCACTGTTAAATGGGATGAAGTTAATGCTCCAATAATTGAAGGTGGTTTGGGATTAAGGAGATTGGAAGTGATGAATAAAGCTTTGTTAATGAAACTCTTGTGGAAAATTGAAACAGAGGAGGTGGAGTGGACTCAGTTCATGAGAGCAAAATACAAGAACAAGAATAATGAATGGATATCATCTTACAGACAATCCTCAATTTGGCCAGGAATTAAATGGATCATTTCTGAGGTGAATGAAGGCAAAAGATGGATAGTTGGTGATGGAAAAACAATATCTGTGTGGCATGATAAATGGATCAAGGAATATGCTTTAATTGAGAGGCATGCAGAAGATCATTATGTCCCGATGAATATGAATTTAAAGGTAGCTAACCTAATTGTGGATGGTGTATGGAAAATCCATGAGCAAATGTTTAATTTTTTTGAGAGGAATGAAGTACCAGCAATTGGTGGGGGCTCTGACAAGCTGATATGGGAGAAGGACTTAAATGGCAAATTCTCTGTTTCTAGTGCAGGTCAGCAGATAAGGAATAAATATCATGTGATATCTTGGACAAAGCAAATCTGGAACCCATGTGTACACCCTTATACCTCTACAAATCTATGGAAAATCTTGAGAGGAGCTTGTGCCACTGAGGAAACTGTAAGGAAAAAAGGTTTCTTGACAGTCTCAAAATGTTATTTATGTGGCAATGCACAGGATACAATGGATCATATATTATGGGAGTGTACATTTAGCACAAATATTTGGCATTGGTTGGGAGGGATCTTCTATTTTCTAAATCCTTCATCATTTGAGGATGTCCTGAAATTTGTTAAGGGTAAAAGTGGTGCAATTCAAGAAGTATGGTATAACTGTGCATTTAAAGTGATGGTTGAGCTCTGGCATACAAGAAATAAGAAGATATATGAGAGTGAAGAACCTAACTTTGAAAAGTTCAAACAAAGAATATTTTCTTACACAAGGGAATGTGGAATAAGAATTAAAGGCTCCAAATGTGGGAATATGTATGACCTACAGATTTCACTTCATTTTGGAATTACATGAATCAAAACACACATGACAGATGTAAAACAATGCTTCTTCAAATTGCCTGGAAGTGGACAAGTTCTCATATGTTGTGATGCCTGGGAGAAACTTCTTCAAAGGGTAACCCTGGAAATGCAGGACTGGGATTTGTGGCAAGGAATGACAAGGGTGGATGCCTGGGAGCAGCTTCTGGAGGTTTGGGGATAACAACAAATTATCTGGATGAGGTAATGGCTTTGGTGGTAGTGTGAATGGGCAAGTGAAGAAAAGGTATGAGAATGTATGTTTCGACCTTGACTCTAAAGTAGTTTTGTTAGCTTTCAAAGAATGGTAGAATATCCTGGATTGTTGTGAATAGATGGAACAATATTAGAAAATATATATCAAGAATCACATTCACTCACTCATATAGGGAGATAAACTTTTCTGCTGACAAAATGGCTAAACAGGGTGTACTTCTTGCAAGAGGAACAATTATATATTATGAGGACAAACCAGATTTTCTGAATCAGTTGGAGAGTGAAGATGGTATTTACTTTAGGTTCAGCTCTTGAAAAATGATGTATTGATTTTTGTTTGATCTGCTCTGTTGAGCTCTTTGTAATTTCTTTTGAGTAGTATGCCTTGATAACTGTTACAACTCAATTACTGGGCTTTGTTTTTAATTTGGGTCTTAGCCTTGAAAATGTCTTGGCTTCATTGTAAGTTGTAATTTTTGATTAATTTGGTAATAAAATTTCATGATTAAACAAACAAAAAAAAAACAATGACAATATTGAGAGATTACTGCGAATCAGGATTCCACCAAACACATATTTTATGGTTCAATATAAATTCTTAGACAATTATAGCTTTGAAAATAAAATTATTGACTCTTAATCTTTGCCAAGGTAGATTTTATAAAACATTAATTGTAAATGGTAAGCATGGGTTATCAAAACACTTAAGCTAAGCATAACCCATCAAACTAGATCACAACTAATTAATTTAAAATCATAATTCTAATTAAATCAATGCAAAAGTCATAAAAAGAATTAATTTATTTACCATAATGATGAATATTGACTTCCTCCGTCATCCCAGTGATGGGGTTTAGCTTCTCATGTGGTAAACACGCTCAAAATTGATATTCATAGCTCAAAAGTGTGTTACAATGGTGAAAAGAGAGAAGAATAGTAAAAACTGGGAATTTCCAATGCTTGACAGACGTTACAAATCACTGTTACCATGAATGATACAAATAAAGTGTTGCAAACACTGTTTGAACGTCGCTGGTACTCACTAGTGGAAAATGGGGTATGTATGACCCACGTCAGAGACCCTCAATGACCGTAGTTGGACCGTTGACCGAACATAGCGGTCTCTGATATGATAAAAACAAGGAAAAATTCAGAGATTATTAATAGCGGTCTCTGAATAATTACTATTTTGCCCTAAATCCACTGCCGATCCCGCGACCCATGGATACCGATTTAGATATGATAATATTTTATTATTTGACCAAGCATATAAATACCACTTTCTCTCTCCCCATTTCTAATCTCACTCTCTGTTTCTTCTTCTGCTCTCTCGGTCTTTCATCCATCTTATTCATCCGCCAAATCCAAACTGAAAAAAAACCCAGAAAAATCAGTTAGACCATCTGCTTTCTCGGTATCTTATCCATCTTCTTCATTCACCAAATCGAAAATGGAAAAAAAATACCCAGAAGAAATCAATTAAATCATACTACTCTCTCGGTTTCTTATCCATCTTTATCATCCACCAAATCGAAACTGAAAAAAAATCCCGAAGAAATCAATTAAATCATTGCTCTTAAACCCAGCGTTTGTTTCTATAAATTAGAAGAAACACCCATTTTCAAGTTTGATTAAATCATTGGGTTTGTTTCTATATTTTTCTTCTGGTAATTAGGGTTTACAGTTTGATTTTTCTTCAATTTTTTTTGTTCCCGTTCCTTTTATTTGTTCATAAGGTTATTTTTTCTTGTTCCTTTCATGCAGAGTATATTCGTGATTTAATCCAAAGTCTCTTCTTTTTATTGATAGCCATTTAGGCATTTTTCTTAATTAGTCTCAACAATTTTCGATTTTTTTTGGTTTGATGAATCAAGGTTCGATTATCAACTCTACTTGTTTTGCTAATCTAGGGTTTGTGATTTTGCTATAATCTCGTAAGATTTCAGTCCTAAATTTGTTAGAATCTTTGTTGGATTCAAGATCTAGTTGAAGTATTCCTTATCCCTCAATTTTATACACAAAAAATTGGTAAAAGATTTTATTTTATTGATTTTTTTTACCTTTAGTATCCATTTAGTGTTTGGAGTTATGGGTTTGATATGTGATTCCTAACAAGGAGGTTTTATTCCAAATTATTTTTAGTTCACTGATTGGATGTCCCATGTTTAGTTGTTTCTCATTGACTTTTGGATTGTTTGAATTTTAATGAGCATTTTTATTTTCCCTTGATTGCAGTTGGTAAGCCTTTGTTCCATGGAAAGAAATTGAAACTAGATTTTTTAGAGGAGCTGTTGTTGAATCAATTTCTGGATCTGTTAATTGGTTTCTGGAATATTAATATGATGTTGAAATATCTGCAATGGGGAGTCCACTTTCCTCGTGTTGCTGGGATTGCCGGACTTTCCAAGCATGCTTCGCAACCTGTCGCTCTAACTGGAGGAAATGCAGATGATGAGGCCCATGGAGAGTCTCTACTCATGAAGGTTAAAACTTTTAAACTATCTCCCTTTTATTATAGATACTTGCTTTATGTATTAGTCTTGATCAGTTTGCTCATATGTATGCTATTTCATTTTACTATTGAGTTGCATTTTACAAAGATCAAGAGCTTGAGGAATTCAATGAAGCCTTGCATGTGAGTTGTAGGTAAGAATATTCAGTTCGGGTTGTTAGGTTTGGTCTACACTTAATCTTAGTCTCATTTATGGCAAATTAACTTGAAACGACACAATTAATTGATTTGATGTGCCGTTAACTGAACTAATGAATTGACACTTATGTTAGTATGTTGAGTGTCATTTTATGCCGCTACTTCCGCTAGCCTCACACAACCTACAAGTGCATTATAAACTGTTGACCTGAAGTCATTTTATGCCTTTATCTTGAATTATAAATTGTTGACCTTAAGTCAGTATTCTTGCCTCACACAAGCTATAAGTGCATTTTTCTTAAAAGGAAATTTTTAGTGCTTACTAGGGCTCTTTGAGAACATGTTTGCTCTTTATTTTTCTTTGGTGTAGCAAGAGTATCTAGATATGGAGTCTAGAGTCTAGACTCATCAGGACATGCCTAGGGGTTTTGTGACGGTGTAGCACCACGAGCTTTCTTCATTTGTTAAATTACTAATTTTTGTTGTTTAACTATGGTCTCTCCTTCAAAACCAGGATCTTTGCAGTCAAAAATTTCATTTATTGCACCATTCTGTTATATTGTTCGTTGGTTAGCTTTATAAGTGGTTTACTTATTTTGTATGCAGGGCACAATTCCTTGCTAAATTAACAAGCATTTGATGAAGTTGTAGCATTTGTTGTTAATTAAACCCAGTTTTTTCTCATTTAGTTTTGCCGTGGCATTTGGATTTGTATTTCACCATGTTTATTTTTATTTAATACTGCCACATTTTTAAAGTAAGCACAAGTTGCTTTCCATTTTTGTCTACTTATCAGAACCTTGGACTTGAATTGTGTAGTTAGTGTCAAGTCCAGTTGTTGTTTTGATACTCTTGTGCAACTGGTCTGATATGTATCTTTCGATGCTGCTATCACATCCATGAGACATATTCATTGGTTTTAAATACTTTCTTATTTTTTTTCAGGAAGATGACCATGACATTGAAGTTGATACCGCAACATCTTTACAACACACACCCTGTTAAACACTCTTCAGAGCTTGAAATTTATGCATACCTGCTTGTTCTGAAATTTCTGATTAATCAGAAGAAATACCCACAGGTGATGTTAATAGATTATTAGTATATAAGTTTGAGAATTTTTATGTATTTTACTCTAGGTCTAATGTTCTATTTGTAGTAGCAGGATTTCCCACACTACACCCCTTACTCAATTTCGTAGATCTAAATCTTATTAATCACCTAAATCTCAAAATATAAGTGCTAGAAATTTAAATAGACACATAAGACTTTTTACGTGGTTCGATCAATGTGATCTACATCCACGATTCTTCACTATGATTGTTGAGGTTACATTTGAATTACATTGAGAATCTCCATTAATGGATATTTTCTAGAGCTCTAGATCTAATAATTTGGGGAAGAAGATGATAAAGAAAAATAATATCTCTCTCTCTAAAATGTGTCTCTCCCTTTTACAAAAATCTATCTCTCCAAAATTATCCCTCCTTTCTCTCTCCTGCTCTCCTCTTTATATAGGTGTTTACATAGTGGATGACAACTCACATACAGCTCATATTCTCGCGAGCTCTTTGATGATTTCGCGAGCCTTGCTACCTTCTCTCGAGACAGTCTCTCGAGCCTTGCTACCTTCTCTCGAGACACTCTCGCGAGCCTTGCTACCTTCTCTCGAGACACTCTCTCGAGCCTTGCTACCTTCTCTCGAGACACTCTCGCGAGTTTTGCTAAATTCTCTCGAGACACTCTCTCGAGCCTTGCTACCTTCTCTCGAGACACTCTCGCGAGTTTTGCTACCTTCTCTCGAGACACTCTCGCGAGTTAAGAAAATAATTGAATCTCGCACGCTAAGAAAATATGTTGTGCGATATTTGAATCCTACATCTCTTGATTTTCCATTTCTGCTCTCATTCTTTCTCTTCGTGCAGGATTGTTCTTCCTTCAAGCACTGGTCATTCGGCCCTTGGAGTTGCATGTTTTCTTGATTTTCCCTGTTTCGCTCATTTTGAAGATTTTCGGGCTGAGGAATATAACGATCTTCTATTTCTCTTCTTCTCTCGCCATGCTCTATATTCGGATTTTGTGTTTCTTCATTGGTGTTTTCTGTTGGTAAAACTCTTCTTCTTTCTTCTCCATTCGACCTTGAACTTGATCTCACGCTACTTCTAGATCTCCTATTTTGCAACCTCATGTTTTCCATCCTCAATTCATGGTTCTATTCACGCTACTTCGCGGCTAAAGCTTCTTCAACTCCAACCTTCGCATACAGTTAAAGATAAGAAACAGAGGCAACAATATTGTTTCAAATAACAAAGGAAGTGTTTCTTACTTCACTAGTAAGCGATCGAAGTATGGACAGAGTACTCTCCAATGGATTATCCTTGTACTTTCTTCTCAATTTGGCGATCTGAAAAATTATACAAACTCAACATATGTAAATGTAAAGTTGCAAAAGCAAGATTTAAAATGAGAAACATACCTCGGTTGCTTTATCGCCATTTGAATTCCCAAAGGATGATACCTGCGAGATTCGCAGAAGAACGTTCGGGCCCGCGATATAAGGACCATTTAAAAACAAGGGTACAACCCACCATTTCTCATCTTTGGAGTGGCGAGGAGTAGTATTATTACCCGGTGCCAATCAATATCCCGCATGAGCAATTTATCCTCGGGGACATTATCCTTCTTTTCAAAGCGAATGCCCCAGCCGAGACTTCGCATTAACCATCTTTATCACCGAATAATTTTCAAAAAAAGTTTTCTACATGTACTTCTCTCGCAACTATTTCCAAGTCTTTGAAATCGGGGTGTCTAACAAGTAGTAGAGTATAAAGATCCTTTGCAGTATGCGATACGCGAATTCAAGCATTAGGCGAATGCAATCGCCACTCAACCGATAAAATGTACCCGAGAGAATTCTTCATGGGCCAAGATTTCATAAAATAGAGGCAACTACGGATCGTATATGGGAATGGGAAGTCCATGCGAGAAGCCGACCTAGCGAGACTATAATCCTTTGATCATCACATTGATGATCGAGAAAATAACCTTGCGGAAAGAATGGATGAGGGTTCTTGATCAGGAATGGTCGAGAGAGTAAAACCCTTCTCGAGCAACTTCTGTTGAACTTCATCAAAAGAAGCTTTGTATGCACGACTAATGGCAGCCATTATCAGTATGGGAATGGATGAGAAGTTAAAGGTTAAGATCGATGCTAGAAAAAGACGAAGAAAAAATTAGCGAGAGTGGGAGCGCAATTTGCGGAAGGAGAAAATAAAAGAAGTTGCTCGAGAGAAACTAAAGAGTGGAAAGGAGGGGAAAAGAAAACTATATATAGGAAAAAAGATCCTCGAGAAAAACGAGGTCATTTAATGCGAGAAGAGACATGAACGGTCAAGAAAAAGTGGTTGAAAGAGACGTGTCAAGAGAAGACATTAATAATCAAAACTGTAAAAGTATAAAACTCGAAGATTCTAAAGATAAGCGATCCTTGGCAACGATATTGTAAAAATCTCATGGTACTCTTCCCCTCGCAGGAGAAGTATGAGGAGAGATAAGAGACGATATTTCATATATATCTCAAAGAAACTCCTAACTTCGCACAAGAATAGAGGCAAGTACGTACTTTTCAAGCACGGTATTCTTCCCGCTCGGTTCCTTCATCAACAAAGATCAAAGATTACTACAACAACGGATTTTTCCTTTAAGATCGCTCTTCAAGCAATATTCAAGGAAAAAGAGGCAAGATGTAGGATCATAATATCGCAATGCATAGGGCTCGCGGGATCAATAAACGACGGCATCACGCGAGGGAGTCGCAGAGAAACTAAAATGAACGACGCGATGAGAAACGACACACAAAACAATTGAAAGACATGGAACCCGGCGAGGGTTAAGAAGTGTCGCGAGATTGAATAAGTTGTACATCGCGACACTTAGCGAGACATTCCCGAAAATAAAGGATAGCTTAGTCTTCATCCACTATGTATTACCCTATATAAAGGGTCGAGTGAGTCTGTTGTAAGGGGGATCTTTTGAGAATTGTTAGGCAAGTCATTAGGAGAGAGAAAGTTTAAGAGTGTTTTACTTGCTAAGTGTGATTCTACTTTTCTTGTGTAGAACTGATGAAATTAATCAATAAACATTCTCAATTATACAACTTTCAATAGACTAATTAATCAAAATATAGTGAGGGGTGTAGTGTGGGATTTCCCGCTACTACACTATTGGTTGGTTGTCTTTGGTGTTTACTGTCTTTAGGCTAAAGCTTGCGGGAAATCAGGTATGCTCGCTCAAGGAATATGAACAAGACAACCATTGATGTTCTAGCATCGAGATTGTATCACTTTTACTCATACCGCTATGAGATGACAAAGTATCTTGTTGAAATCGAGGGTGCGTCATTATTAGCATAATTGAAGTACATCCAATTATTTATCTCATTTTTATTGGAAGTACAACTTAATTGTCTTTCCTTACCAGAATGGTTAGTTTAATAAGTGGGTTTTATTTTTCTGGGTTTTAGTTTTAGTTTTCAATTGAAAATTTGGGTTTTTTTGTTGATTCCATGATGGTTATTGGTCTAATTGTGTGTTGGTTTTCTCTTCTGCAGTTTGGCCTCGTTTTTGAAGGAAATTGAGGTGTGGAAACAAAAGATAATCTTGAACAAAAGATAATCTTTAACAGAACTGCACATTAAGTATTAGAGAAAAAGCCTGAAAGTACAGAAAAAAGGGTAAAATTCTTATTGCATTCTCATTTACTTCAGTAATGGTAGGGCTGCGATGTTGGTGTTGCATGATAATCTTGCAGGCTGTGGTTTAGTCTTGGGACTTGTTGGTTTTAACTTGCTTAGGTTATTTGTTTAAGAAAGAAGTTGCATTCTTTGTGTACTATATATGGTGCTCAAAGTTCTGGTCATTGTAGGGTGCTCAATAATCTGGAACACGTTATCATTATTTTTTTCTTTCAAGTCTTGTGTCACAAGTAGAATTAAATGGATGCACTGGTGCTGGTTATGCTTAATGATATTCTTTGGGGAACTGTTTATGCTTTGGATGACTCGAGTCAAATCACTTGACTGACGTCTTACAAATTTATGGAGTTGTTTGTAGCTTATATGTGTTTGCAAAGTGGTCCATTAAATTACTTAAGCTACCTATTATTTGTCCTCTCACATGGCTTAATATGATGCTAGTTTTTTTTATCAAATAGAGGCACTCTTGCAATGGCAGTGATGTTCTGAGTGTTTTTAATAGGGTATGTAAGAGGAGTAGAGCTTAACATGAATCTGTAGTTAGCTGTCATTCTTTCTTCTGATCTATAGTTTTCTTTTACTGAAGTAATTTTCCATTCTGCATCCTTTATTTTTTGAGGTATTGGATCTGTCAATCACGAAACATGCTTGAGGTCTAGATATATTGTTCATTGGAGACACTAAATATGTTCTTATGTTACTCATAGTGATGTTTGGTGTAGTTTAGTAATGGTAGTGCAGTTGATGGCTAATGGATCTAGTGAATGATGCTACTGATTTCTTATCTAACCTGACGTATGGTGGAATAGTCACCTTTCGCTCAAAGAAAATAGATGGATAAAGTTAATATGATAGTAGGTATCCTAGATTGTTGCTTTCAGATATTATGATTGTGCAAGATTGTGAGACCTGATAAGTATGTATTCTGCCTATTGCAGGAATTTTACAGGCACCTTCAAGTATGTCATTTTGACCAAGATGGATGTGCTGATCTTGAGTAAGTTGTATAGGAGGCCCTAGTTACTTGGATCCTCCTCCTGTTGAGAAGGTAAACATTTCATGGATTGCGTAGTTGGTTGCTTAAAATTATTGAATGTATCGATCTCTGTTGGGTTAGCTAGACATTGTTTTATATTCATTATTACTCTTACTTGTATAACTTATCCCAGAAACTAATTACATTGATTGTCGTTTGCAGGAAGTAGTGTATATTCTTATTTGTATGAACCTCTTTAGGAAGGAATCATAACAAGTAAGTCTATGGATTACTCACTTTGACTACAATGCATTCTACTGGGCAGTTCTATATTTTCCGTGGTTTCTTGTATAATTCATTGAATTGAATATATGAGGATTAGTTGGTCATCCCATGTTGTGTGAACATAAACAATGAGACTTATCTTCTACATTATACCATGATATCTAAAAGTGGTTAACTGACACCAGCTTAGGTAATGAACTGAGCGAAGTCATTGTGTTGTTGTTGATTTGCTTTGCAGGAACGACGTTCTTTGTCGTATGTGAACTAGGGACACAACACATGGATATGCTCTACTTGATATCATTTATGAAGTATTGGCTAAGTTCATCGTCATCGGAGGAGCTTATCGTTTTGTTGTTTAACATGTTTTTAGCTTATTGTCTATTAGTTTAGCATCTTGTTGTTAGAACTTACTAACTAGCTAGCTTGGACATGTATTGTCTTGAACCAGAGTTTTTTTTTTTTTTTTTTTTTTTTTTGTAATTCTAAACCCAATGGATAAAATGAATGAATGAATGTGGAATTCTCAAGTTTGAGTTTAAATTTGAATTTCAGTTTGGGTTTCATTTGAGTTTAATTTGAGTCCCATTTGACTTGACTTTGACTCTGACTTGACTTCCATTTGACTTTGACTTGACTTGAGTTCCATTTGACTTGACTTTGACTTGACTTGAGTTCCATTTGACTTGACCTGACCTTGATGCAGTCAGATTTAGCCATTCAGGTATTTCAACAAATCTGAATCAATATTTTTTTTTTATATTATAATTTAAATCAGAGACCCACGTCTGGGGGTCTGTACCTCGTTACGTATAAAATCAATTGTTATTTTGAGACACACGGATAAGGGTCGTACAAAACAGCTACACTTTATCAGAGACCCCAACAGAGACGGTTAAAACTAGTCGTATAACTCGTATATATAACTTGTCCTGACGGTCGCGGAACTTCTGTTTTCCACTAGTGACTACTGTTACAAATGTAGGAAAATACGACAGCTAGTTAACGATAGTTCAGAGCAGCACAATGTTCTTCGAGTTCTTCTTCCACACAGCAGCAGAAACAGAGTTCTGCAACTCGTGATTTTGACACTATGCAACCTCTCTAATCTTTCCCCAAACTCTCCATCCCCTACTCTAACTTCCAAGGAGCCTTTTAATACTAAACAGCGATAAAAAATCTCGTGTAATTACTCTGAATATCTTCTTTCCTTTCTCGGTGAAAAACTTCTCTTTTCCGGACAGCCATGGGTGTGATTTATCTCTGCACGCGTCTGCAAATTGTATATATTCTTTTTTTAATTCTTCCACGTATCAAACACAAGCTTAAGCTTTCCCATCTCGTCTCAGCCACACACAATAACAAGAAATCCCGTGTTTTGCCTCTTCCATTAAAAAACGTCTCATGTTTTGCAGCCATCGGATTATCCATCCCAACTGGATCGAATCTAATCACCATATCATGGCTGTTAAGACCAAACAGGTCCACCCAATAAGTTTCAGCGATTGAGTCTCATTGAAACACCTTGAATTCTCGAACCCTAATTTCTGCCGTGAAGAAACAGATTTCCCGCCAATTTCTACTTTCAAATGATGAAAAAGATGGTGGCCCCTTCACCAATCTGGGGATCCCTTTAGCACATGCCCTGGGGTGGAAATAGTAATTTTCTCTCGAGAGTCCAAACATCACTTTTCGAGCCAATTTTTCCACAAAAGCTTATTTCTCCAAAAACACCTACAAATACATAAATAACCAAATAAGTACAAAATCGAGTACTAACGATACACATAATTGAGATCAAAATAGACACATAAATGCGTCTATCAATGGATTGAATGATAGTGTAAAAGGATTTGTGGTACGTATATGATTTTGCAGGAAAGTGAGATGCTGAGGAAATTGTAGGATATGAGTAGTGAGGTCTTGATGAGTAGTTGGATATGGGAGAATTAGAGTATGATCTATTTTCTCTAAAAGATGCAAAATCTTTTGCTTCTTCTGAGTTAATGACATTTCTAGACCTTTTATATAAGAAAATGTCTTCACTGAGAAAAAGATTGTGTAATTCCCCTAAAGTAACTGGTGGATTTCTAACTCAAATTGATGTAGAAAAAGAATCAAAAGCAGATCCAAGACCAAAGAGTACGCTAACAATCATTTCAGATTCACATATAGGAGATCCAACAGCAGATAAAGAATCAGAAATCTTTTTGATTTAATTGAGATAGTTGATCATAGTGCTATTACCTTGTTTTATGGATGAAAGCTTTGTTCTGAGTTGTATAACATGAGTTGAAGAAATTGCTGAAAACCTCTCTTCAATAGATCTCCACAATTCATAGGAAGTAGTCGGACCATCTACATAGGAGATGACACTTTCAGAAATTGCTGATTGAATCCACAAGATTAGTGTTTGATCTTTTTCATTTCATTTGATCCACTCAGGATTGATATTTTCTTCAAGGTCAGATCCTCTAATAACATATACATACTTGAGTGAACATCTTTTTGAACCATCTATATAACCTAATACATTGTATCTTTTGAAAAGTGGAAGAAGTAATGATTTCCAGGTAAGAAAGTTGTGATCCTGGAGTTTAAAGGGAAATATACTAGCAATAGTATGTAAAGGCACTTTAGTAATACTTGATTCCATATCGAATCAAAAGAAAAATCAAGAAAATTTTAAGAAAATAGAAGCTTTGAGTTGCAGGTTTAATGGCGGAATCTAAAGAAGGTTATCAGGCCCTAATCGGCTTTGATACCATATTGAAATGAGTGGATACAAATAAACTGTTTCCTTACACACAAACAACAGAGAGACTCAAGTCTTTTATAGAGAAGACTGAGTTTGTTACAAGACAGGCTGTCAAAGACAGTTAGAGTCACTGACGGAGAAGCAAGAACTGTACGGACATAAACAGAAAACCTAATAGACAGTTAACATGACTGAGAGCACACATATAAATGTTAAGTGCAGACACAGAGTGAATAACACACTTGTACTAAAAACAAGAAAAAGTCCCGGAAGCAAACTAAAATGAACATGTCAAAGTTAATCTTTTTTCCCGCCAACTCACAAGAAGTAGGAAGGAGACTAGGCCAAAACCTCAAAAGATTAAAAAAAAAAAAAAATAGAAAGCAAACTAAAAATGAACATGTCAAATTTATTTATTTATCCCCGCCAACTCACAAGAAGTATAAGGGAGACTAGGACAAAATCTCAACAAAAAAAAAAAAAAAAAGGTAAGCAAACTAAAAAAAAAATGTCAAAACAAGAAAAAAGAGAAAGCAAACTAAAAATGAACATGTCAAAGCTAACTTATTTTGGTGTTGCACGGACGCATCCATTTTGGTGTTGTGTCCGCGTCAGACGCACGAGGGACGCAGGACGCGTTCAAGACGCTGACACGACGCGTATCAGATGCGCCCACATGTGCGTCCCACAAGGACGCGAGTTGGTCACACCAATGACGCAGTTAGGACGCCTATGGGCCTCTGGGTTCTTGGCCCTGATCTTCCTATTGATCGGTATTTTTCTCCTTTTTATGGTTTATACTAAAAACTTTGTGTAAAGATCTGAACTTGAGTCTCGTGTGCGTTTGCCGAAACTATAAATAAGTGAGTTAAATAACCCTTACTTGGTATAAATTGTAAATTTTATGCATATTGTATATTAAAAACACAGAACTAGTGGTAAAACACCAAGGTGACCAAAGCTGGAGTATAAAAAATCCGTTCAAATGTTAGGATCCATTAAAACTCTATATTAAACAAAATTGATACAAAAACTCCAAATTTTTAAAAATTGATACAAAGACCCCAAACAAAATTGGTTTCATCAAATTCTATGATGAAACCAAATTTGGTTTCAACTTATTTTTACCTTTTTTTTTTATCATGAAACGAAATTTTTTTAATGATGAAACCAAATTTTGGTGGTACTGTTTCTGGTTAGTGGTGGTGTTGGTTGGTGGTGGTAGTGCTCGTATTTGTTGGTGGATGTGGTGTTGGTTGCTAGTAATGGTAGTTAGTGGTGGCAAAAGCACTTTTGGGGTCTTTGTGTTACTTTTGTTATTCGGGATTTTTGTGTTACTTTTGTTTTGATGGGTTTTTTGTGGATGGATAGTGACACCTTTGGGGTTATAACTCACGGCCCGTAAAACTAAGTTAATTATGCAAATTACTTTGTTAACGCATTTGGATAACGTTATTAACCTATTTAATTCCAAACCAACAAAACTTATATGAATATTTCATGTAATGATATGTTATCTATAAATAAAATGTTATAATTTAGAATTTTCATTCCTTCCTATGGGTAAATTGATATTCATTCACCTATATAATTTATTATATAAAAATTTATACATACGTGTCCGCATCCTAGTTTTTTGGAAATTTGTTCGTGTTACCGACTCCGCGTCCGTGTTCGTACAACCCAGGCGCCAACTCTCAAGAAGTATGAGGAAAACTAGGCCAAAACCTCAAAAGACAAAAAAAAAAAAAAAAAAAAAATTAAAAAAACACCTCAAAACAAGAAAAAGAGAAAGCAAACTAAAAATAAACATGTCAAAGTTACCGATAAACAAACATGCTCGATCTATTACTACCACAGCAGAACAAATAAATACGGGGGCTCATTCCACCATTATAAACATGTAGAATCTCCCCTCTTAGTCAATGAATCCGCTACATCATTATCTTCTCGATAAATATGAGGATATCTAAACTGAACCGTCGATAAAAGTTTAATACAGTTCGCTCAATAAACTGCCAACTTCTATGGTATCAAGGAATAGTCTGATAATGCCTTAATAACATGCATCGAGTCACATTGGAACCAAATAAGAGTCGTACCTTTAGATCAAGCGATCCTAAAGGATAAAATTGCTCCCGGAAACTCCGTTGAAACTGAGTTTTCTACACCAACGGATTGCGCTAAATTTCCAAGCACCACACAATTACTTTTACAAATTACAATGACACAACCAGCTAAACCCGGATCCTCCAATGAGCATCTATCGACATTAATTTTAGACCGCCCATATAGCACCGGAGGTTTCCAACTTACTCAATTATTTTTGTGGTAACTTTGACGGAGGATCAAGATTTACTTGCCTCCATATTGTTGCTTGTAAATATTAAGAAGAAGTATTTCATCTAGCGAGTAAAGTTTTTTATAAGACGGATAGAAAAGTTTCAGAGCTAGTTTCGGTTTTCATTTTGAAGTTCTCCTTAAAAGTTATTGTATAGTACTGAAAACACAATTGAAGCTCCTTGTATTGGAACTGTGAAAATTTTATAAATTTAAGCTATTTACGATTTATCTCATTTTTTATTGATTTTATTTATTTTGTGTTACCTCTTGTAAGGGTAAAACATCGCACATGTAGTTATTATGCGAAGCGGTGGTATTATAAAGGGGCGAACTCACTCGCACATAGCATACCCCAGATGACGAAACTGATGACGTCATAAAGTCACGGGTAAAGTGTGGAAGCTGTGCGAAGTTCAAGAGCACGTGCGAGAAGAACCCTACAAGAGTGCGAGGGCATCGCACGTTAGATCCGAAAATAGGGGCTTTTTTAGCTGTCATCCAGTCATCCACTACGTAAACACCTATATAAAGAGAAAGGCAGGAGAGAGAAAAAGGAGGACACACATTTTTTGTAGAAAGAGACTTTATTTTCTTTATCATCTTCTTCCCCAAAAAACTAGATCTAGAGCTCAACCAAAAACCCATTAATGGATATTCTAAATGTAATACTAATGTAACCTCAACAATCATAGTGAAGAACCATGGATGTAGATCACATTGATCGAACCATGTAAAAAACCCTTGTGTCTCTTTATATTTCTAGTACTTATATTTGAGATTTAGATGATTAATAAGATTTAGATCTAGAAATTATTATAAGGGGTGTGTTGTAGGATTTCCTGCAATCACATTTTGGCGCTAGAAGGAGAGGAAAACGAGTAAAGGATTTATTCTACCTCCTACTTTGTTGGTTTAAGAAGAAATTTCAGTGAAGATTAGCTACTGTGCATATTTCTGGATCTACAAAATTTAGGGGGAAAAATGGAAGTTTCGTTGGAAGATTTTCATATTCAGGAGAAGAAGGCACATGTGAAAGAAATTAAGGAAGGGCGAAGAGAAGATAAGAGGTAGACGCTGCGGTTTTTGTCATAAGTGAATATTAGCACAGATGGTTCGAGTTGGAGAGAGCAAATAATAGGTCACGCGTTCGAATTCGCACACATACATATTTTTCATTTTCTTCTCATTTCCAAAGGCGTATAAAAGATAAGTATCAAACATAATGGTTTCCTTTGCACATATGAAGTCAATACAGATGGTCAGAAGGTTAGACTGTGAGCTGCACACCGCGAGTTCGAATCCCGCCTCCCACATGTTTTTTATCGCACATATGTTTGCTCCAAGGACGAATGAAAGAATAAGAGAAAAATATTATGCATTTATTTTGCATAGAGGTCCTTGAACAATTGGTCAAGAGAACAGTATGTGTGTTGGTGGTCGCGCGGTCGAATCCCACCTCACACATGTCTTTTTTCGCGTATTTATATTTAAGTTGTTCGCATGAGAGGGTTCGCACACTTGGTCTTTGATTACTTCGCACGGTCTTCGTTAGTTCGCATGAAAGGGTTAGCACGGTTCACACAGATGGTCTTTGATTACTTCGTACATTCTTTGATTATTTCGCACAAGGGTGTTAGCTTAGTTGGTTAGGAACGTCAAATTCGCACAGCAGGATAGCAGGATCGAATCTCACTATACGCACATTTTTTGCCAAAGGCGAAGATGAAGTCAAGTTTCAAGTCAACAGTTAGCACAGATAGAAGTCAAGTTTCAACAATATGCGTCTATTTTGCATAACAAGAGAAATAGAGCACTACAACAAAAAGGAAGAAATGCAAAGAAGAAAAAGACAACGAACATGAAGAAATACAAGTAGAAGAACGAGGCAACAATAAGACCTCATGAATAAGACCTCAATAGGGGGCAATAAAATTTAAAACCTCTAACTAGGGAGGCTAGGCATCCAATTGTGGCGTGCACCCTAGTTCGCACTTATGCAAGAGGCAATATAAATAAGCCCTAACGAGCGTCATAATTGGAGGAAGCCTAGTAATGCATGGCTCAGGCGAAAGCCATACCATCCCTGGGACTTGAGTCATGGAAAGTGGGGGCGAAATAAAAGCCTATCCGGTAGAGACTCCTTAGTTGAAAAACTAAGGTATTAAGTTCTCTATCATGGAGTGTAGAAACTCGACCAGGGCGCCGCGGTACACGGTTGAGCCAAGGGTGTTGGGGGCGTCTGGAGCGTACCTCGCCACTCTTGGCAAGTCCTGGATATGATACACTAGGTCCTCAAGAAACCCCACTTAGGGAGCAGACTCGAACGAGTCTGCGAAAACAACTGGTTATTGCATCACTGGATGGGAGGAGCCCACCCTAACCCGGTAGGGGTACGTCTCCTTGAAGGGGAAATCATGGGGACGATAAGGACGACACTGGTAGGAGCTTAAAGATGCTTTATCCTACGTCTTACTGCAAGTGCACAGGCCTATCGGAGGCGTGGCAAGCACAGGTCGATCCCACAGAGAAGTGGTGTGTGCTATGATTGAACTAAGGGCTTACGAGACTGATTTTTAGTAAATGTAACACAAGATTGGTTTGTTGTTGCCGAAACAACTAAGTTGAGGTTGCTGTGACTCTACACTAAGGTAGCTATGAGCACAATACGTTGAAACTTATAATTTTGTGATACTAGGGTGACTAATTCCACCACCTGACCTTATGCTAAGGCAGTTCCTAGCCTAATTATGGCCTTGATTCATTCCAGGGATGAACACCATGACATTGTCTTGCTAATCTCACACACTCCCCCCTAGTATGGAGTGTCTTCTTACAGTACACTCCATCACAGGGTCATGTACTTAACTAGCTAATTCAATCAAACAATGAAGCTTACAAGAACAATAACAAGAAAATGAACATGCTTCACATAAACATCAGGGGTTTCCTCAAACACCCTGGAAATGTAATTAGAACATAACAAGACAATTAAAACACAAATACAACTAAATTGACGCTCTGGCTAGCCCAGGCATGCGAAAAACATTCACAGACACCTCCTATTTATACATCTGAAAAATATCCCAAACCCTAATTTCTTATAAAATAGAAATTAAATAACAATTACTCTCACCCATACCCTGAATTTGCTCTCTCTTATGTCAATTTGGCTCTGAGACGCCATGCATGGTGTTTGGTGGAAAACCCTAGCTTCAATCGTCTCAATCCTAGCTTCTAGGTTATGGTAGAAGCTATGGATGGAGAAGGTTGATGCTAGGATGGCGGAGCAGGTAGCTGGGGTGATGATGGGGATGGTGCGTCTGTCAGAGATGGAGAGATGGTGGCGGAGGTGGCTCTGCAGAGAGTTGGTCGGGTGGAGAAGAGATGCAGAGCAGA
This sequence comes from Papaver armeniacum, assembly GCA_023531295.1. NCBI lineage: Eukaryota > Viridiplantae > Streptophyta > Magnoliopsida > Ranunculales > Papaveraceae > Papaver > Papaver armeniacum. The sequence goes on along the minus strand of JAJJWW010016012.1, from coordinate 60,792 downwards.
GCTCTGTCGGGTGGAGAGGAGAAGATAAGAGAAAATTAGGTTTAGGTTTTGGCTAAGGGGGCTTATATAGGTGGTGAGGTGTTGAGCGGGTGCATCAGAGATTTGATGGGAGTAGGGCAGCGACCGTTGGATGCGTGGGAGTGAGATCTGAACGGTGTAGGGAGGATTGGAGTGATTTGGTGTTGAGCGGAGCATCGAGAAGTAGATGTGAGCGAAGGAGCGACCGTATGATGCATCTGGGCGAGATCTCAACGGCTCGGGATGAGCGGGTTCGGATCCGGGTCGTGGGTAGCTCTAGCTCAAGCCCATGTCTTGTAGATGAGTTGCTACTTGTTGGGTTGCAACTGTTGCGCGCGCGGGCTTTGGCTTTCTGCTCCATAGATGCTCGACTCCAATTCTCTGCTCCTTTGGCTCCTCAAATTCTCCGAGCTTTATTTATTACCTAAAAACACAAAATTAATCAATACAAATATTTATTCTTGAAAACAAGGAAAACACAGAATCTGGGATAATATCTGATTTCTAAGCGCAAAAAGATGAGTAAAATGCCAATAAAACGGTGTATAAATATGCACTATTTGGCACTCATCAAATATCCCCAAACCTGAATTTTACTTGTCCTCAAGTGAAACAGAAATTAGGAAATCCTAACTATACCCCTGTCGCAGTCTCTCGAATGCATTTAGCGTATGCACTAAGCCTTTAAACCCCTAGGTGTCCCTAGTGGACGAGTTGTAGTCTCGTGAGGGTTTACAGGTGTACCCACAAAACCTTCTCCAACTTCGTAGTGTAAAAGAGTCTCAAGCATCCTAGAAGCTATGAGGACATAGAGTTTCGAGCATGCTAGTAACAGAAGTTAGAACTACCAAAGAACGTATTCTCATCCTTAAGTCTTTGAGCGAGAAGTAACCATACCATATGAAAGAATTCGGATTCGATTGTGATCATAAGTCTCAACTTCGCCTCACCATTAGGGTTTTATGATAATTGCACTCAAAAAGATCGCTTTTTTAGTCTCTCATGTGTGCAGAGCAGGGAATAAAGAGAGAAATCCCGCACACGTTGTAGGTAAAAAGGATAACCTTCCGAAATAAAATCCGAGACTCCACGGAAGTGTGGACAAAAAGAATCTTTTCCGATGATCTCTAAGAAAGGAAATCAACCATTAGCAAGGGGTGGGAGTACTCACTCACTTCTCACCCGATCGGCAATTAATATCACACTCTCATAAGAACCATAGAAACGTCTTCAATCTTCGGTCTTCGGTCTTCAATTGTTGATGACGAACTTCTAAACTTCACAAAACTTGACAATTTTTGACTTTTTTTTTTTTATTTTTTTTTTCTACTCAAATTCCTTGTTGTTTGGATTTTTCTTTTTAAATTCTTCTTTACCATGGTGGTAGCAAAAATAAACTACAATATTTTTTTGATTTTTGATTTTTTGATTTTTTTGATTGATTTTTTTTTTTTTTTTTTTTTTTTTAATTTACAAAAAGTGAAAATAAAAATAAAAATAATGAAATAACTAACTCCATGGACAAAGGACTTTATCACTCAATTTTTCCACAACTCGTATTGTCTTGATTTTATAAATTTTATTAATTCTCATCCTATTTTCTTTTCTTTGTTGCACATAAACCTTGGACTATATCAATTTTTCTTTCCATATTCTGATGATGCTCCGTTTGCTAACGATGATATGTTTCTATGGGTCTTGCTGATTGAGAGAGAGAGTGATGCTAACGGCAAATCGGTATTGAGAAGGAGTTTTCATCTTTAGACGTCACCCTCATGATTGACAAAAAACTAGCACTCAAGAGATCAAAAGTAGTGCTGAAATTGGTGCGAAGTTGGGTAGCTCACCATTCCTACCCGGAATTTACGTACGGTGACACACACTCTAACAGCTTTTCTAGAAAGTTGCAAAAAATTGAAGGTTGGTGCCTCACTTGATGTAAAATGGGTAGTCTCCACTATGGTTGATCACAATTCTACTACCGAATATCTAAACAAAGACCTAATTCGCCCTCTAGGTATGGTTAAATCCAACTTTAACGCTCTAATCAACTAAGGAACCCGATTGTGTTCTCCTAACTTCTAACTTTTGTTATTTCGGTCAGATTCTCTATGTAAACATAGCTAGAAGCATGCTAGTGACTCTAAAATCTCTAAAAGTTGGAGGTTTTTACAAAAGAGTTTTGAATTTTTTTTTTTTTTTTTTTTTTTTTTTTTTTTTTTATAAAAGATTAAAAAGACTAAAAACTCTATATGCAAAAATATGCAAATGCACCCCCAAACCTAAATCAAACATTGTCCTCAATGTGTCGACAGATAGGAAAAATTTTAAACAGTCACATACCATGAGAACTATGCTGAAAAGATAAAAGGGAAGAGATTACCGGTATGTCGGCGGGAGCAAGGTTGAGCTTCATTAGTCAAGGCTAAAATCCAACGTTCTCAAAAGGAGATCATATTGGATTAGCATAATATATGCGCAAGAAGACTCAACCGATGTAAGAAAAGAAAATTTTAACAAGTCCTACTGGATATATACAATGAAAATTTACCATAAACCAACAGTCTAAAGAGTTGAGGATCAACCCAATAGAAAATATATACACACATTAACAGCCTTTTTACAATAAATAAATGAGAGTGCAAGTAAGACCGCAAATGAGAATGAGTTTCCCCAAACCTAAACTTGTGAACAGTGTGTTTGTGAGAACAAAATCTTGCAATTTTAAAGGTACATCATGCAAAAGGTCTAACTCGAAATGAGTTTTGCTAATTACAGAAGACATACACATTCCAACCGTGGCTCCTTAAGAGTGTTATACTTTGATGCAAAATAGTCCAAGAGGACTTGGGAAGCACAAAGCTCTAGGCCTAAGTTAGGCATTTTCAGAAAAGTTGGTTTTGCAATTTTGTGACAAACTGCACCTAGGTTTGGTGGAGGAGTTTCAATTTGTGACTCAGGAGAGAGGTTAGGTACATCTAAGTTGTTTTCATGTATAAAATCATTTGTACCATCACACACTTTCCTAAAGTCAGAAGAGGGTAAATCATGTTCACCAAAGATAGAACAATTCATCAATCACCATGTCATAATCATCAGAGCAGGCAACATATTGTGATATGGGCAGGGAATCAGACACAACAATAATATCATGATCCAAAAGAACATTAGTGTCAACAAAAGATTCATCCTTTCCTAAGTCACAAACAAGTTGTGAAGCATGCTCACATTCACTGAAGAATTTCACAAAACCAAGCTCAGAGTTAATATCACATGTATGAATATTAGAAGAGGCATCATTCATAGGGTTCACAGAAGAGACGCCTAACGTCTCTGAACCCAAAAATTCCATCATATTTTCTGCATGCACATGCTCTTTTAACATATCATATTCATCATCATCATCATCATAACAAAAATGCATTTCCCTATTAGCATTTCTAGTATACTCATTTACCTCTAGATTAGGTTCATATTCAATGTTAGTTGCATGAGTAGGAATAGAAACACTATTTTCAAGATTTACTTTATTAGGGACAATAATCATCCTATCATGAACTGCCTTCCATTCTTTTTCTAAATGAATAGTGTTCATCTTTAAGAACATGTGACATTGTTCAATGGAGGGAGAGTCTTCAAGAGTGGGTATGCATGTTTCATATGAATGATCATTACATGGTTGTGCACATGATTCACTATAGAAGGGATGATCATGCATTGTTTTCAGTTCAAGCCTAGCATTTTGCTCCATGAGCGTTTCCATTAGTGATTGTAAACAAGGAGTCGGGGGAGTATAAAATTGTTCAACTCCCCACTGTGGTGACTGATACATGTGCTCATGATGGTTAGGGTATGAGTACTCAAGGTCAGGGCCCTGAGAAGGCTCATAATACTCCCTAAAATCATTATGGTCTGTGGGGGTTTCATACTGTGAAGCATGCCCGTAAGCAAGCTCTCTAAGGGATTTGTTTCCATCCCCAGATGCAGACCAAAATCCTGACATGATTTAATACTCAAATTGAACTCAAAATTCAGTTTGGTTTTTGTGGGCTTCTTTGGTTTATGTGGGCTTCTTTGGTTTATGTGGGATTGGATTTGGTTTATTGGGATTAGTTGGGTTATGTGCAACCCAGCTATGTGAGCAAAACCCAATAGTTTGGGTTCTAGCCTAGATGATCTGGCCCAAATTGGCTGCACAGCCCAGATTAGTCTGAAAAATGTATAGCTCAGTAGTTGGGCTTCAGTTAACGTGCGAGCCCAGTAGCTCGGATTGGATCGGCAGCCAGAGTTAAAGGCTAAGTTATGTGGGGTCAAGTTATTGCACAGCCCAGTTTATGCAAGCCCGACTTGTGGAGAGAGCTCGACTTTGGAGTCGATCCACCCGGTATGATTGTGGGCTCTGTTGTGCAGAGTGCCGGTGGGTGGGCTCGGTTGTGTGCATGTTATTGCAGCCAAAGAAGGTGGGTTGATTGTTTCACCCAAAGTGCTGCACACCAGGGGGCAAGCTTAGCAGGCTTACACAGGTTATGCAAGGGGTCGATGGGGTTAAGCTAAGGTTGCTCGGGTTGCTCAACATGCACCGATTGGCGACTTATGTGCAGCCCTAGTTAGGTGGTCACAAGACAAATTGTGAGTTCAGCTGGACACGGGTTATGCGCAGGCGGGTTGTTCCGGATCGGCAAGAGCAATCACAAACTCTCACAAAAATCGCCACATCACAACTTTGGGTTCAATTAGTCCAGAGCATGCACAAAATAGCTTAGAGCAAGAAAAACAAGACCTGGTTGAGATGCACTGAGTAGCTCAATATTTCAGCAGGGCTTACAACAAGTTGTGCACATGAGAATGCACCAAAAGTGTACCAAAAACAGCCAAGGCAAGCAGGCTTAACAGGTCAGGGTTATGCTCAGGTCATTCAACAGGCATACATACTATCATTCATTCAATCATTCAAGGTTTTAGCATGCATTCAGGGTTGTACTCTGCTTGCACACAGATCATGCAGGTATAGAATATAACAAAAATTGACCAACCGGTTTAGCCACAATGGCTGTGTTATTCCGCTTCCCCGCCTTCCCTTTCTTTGGTTGCTCAGGCAGCAAGACAAAGAAGTCTACAACGAGCTCGGGTACCTTACGAGTCGCAGGCTTACTCAGTTGCACCTTTCTCTTGTCTCCTTGGGTTGGCTTTTAGAGCATGTACCTGTAAATCTCAACTAAGAGTTTTAGTTCCTAGGAGTGTGCAGGCGAAGCAAAGAGAGTATTATAGAGAGAATGCAAGGAATGCAAATAAGACAATGCAAACCAGCTATTGATGAAGCTGTTGAGAGTATGGCACCAAACCAGAGAGAGAATGTAAATAAGAAAATATGCAGATGAGTAAATATACAAAGAAGATTAACTAAAATGCAGAAATGGTTACAAAGATAAGTTTGCTCAGATGTAATTCAAAGTGCAATGCAAGATGCAAGATGACTAAGGTATGTTACAGATGCAAATGTGCACTAAGAGACTGCAAGGAGTGAAATGAATATGTACAAGGTGAACTGAGCTACAGCTACAATGCAAGGTGTAAAATGAATATGTAACACAAGTTATACTAAGCTACAGCTAATATGCTAATATGCTAAAACAATATAACAGCTAATATGCTAAAACAAGGTTGTAAGCAAAAATGTAAGTGGATATGTACAGGGATGAATGAACTCAGTGAAGTATTAGCCAAAAATCAGCAAGGCACGCGCCAAATCCCCGGCAACGGCGCCAAAAACTTGGTAGGAGCTTAAAGATGCTTTATCCTACGTCTTACTGCAAGTGCACAGGCCTATCGGAGGCGTGGCAAGCACAGGTCGATCCCACAGAGAAGTGGTGTGTGCTATGATTGAACTAAGGGCTTACGAGACTGATTTTTAGTAAATGTAACACAAGATTGGTTTGTTGTTGCCGAAACAACTAAGTTGAGGTTGTCAGACTCTACACTAAGGTAGCTATGAGCACAATACGTTGAAACTTATAATTTTGTGATACTAGGGTGACTAATTCCACCACCTGACCTTATGCTAAGGCAGTTCCTAGCCTAATTATGGCCTTGATTCATTCCAGGGATGAACACCATGATATTGTCTTGCTAATCTCACACACTCCCCTAGTATGGAGTGTCTTCTTACATGACACTCCATCACAGGTCATGTACTTAACTAGCTAATTCAATCAAACAATGAAGCTTACAAGAACAATAACAAGAAAATGAACATGCTTCACATAAACATCGTGGGTTTCCTCAAACACCACGGAAATGTAATTAGAACATAACAAGATAATTAAAACACAAATACAACTAAATTGACGCTCTGGCTAGCCTGGGCATGCGAAAAACATTCACAGACACCTCCTATTTATACATCTGAAAAATATCCCAAACCCTAATTTCTTATAAAATATAAATTAAATAACAATTACTCTCACCCATACCCCGAATTTGCTCTCTCTCACAATTTGGCTCTGAGACGCCATGCATGGTGTTTGGTGGAAAACCCTAGCTTCAATCGTCTCAATCCTAGCTTCTAGGTTATGGTAGAAGCTATGGATGGAGAAGGTTGATGCTAGGATGGCGGAGCAGGTAGCTGGGGTGATGATGGGGATGGTGCGTCTGTCAGAGATGGAGAGATGGTGGCGGAGGTGGCTCTGCAGAGAGTTGGTCGGGTGGAGAAGAGATGCAGAGCAGAGCTCATTTCTGGAGAGGAGAAGATAAGAGAAAATTAGGTTTAGGTTTTGGCTAAGGGGGCTTATATAGGTGGTGAGGTGTTGAGCGGGTGCATCAGAGATTTGATGGGAGTAGGGCAGCGACCGTTGGATGCGTGGGAGTGAGATCTGAACGGTGTAGGGAGGATTGGAGTGATTTGGTGTTGAGCGGAGCATCGAGAAGTAGATGTGAGCGAAGGAGCGACCGTATGATGCATCCTGGGCGAGATCTCAACGGCTCGGGATGAGCGGGTTCGGATCGGGTCGTGGGTAGCTCTAGCTCAAGCCCATGTCTTGTAGATGAGTTGCTACTTGTTGGGTTGCAACCATTCTTGCGCGCGGGCTTTGGCTTTGCTCCATAGATGCTCGACTCCAATTCTCGCTCCTTTGGCTCCTCAAATTCTCCGAGGTTTATTACCAAAAAACACAAAATTAATTAATACAAATATTTATTCTTGAAAACAAGGAAAACACGTAACTGGGATAATATCCGATTTCTAAGCGCAAAAAGATGAGTAAAATGCCAATAAAACGGTGTATAAATATGCACTATTTGGCACTCATCAGACACCCTCTATTAGGGAGCTGAATTGTGTCAAAAGACGTCAATATCATGGTACTATAACTCAAACAAGAGTATAGACCTGTCGTATTGGCGCATAAATATATCCTGCATAGGCAATAATACGAAAGATGATAAGGCGAGATCAATCGGTCATTGCGCGAAAGCGTAAAGACCTCATGCGATTTCGTCGCGCGACCAAAATGAATACCCTGGGGCAAGAATAAGTCCTATGAACATGGTGGGGCTGATTAAGACCTCTAATTAGGGGGGCACAATAAGACCTCCATAAGAAACACGAAGACCTATATTGTGATCATATTATTATTATGCGATACTATAATGCAGGAATAAACAAGGGAGGCAATAATACAATGCGATAGAATGAGCTAAAGAGGGACAAAGAACAAAGGTGAGAAAGATGAAGCACAAGCAAATGAACATGCGAGGAACAATAAGTACGCGAAGAGGAACACATATACTAATGTTTATGGGTGAAAATCGTTTCTGTCGATTTCAGTAAATTCGGTAGGTGAGTGAGAAACTGGTTTAAACCCTAAACAAATGTGCTTTGCACGTGAGCACTTTATAGATTCGAGAGATCAACTGCATAAGTCCGGCCTAAACCAAGAAATGGCTGTTCCAGACTTGCTTCCTGGTCACAAAGTGGAGGAGAAGGGTTGATTTGGGGAGGGAAGCAAAGAAAGGTGTTGAGACCAATAGTTGGAAGAGTAGTGTCTCGACTTGTATCGTAAAGTGAAAGCTTAGGAAGCTTGCAAGAGATGAAAGCTTTTTGGAGAGCTTGCAAAGTTGCCTTTTCTAAGAGTGTAGTATTTTTCTCCGACCGAGACTTGTTGTCCGGTGGAAATAGGTAAGACCTATTTATACAAGTCGAGATTGAAACCTACTCGGTCTCATGAAGGAAGAGAGTAAAGGGTGAAATAATGGGAGGAGGTGGTAACCGCATGGTGTTAATGGGTGAAAACGTTTTCACCATTATTTCCTCATTTATTTGACCGCTTTATTCCTTTTCACGCTTTCTTAATGTGAGCGTAGTGTACGCAAGTCGTGACCGCCAAACCAAAACCCCGGAAAGCATCCCCCGAGTTTGTGTTGATATCTCGAGTGTTGGTTGCACCTGAGTGCAAGTGGCGCCGCTAGTGGCGCGTGTGGCATGTGCCATTGGCATGTGCGGAATGCCCTTGTTGCGGGTTGTACTTGAGCGCAAGTGGCAATGCCGAGATGCTAGTGGCGTGCGTGGCATGTGGAATGCCTTGGTGGTAGGTTGTACGTTGAGTGTAAGTGGCAATGCCAGAGTCAAAGCTAGTGGCATGTGTGGCATGTGCCAATGGCATGTGCGGAATGCCTTGGTGGTAGGTTGCATGGTTTGCAAGTTAGGATACCAGCGTGTGTGTTTGGCATGTGCCAATGGCATGTGCGGAATGCCTTGGTGGTAGGTTGCACGTTGAGTGTAAGTGGCAATGCCAGAGCTGCTAGTGGCGTGTGTGGCATGTGCCAATGGCATGTGCGGAATGCCTTGGTGGTAGGTTGCATGGTTTGCAAGTTAGGCTACCAGCGTGTGTGTTTGGCATGTGCCAATGGCATGTGCGGAATGCCTTGGTGGTAGGTTGCACGGTTTGCAAGTTAGGCTACCGAGCGTGTGTGTTTGGCATGTGCCAATGGCATGCGCGAATGCCTTGGTGGTAGGTTGCACGGTTTGCAAGTTAGGCTACCAGCGTTTGTGTTTGGCATGTGCCAATAACATGCGTGGCCGTTAGGGCCGTGGCTTTGGTAGGAAAAAGCTACCAGCGAGCATGTTGGCATGTGCCAATGGCATGCGTGGCCTCAGGGCCGTGGCTTTGGTAGGAAAAGCTACCAAATGAGCATGTTGGCATGTGCCAATGGCATGCGTGGCCATTAGGCCGTGGCTTTGGTAAGAAAAGCTACCAGTGAGCATGTTGGCATGTGCCAATGGCATGCGTGGCCATTAGGGCCGTGGCTTTGGTAGGAAAAGCTACCAGCGAGCATGTTGGCATGTGCCAATGGCATGCGTGGCCATTAGGGCCGTGGCTTTGGTAGGAAAAGCTACCAGCGAGCATGTTGGCATGTGCCAATGGCATGCGTGGCCATTAGGGCCGTGGCTTTGGTTGGAAAAGCTACCAGCGAGCATGTTGGCATGTGCCAATGGCATGCGTGGCCATTAGGGCCGTGGCTTTGGTAGGAAAAGCTACCAATGAGCATGTTGGCATGTGCCAATGGCATGCGTGGCCATTAGGGCCGTGGCTTTGGTAGGAAAAGCTACCAATGAGCATGTTGGCATGTGCCAATGGCATGCGTGGCCATTAGGGCCGTGGCTTTGGTAGGAAAAGCTACCAATGAGCATGTTGGCATGTGCCAATGGCATGCGTGGTCAGTTGGGGCCGTGGCCTTGCTAGGAAAAGCTACCAGCGAGCATGTTGGCATGTGCCAATGGCATGCGTGGCGGGACTTGGCCTAGGTTGCATGGTTTGCAAGCCTAGGGCGCTATATTTGGCATGTGTCAATGGCATAGCGGCTTGGAAATATGGCTTGTGGTGCGTGTTGGCATGTGCCAATGGCACGTACGGCCATGTTGACCTAGTTGCACGTTTTGCAAGCCTAGGGCGCTATATTTGGCATGTGCCAATGGCATAGCGGCTTGGAAATATGGCTTGTGGTGCGTGTTGGCATGTGCCAATGGCACGTACGGCCATGTTGACCTAGTTGCACGTTTTGCAAGCCTAGGGCGCTATATTTGGCATGTGCCAATGGCATAGCGGCTTGGAAATATGGCTTGTGGAACGTGTTGGCATGTGCCAATGGCACGTACGGCCATGTTGACCTAGTTGCATGTTTTGCAAGCCTAGGGCGCTATATTTGGCATGTGCCAATGGCGTAGCGGCTTAGTTTGGCATGGTTGCCAATGAGTGCGATATGTAGTTTGGTTTTGGCGTCGCTAAGGAATGGTGCGCAGCAGCGGCTTGGTTTTGGCGTGGTTGCCATGGTGCGCAGCGGCTTGGTTTGGCATCGTTACCATGGTGCGATGTGCGGCTTGGTTTTGGCGTTGTCTGCCATGGTGCGCAGTGTGCGGCTTTGGTTTTGGCGTTGTTGCCATGGTGCGCAGTCAGCGGCTTGGTTCGGCATTGTTGCCATGGTGCGCGCAGTGGCGCTTGGTTCTAAGCATTGTTGCCATGGTGCGCGATTAGTGTGCGGCTTGGTTTGGCATTGTTGCCATGGTGCGCAGAGTCAGCGGCTTGGTTTGGCATTGTTGCCATGGTGCGCGATGTGCGGCTTGGTTTTGGAATTAGGGTTCTCGTGGTCGAAAACCTTAACTGGTATTTTGAAAAAATACCCCTATTAATTATTTACACCGAGTTAAATGCTCTTAGTTAATGTGTTAAGGGTAACACTAGGTCATGGGGTTTTACGATTTTACCCCTTGTTTAAAAACCACCATCAACATTAAGTCCCCCGCTTAGCTCCTGAACAGGGGCTTTGTTGCGAGGTAAGCATAAGATGGTGACAAACTATCAACAAAGAAACCGTAAAGAGAATTGAGGAGGCTTGTCTGACCTTTTATAAATAGGATTTGGAATCCTTGCCTCGGTAGTTTTGCACAAATCGGGAGGTCGGCATAATTGGTGGGGCCTATGCAACCAGGCGACGTTGGGAAGTTGGCGTGAGTTGGGAACCGAGTGTGCTAGCCGGTGGGACCAGCGCAAGGTGTGGAAGTCGTGCATGCTTGCAAGCGTGACAGGCGGCCATTGGGAAGCCTGTGCAATTGGTGGGGCCGGTGCACTTTGGGCGACGTTGGGAAGTTGGCGTGAGTTGGGAACCGAGCGTGCTAGCTGGTGGGACCTGTGTAAACAAGGAGGGAGTAGGTGTTTTTGAGATAGCAAAGTTTCCTTGTTTTTCCTTCCTTCACGCGCGCGTTTCAATCGTGGCATTATTCATGCTAAAATCTGGAAGCGTTATGTCCCTCATTGCTTCCTTTCCTTTTTTTTAAGGTTCCGTATTCATACCCAAAATAATTGCATCATTTCCCTCGTTTGAGAAAGGGTTCTTCTTGTTGAGTTTCTCTCTTTGTCATGTCGCACAGAGACGAACCCTCTTCTAACCAGCCATGTTCTCCAGGTGAAGGCGCGAGGTCTGACTCGCTTGTTTGATGAATGGAAAATTTTCCTTTTGTGCAGAGATATCCCGTTGGAGCATGCATCGTTATCGACGAGGATGACCTAGTCGTTCCTCCCTTCAAATCCAACCTTGTTGACTGCTGCATACTTGGAGAACGCTATTTTAGGGCTCTCTTGTCATGAATACCCCTATTCAGGTTCTTCGCTTGGGACTCGTATGAGGTGTCTCTCCTCCAATTACCGGAATGTTGGCGGTTTCCTGGTGCGGAAAGAATTCGTGGTCCTTTATACGAGGATATGGAAGACATACGGCCATATCGCTACCACGAGCGTAGTGAAGTACTGTTCGTCCGCCTTGGTTTCCGTAGTGAACTGTCTTTTGCCGATGATTGCTGAAATGGAGAATATGTCCATCCGTGCTGCTGCAGATTCAGCCATTCAAAGGTGGGAGAACATGGTGTCCACCTGTGAATCCTTGGAGTTTAATATCATCTGGTTGCGGCATCGTCTCAATATTGTGAAAGTCGACAGAGTTATTCTTGCTGGTGTGATTGGCGATTTTTAGCACCAGATCTCCTTCCTTAAAAACCCTGTATTTTACATGGAAATCTTGTTTTTGTATGCTTGTGCATGGTCGAAAACTTCTGGCGCCCCGGGATGAAATAGGGAGACGTTCCATTGCCGATGTGCTGCTATCAAGTCTTCCGGGACTTTGTTCCAAGTTAATCCTTCAAACCATCTTCTGAATCTTGGACTATCATACGGAATGGGATGCGGTGAGAAGTCCCCGGTCATACTTCGGTTTGATATTGTAACACCCCATGTTTTTAGCATGGCGCATGCTAAAAGATGCCATTTGTTGTGATGAAGCTTCATCCAAAGCTTCGCAACAGAAAAAGGTGGATTGGCAAGGTATCACAATCTGCGCCAAAAATGGCGATTATGTTTGGCATTTGGCCAAGGGCCAATGTTGCATCATCATGATGCATTAAGCCGCCTGGGTAGGTGGGCTCGATCTTTACAAATAAATCATTGTGCAATAAAATGTAAATAAATAAGACCTGGTGCGCGTAATCATATGCCAATCGTTGTGTGTAATCATCAGGCAAATGCAGAACAAGTGGTGCACAATCATTGTGCAGCGAGACGAACGAGTGGTGCACAATCATTGTGCAACAGAACGGAGACTCGGCAATCATTGCTTTCATCCTTCGAAAATTCATGGCAACGGCCATGAATAGTGAAGCATGTCAATATGCTCCCTTTTCATACTTGTAGAAATTCCATTAAGACATATATAGGGAGGTAGTTGGTTGAAGGCGCATATGCGGACTATGTACCAAGTAAGCTTCATAGCTTAGCTAGTTTAAGAGCATAAATGATGCCTAAGGCTCATTTATAGTTGCGTAGCTTTCAAGAGGGTATTTGATGCGTTGGCATCGCTATGCCAACATGGACCGATGATGCATAATCATTATGCATCTTGGCGGAATGGCCTATACGGACCAGGCCATTACGTTTTTGCTGGGCCACGACCTTGCAAACGATTTGGTTTAAGTTTCATCCCTTCAACGATGAACTACGGTCTGTGCTTGATCCCTTTGGAGTAGGGAAGGGTACGTGGGCAGCCGCAATGAGTTGCGCATCAGATCGTTGGCCTCAGCCACGTTGGCCCTCATATCATCTAAGCTCGGTAGCTCGACGAGAGATGATGTGGCCGACTTGATGAGGCTTTTAGTTGCATGCCGCAAGTGGATGCTCATACTTCCTATCAAGCTATAAAGAGATGGTAAAGCGGGGTAACGTGGGAAATATCAAGGGCTTGCGTGGCCTACGCTAAAGTCCAAGGCTTAGGCTGACAAGATATACGACAATGTGATTTTGCTCACTAGCTAGGAAATTCAATTATGAATTCCATACGTAAAGGCAAAGCCAAAAATGTATGAAAAATGCATTGGCATTGGCCTTATGGCCTTAAACCCTTTTTATGACAAGAGGGTAAGCTGGAACTGTGTGGAAGCTAAGTTAGTCGCGTCATGCTCCATGAGCATGCTTGCAAGGGCAAATGGACGTGCATTTGCCTAGCTTTAAAGGCCCGATCGTAGCTTCATCATCATGGCGCATCGGGGAGATCACGGCCATGGGCAACGCGCACAAAGGCGTACTTTTCATCCTGGGTCACGATGGTATCGAGCGGGCCCAGAAAACTCTAGGGACTATGCGGAGTGGACTCATCAAACGAGTGTTTTCCTTGATGGAAACATAAAGTTGGAGAGTAGGGGCCAACTTTTATACGGGAAGAGTTTGTAATCGCTTTGCCGCTACTATGAGAATCGAGTTGAGCTTGTTCAAGTATCGTGAGATTGCCCAGGCCTAAGTGGCACCCCACTTACGAGTGGATATCCCAAGACACTGCCCTCGGGACGGTGGGTAGACAATGGGACTGATCATCCCCACACGCTGGCACTGGCCAAGGGTGTGCTGTCGAGCCCGGGCTAGCATCCCACTTACGAGTGGCACTGGATGACCGTCAGGACTGGCAACCGGATACCATCCACACAAAGATCGTATAAAATTTTGTCATTTTGATGACACCTTCCAACTTAGAACCTTTAGGGATTCCTTGAGTGTGTAGTATGGGATGCGCATTCGTGATACCTTGTCGAGATATCCTCTTGGCACCGGCAATCATGATTCTTGGTTTAGTTGTGGGCACTTTTGGGATCCCCTCGGTGGTGGTATGACATGTGCTCGGAGATCTAAACCGTTGTTCATGACAACTTGAAGAAACCCGTGATTTCCGAGCATCCGGTATGGGACTTTTGCTCATGGAATCCAACTCGAAGAGATTGTCCACAATAGCTTTGGTTTTGAATTTGGGACGAAATTCTTTGAAGGGTGTGATAATGTAACACCCCATGTTTTTAGCATGGCGCATGCTAAAGATCGCCATTTGCTTGATGAAGCTTCATCCAAAGCTTCCGCAGTCGTGAAAAGGTGGATTGGCTTAAGGCCAATCTGCGCCAAAATGGCGCGATTATGTTTGGCATTTGGCCAGGGCCAATGTTGCATCATCATGATGCATTAAGCCAGTTGGGTAGGTGGGCTCGATCTTACAAAATAAATCATTTATGCAATAAAAATGAAAATATCAAGACCTGGTGGTGCGCAATCATTATGCGCAATCGTTAAAAAATCATTGTGCAAATGACAGAACAAGTGGTGCACAATCATTGTGCAGGGACGGAACGAGTGGTGCACAATCATTGTGCAATAGAACGGGAGACTTCGGCAATCATTGCGGTCCTTGAAATTCATGGTAACGGCCATGAATAGTGAAGCATGTCAATATGCTCCCCTTTTCATACTTGTAGAAATTCCATTAAGACATATATAGGGAGGGGTAGTTGGTTGAAGGTGCATATGCGGACTATGTACCAAGTAAGCTTCATAGCTTAGCGAAAGAGCATAAATGATGCCTAAGGCTCATTTATAGTTGCATGTAGCCTTCGAAGAGGGTATTTGATGCGTTGGCATCGCTATGCCACAACGGACCGATGATGCATAATCATTATGCATCTTGGCGGAATGGCCTATACTGGACGGTGCCATTACCGTTTTTTTTAGCCACATGACCTTGCAAACGATTTGGTTTAAGTTTCGTCCCTTCAACGATGAACTACTGGTCTGTGGTTTGATCCCTTTGGAGTAGGGAAGGGTACGTAGGCAGCCGCAATGAGTTGCGAAGATTGCCGGTCCGGCACGTTGGCCCCTCATCATCATCTAAGCTCTCAGTAGCTCGACGCGAGAGATGATTGTGGCCAGACTTGATGAAGGCTTAGTTGCATGCCGATAGTGGATGCTCATACTTCCTATCAAGCTATAAAGAGATGGTAAAGCGGGGTAACGTGGGAAATATCAAGGGCTTGGTGTGGCCTACGCTAAAGTCCAAGGCTTAGGCACCTGGACAAGATACGACAATGTAATGATTGCTCAAACTAGCTAGGAAATTCAATTATGAATTCCATACGTAAAGGCAAAGCCGTAAATGCATGAAAATGCATTGGCATTGGCCTTATAATAAACCCTTTTGCGGGACAAGAGGGTAAGTTGGAACGGTGTGGAAGCTGGTTAGTCGCGTCCATGCTCCATGAGCATGCTTGCAAGGGCAAATGGACGTGCATTTGCCTAAATTTTAAAGGGGTCCTGGATCGTAGCTTCATCATCATGGCGCACCTGGAGATCACGGCCTGCGGGGCAACGCGCCAAAGGCGTAATTTTCCGGTCCGTCACAGATATGATGGCATGGATGAATACGTGAATGTAACTTTCTCTCGCGTGCTTTGGAGTTTTCGTTGCACATGTACGGCTTCATGTTGAGAAATTCCCAAAGGCTCGTAAAACCTCGATAGTGATGATGTTGAAATCGGTAATAACCCGGTTGAGGGGAGTGAAGGCACCTCACGCCGGTAGTTCCCATGCATAACCTACTTTCATTACATCGCCTTGAATCCCCCTCCACGGGATTTGATATAAGCCTCATCGTACTCTTCCTGGATGTGACACCGGGGATGCTCGAAATTACATGATGACATATTCTGGATAGTACAGCTCGGGATCCTCCACGGCCTCGTAAAGTGTTGAAGGCGTATTCTGTGACATGAGAGGTGATGATATTCTTGCGTTGCACCATTGAAGAGTAGAGGACCTTGTTGTGGGTACGGCTTTTGGTGGACCGTGTCTTCTGAGCTTTGACAAATGTGACGGATCCCGTGTATATCTCTTGTCTTCAAGTATGGTTTACGTGTTTCCATCTTTGTAGTAATTGTTGCATTTGCGTGAAGCTCGGCTGGTATCAACGAATGAGGGATAACAATTCTTGTTAGGAGATGTAATCAGGAGAGACTACATTGTCGTGGTAACAAAGTAGGTTGGCTGACATTCTATGGGCTTCTGTGGAAGTAAAAGGATTGGCTGGATGCGTAAGCGAGCAAACTGTCCATGATCACGAGTTTTGGCGAGATGTATTAAAAGGTGTCCATGGCTACGAAGATTGGCTGGCTGTGACTATGTTCCTTGATATGGGGAGTGTGGAGGCACGACCCTTTGCAGGAAGGAGTGGCGTTGAAGCGAACATTGAAGCGAAACCGCTGCTGGTGAACGTTGTTGCGTAGCTACTGAGAGAACGTTGATGCGGAGCTACTTACGAGAGAACGTTGAAACGACGTCTTGCAACTCTCGAGCCTTGACGGCTACCATTTTGAAGTTGGAGGCCGCGTCACGTTCTTTCAAACTCGACATCCCTCAAGAGAACAGAGGTTAGAATCCCTGGTTACATCCGTCGATCGTGCTTTCTAAGAGAGGTTGGGGTTTGGGAACGGCTTCCCTGGCTGGAAACGCCTGCTTTCCTGATGTAGTGCGGTTGAGAGGTGCAAATATGTCTTGACACTATGCCTTAGAGAAATATAGAATCTCACATAACTGTTTCATCATAGACTGTACGACTTTGTGGGCGAAGTTCCCATTATGCGGGTCCTAATGGAAGAAGGGTCTCCGTGAACTCGGGAGAGTTGTTGATTTCCTTGCTTTCGATTTTGGAGAAGTTTTTCCCGATCTTCACGTGTGACGAAATTGGATTGCTTATCCCCTTCTATCATGGGCGTTCAAGAGCAACGCGAGCCTCTTCATCTATAAACGCGCGTCCCGCTAAAGTATCTTTTGTCTTTTCATCAAATCAACAAGTGCTAAAAGGAGGTCGGCTTCTTCCGATCTTCCAAAGATATTGCCCCGATGGTGGAGTAGCGTCTCTAGTGACGGTTGGAGCTTCCATGCTTCAAGAACCGTTGGGTGGCGGAAGTGGCTCTGCCCGTGATCGTAAGTGTATCGTGCGTGGGATGACACGGTTTTGATCACGAAGGCCGGAGCCATGGCGCTGTTTCGAAGGGCGAGGATGGTGCCGGAAGGGCGCAAGATGTTAGAGCTGAAGGATGCAAACTGTTATCACAAAGTGTGGTACTGCGGCTGGCATGCGCGTGCGGCATGTGTGCCTGGCATGTGCGTCTGGTAAGCGTGTCTGGCAAGCGCGTCTAGTAAGCGCGTCTGGCAAGCGCTTCTGGCATGCGCGTCTGGTAGGCGCTGGATCGTCTTAGAATGGGCGCTGGTTAGGCATGTGGAAGAGGCTTTATCTTCCATCGAGGATATGCGTGGGGTGACCGGTCACACCGCTTTCAAGACGTTATTGCCGATCGGGAGCACCATCGCGACGTGTGCGTAGAAAAGGAGTTCAACACTTAGTGGTTTGTCGAAGGCCTTGCTGAGATCCAAAAGTTGAAAGATGCAAAGAACCGAAAGCCTTTCCGCCGAGGAGATTGCACGACAGAGGTAGAACTCGAAAAGCTTTCCAAGATGTTGACTATGAAGAGAAGCGGCTCTTGAAGATGCAAAGTTGACTTTCTCAAAGAAGAACAAACCTCTTTTGGATGATTTTCCTTGAATGTTTCTCTCGTTAAACTTTCATTTAGGTTCTTTTTTTTTTTGAAAGACATAATCGGATGTCTGGTTCAAGGTTTGACCAGTTTTGGTAGACAGCTTGTAGCTTTTGAGGATGTTGGATTATTTCTGGGATAAATGGTTTTGATAATATAACTCTGATTATGTTTTGGGAAAGGAATATTGCTTTTATGAAAGTGTGCGCTAGCAATAGGCACAATACTCGCAGTATGATGGTTTTACTAAGAACCTAAAAACAAATCGTATATCTTCGCAATCCGAATTTACTCACTTCATAGGTTTTTGCGAACATGCCCCTCTCTATGTAAAAAGGCGGTTTTGTGGTAGCACGCCAAAGAAGTCCCCAATCGCCGGTAGCATCTTCTATGAGTCCCCGCTTTCTCATGTAGTTTTTACAACTAGTAGCCGGGTTGTCCGGTAGTTACGTCGAATTGAGTCGCCTTCCCTACCATCTTGACATCCGGTCGAAGAACGAGATCGACAAATCCGACATTGTAGCCGATAGATCAATCCTCCCGCTCGTGGTCGCCAATTGTTTATGGGTGAAAATCGTTTCGCCGATTTCAAAATTCGGTAGGTGAGTGAGAAACCTGGTTTAAACCCTAAACAAATGTGCCGCACGTGAGCACTTTATAGATTCGAGAGATCAATCTGCACAAGTCCTACTCCTAAACCAAGAAATGGCCGTTCCACTTGCTTCTGGTCACAAAGTGGAGGAGAAGGGTTGATTTGGGGAGGGAAGCAAAGAAAGGTGTTGAGACCAGAATAGTTCTGGAAGAGTAGTGTCTCGACTTGTATCGTAAAGTGAAAGCTTAGGAAGCTTGCAAGAGATGAAAGCTTTTTGGAGAGCTTGCAAAGTTGCCTTTTCGAGAGTGTAGTATTTTTCTCCCGACCGAGACTTGTTGTCCGGTGGAAATAGGTAAGACCTATTTATACAAGTCGAGATTGAAACGCACTGGTCTCATGAAGGAAGAGAGTAAAGGGTGAAATAATGGGAGGAGGTGGTAACCGCATGGTGTTAATGGGTGAAAACGTTTTCACCATTATTTCCTCATTTATTTGACCGCTTTATTCCTTTTCACGCTTTCTTAATGTGAGCGTAGTGTACGCCGCAAGTCAGACCGCCAAACCAAAACCCCGGAAAGCATCCCCTAGTTTGTGTTGATATCTCGAGTGTTGGTTGCACCTTGAGTGCAAGTGGCGCCGCTAGTGGCGCGTGTGGCATGTGCCATTGGCATGTGCGAATGCCCTTGTTGCGGTTGTACTGAGCGCAAGTGGCAATGCCGAGATGCTAGTGGCGTGCGTGGCATGTGCCAATGGCATGTGCGGAATGCCTTGGTGGTAGGTTGTACGTTGAGTGTAAGTGGCAATGCCGAGCTGCTAGTGGCGTGTGTGGCATGTGCCAATGGCATGTGCGGAATGCCATGGTGGTAGGTTGCATGGTTTGCAAGTTAGGCTACCAGCGTGTGTGTTTGGCATGTGCGGAATGCCTTGGTGGTAGGTTGCACGTTGAGTGTAAGGGGCAATGCCAGAGCTGCTAGTGGCGTGTGTGGCATGTGCCAATGGAATATGCGGAATGCCTTGGTGGTAGGTTGCATGGTTTGCAAGTTAGGCTACCAGCGTGTGTGTTTGGCATGTGCCAATGGCATGTGCGATGCCTTGGTGGTAGGTTGCACGGTTTGCAAGTTAGGCTACCAAACGTGTGTGTTTGGCATGTGCCAATGGCATGCGCTTAATGCCTTGGTGGTAGGTTGCACGGTTTGCAAGTTAGGCTACCAACGTGTGTGTTTGGCATGTGCCAATAACATGCGTGGTCGTTGGGCCGTGGCTTTGGTAGGAAAAAGCTACCAAATGAGCATGTTGGCATGTGCCAATGGCATGCGTGGGCCGCCGGGCCGTGGCTTTGGTAGAAAAAGCTACCAAACGAGCATGTTGGCATGTGCCAATGGCATGCGTGGCCATTAGGGCCGTGGCTTTGGTAGGAAAAGCTACCAATGAGCATGTTGGCATGTGCCAATGGCATGCGTGGCCATTAGGGCCGTGGATTTGGTAGGAAAAGCTACCCGTGAGCATGTTGGCATGTGCCAATGGCATGCGTGGCCATTAGGGCCGTGGCTTTGGTAGGAAAAGCTACCAATGAGCATGTTGGCATGTGCCAATGGCATGCGTGGCCATTAGGGGGCGTGGCTTTGGTAGGAAAAGCTACCAATGAGCATGTTGGCATGTGCCAATGGCAAGCGTGGCCATTAGGGCCGTGGCTTTGGTAGGAAAAGCTACCAAAGCATGTTGGCATGTGCCAATGGCATGCGTGGCCATTAGGGCCGTGGCTTTGGTAGGAAAAGCTACCAAATGAGCATGTTGGCATGTGCCAATGGCATGCGTGGCCATTAGGCCGTGGCTTTGGTAGGAAAAGCTACCAGTAACGCATGTTGGCATGTGCCAATGGCATGCGTGGCCGTTGGGGCCGTGGCCTTGGTAGGAAAAGCTACCAGCGAGCATGTTGGCATGTGCCAATGGCATGCGTGGCCGACTTGGCCTAGGTTGCATGGTTTGCAAGCCTAGGGCGCTATATTTGGCATGTGCCAATGGCATAGCGGCTTGGAAATATGGCTTGTGGTGCGTGTTGGCATGTGCCAATGGCACGTACGGCCATGTTGACCTAGTTGCACGTTTTGCAAGCCTAGGGCGTTCTATTTGGCATGTGCCAATGGCATAGCGGCTTGGAAATATGGCTTGTGGTGCGTGTTGGCATGTGCCAATGGCACGTACGGCCATGTTGACCTAGTTGCACGTTTTGCAAGCCTAGGGCGCTATATTTGGCATGTGCCAATGGCATAGCGGCTTGGAAATATGGCTTGTGGAACGTGTTGGCATGTGCCAATGGCACGTACGGCCATGTTGACCTAGTTGCACGTTTTGCAAGCCTAGGGCGCTATATTTGGCATGTGCCAATGGCGTAGCGGCTTAGTTTGGCATGGTTGCCAATGAGTGCGATATGTAGTTTGGTTTTGGCGTCGCTGCCATGGTGCGCGAGTGTGCGGCTTGGTTTTGGCGTCGTTGCCATGGTGCGCGGTGTGCGGCTTGGTTTGGCATCGTTGCCATGGTGCGTGCGCAGTGCGGCTTGGTTTTGGCGTTGCTGCCATGGTGCGCGTGCTGCGGCTTGGTTTTGGCGTTGTTGCCATGGTGCGCAGTGTGCGGCTTGGTTTGGCATTGTTGCCATGGTGCGCAGTGTGCGGCTTGGTTCGGCATTGTTGCCATGGTGCGCAGTGTGCGGCTTGGTTTGGCATTGTTGCCATGGTGCGCAGTGTGCGGCTTGGTTTGGCATTGTTGCCATGGTGCGCAGTGTGCGGCTTCGTTTGGCATTGTTGCCATGGTGCGCGTGTCTGCGGCTTGGTTTTGGAATTAGGGTTCTGTGTCGAAAAACCTTAATCTGGGTATTTTGAAAAAATACCCCTATTAATTATTTACACCTGAGTTAAATGCTCTTAGTTAATGTGTTGCGGGTAACACTAGGTCATGGGGTTTTACGATTTTACCCCTTGTTTAAAAACCACCATCAACAACTAAATACAAAGACAAAGTAATAAAGAATGAAAGCAATTTGAAGTCGCATCAACATTAGCGCGGCACAATAAGCTAAGTAACACAAGCATTATCTATACTTTCCATTTAATCAACAACAGATAAGCATTCTCATCATATAAGCATCACATTCGCATAACACAAACTTTCTCATCGCATAAGCATTTCATGGCATAACCATCACATAATTGTTATAATCGCACAAGTGTTTTCCAAAATTTTATGGAATAATGTCGCATGATAAAGCACAAAGGAATCAATACCATGCAGGAAGCTAAGGCAAGATAAACATGATGACATCACCAAAGGAGTATGTGATTATTTCGCTCAACTATTTCGCATCAACAACTCGAAACCACCGCATGAGGAGAAAAGAAGAGGCAGAGGTGTGACAAGAATGAAGGGCGGTATCAACAATTGAAAGAGAGAAGTACTCCGGATCCACAACAAAGAAGACAGACTTGAAAAAACAACTAACTCATCCAACACTTTCTAGAGGATTCTCGCCTCATAAATAAAGAACAGAGGCAACTATGGATTACCAAAGAATCATTTTATGTTCTTTATCTTCTCGGTCAGAATCATTTCCAAAGAAGACGCTCACTCATGAATAACAAGGATCCTCACCAACAATGGAGTAAGCGAAATTGAAGATATGTTATAGAAAGCACACACAACAGTTCATCAATAACCTACGAAGCATCATCTTTACAAGATCAAACACACTCAAGCTCAACAAAATCTTCAAAGAACCAAGCCTATTAAAGCTTCAAGTCGTTCAACATCAAAAACCAACTCTCAACCTCATATACCATAATTCTCACAAAAGTTCAACACCAAGTTCGCAGAGGCAAAATCAAAAACAATGAATCTTTCCATCAAGAGCTTATGATCAACAATAGCAAAGCTTCAGAACTTCGCAAAAGAATAGAGCACAACATGAGGCAGAGAACATGAAGTAATAATTTCGCATTCAAGGATGGATATTTCTTATTCGCGTTCAAGGAAGGACACTTCTATACCTCTTCAAGGATACTTCATACTTCGCATACTTCAAGGAATGATACTCATTAGTTCGCACATACTTCACACAACAAAGCTTCAGAACTTCACAAAAGAATAGAGGCAAGTACGTACTTTTCAAGTCAAGTATTCTTTCGCTCGTTCCTCCAACAACTACAACAAGGTGGATTTTTCCTTAAAGATCGCTCTTCAAGCAATATTCAAGAAAAAATAGGCAAAATGTAAGGGTAAAACATCGCACACGTAGTTATTATGCGAAGCGGTGGTATTACAAAGGGGCGAACTCACTCGCACATAGCATACCCCAGATGACGAAACTGATGACGTCATAAAGTCACGGGTAAAGTGTGGAAGCTGTGCGAAGTTCAAGAGCACGTGCGAGAAGAACCCATGCAAGCGTGCGAGGGCATCGCAAGTTAGATCCGAAAATAGGGGTTTTCTTAGCTGTCATCCACTATGTAAACACCTATATAAAGAGAAAAGCAGGAGAGAGAAAAAGGAGGACACACATTTTTTGTAGAAAGAGACTTTATTTTCTTTATCATCTTCTTCCCCAAAAAACTAGATCTAGAGCTCAACCAAAAACCCATTAATGGAGATTCTAAATGTAATACTAATGTAACCTCAACAATCATAGTGAAGAACCATGAATGTAGATCACATTGATCGAACCATGTAACAAACCCTTGTGTCTCTTTATATTTCTAGTGCTTATATTTGAGATTTAGATGATTAATAAGATTTTGATCTAGAAATTATTATAAAGGGGTGTGTTGTAGGATTTCCAACAATCACACCTCGTTTGGAGCTTTTTGAGTTATTTTTGGGGTTATTTTTTAACATCCTCAATTTATGGGGGTGGAGGTGGAGGGCCTTGAGCTCTCATAGTTACGTTTTTTTTTCTTTATTAAATTATTAGACTCCGCAAAAAAAAAAAAAAAATTAACCACATCGGAGATACAAAATGAGCTGCTCGAATTTATTTCTGTCCCAGTTCCGAAGAATGTCCCATTTCGTCATATACAGCTTGTTACAAACGGGGGATTTCTATGATGGCATAATTTTTTGTATTTAGTCTTTGAACAACCAAAATACAAATAGTAGTTGGTGGCGCTTGTTTAACATCTTCTATCACAAAACAAAAACAAAGAAAACAAATCAACAGAAGACTACAATTTCAACATCTAATCAATCGTAATCGACTAATCGGTGACATAATGTAAATAGATTCTCATGGGAATTTCTATTTATTTATTGCTGCTTGTTTTTATCATCCTGTTGACATGGACTGAACTCAGCAGTGACACCACTGCCAAACCTAATCAAACATAGGCAAGATGTTGCACATGAATTTCATGAGGAGATACAGAGTCCATGAATTCTTCATCAAATTCAAGTGCACTCATTGATTCAGGTGGAAGACAAACCTCGAGCAGCACACTCCCTACCCCTGTTAGACCACGGTATGCTGTCACCTTGCCATCGAATTTATTATTAAATCCGCAACGTGCAGCCACTGCCTTTCCCAGCCCAAAATCACAACCATAAACGTCAAATCTAGGTGAACTTCCCATCATTAAATTAGCCGGATCGAAAATCGGCCTCGTCTGGGTTATACGTGGTTTCTTCATCCACTCGTCTCTCACTCCTCGGATCTTTTCATCAGTATGTTCCCTTATAGCCTCGTGCAAAAGCAATGCCGCACATCCATTACCATGTGCTAATAGCTCCCCAACAGTTGTAGTCCCAGAAACTGATTCAACGCAGTTACCAAAGTAGTTTTCAGAAAGAGGTGGGTTCAATCTTAACCTATTATCAATTGGTAACCTGCAGCTTGTTTTTCTATCGGAATTAAAATGGCGCGTCCGTGTTATTGACCTCCATAAATGAGCACTTAAGGCTTGAAATGAAGAGATTTGAACATGTTTTGTGTTACATTCTTCTTCATTGGCTTTAGCTTTGAGTTTCGCCAATGATTCTTGGGTGAAATGGAACATTCTTTCTCTGAGAAGTGGTCGTTCATATCGGTCTTCGATAAATTCCTTATGGTGAGAGAATGGAAGGTTGATGAGGAATGGATCTCCGTTTTCTTCCAAAAACCAGCGTTTAGTAATAGGTGGACGAGAAATACTGCCGTCATGTTTGCCTGCTTTTCTTAGGTTCCTAGTGATTTCTGCAAATGCATGAAAGAATTTCCAGTAAGAAGTTCCATCAGCTATAACATGGTTAAATGTGCATCCCACAAAAATGCCGTCCAATAACTCTGTCACCTGTACCACTAACAAAGGCTCGGTGTGCCCGTCATGGCAAATAGCTCCGTCAAGAGCAAAAAATGATTGGACGATTAGTGGCACATCGGTTGGGGTAAGAATATCCATCATAGTTATGTCTACAGCAGCATGAATGAACTCAGCTCCTACAGAGTCATTGCTGGAGTCTACATAAATTCCATAGAATGGTGGATTGTCTTGCTTTTTTGTCACCATACGGCCTGAAAGCGGATAGAAATGAGTTAATGTCATGGACAGAGAATGCCTAAGTTGATGGATGAAGGTAATGGTTGGGGTTGGATCTTCTAATGAAGGCAAGGGTTTCCGAAAGAGAAGACCCTTTTGAATGTACTGAAAATTGAAAAAGGATAGATCCCATGAAGTCAAATAGGTTGGTTGTTTTGATTCTTCCATGACTCGGTGTGGTTTGATGGTGCATTTTGAGATTTGTCGAACAGCTTTAGTAGTATCTGGATTCATTTGGTGACTGATAAATATGGATAAGATAATAATGAATTTATTTGTGGAGATTGAAGAAGGGTATACTGTTAAGGAGGATCTTAAAATAAGGCTTATGCTTCTAAACTTATATAGAAAATGCAAGAATCAGAAAAGATCATGCAGTGCAAGTTACGTCTTCTGACTAATAAACTAATCTTCCCTTTATTTTGAATGTCCAATCTGGTAGTCACATGGGCGGCCACTTTCCTGGTAAGTTCTCCAACACAACCTTCACAAATCTATTCGAGGCGGCTGTTAGTTTCAGAACTAGTTTTGGTTCTCATTTTGAAGCTCTCCTTGAAACACATTGTACTCCTGAGTACCGGGAAATCACAATTGAGGCTCTATTGGAACTGTGAAAATTTTGTAAATATATAGCTATTTACAACTACTTGCCCCTTTAACTAGGCTACACATGCTTATTTTTGTAGCTGTGTACCGGAGATACAAAATGAGCTGCTCGAATTTATTTCCGTCCCAGTTCTGAAGAATTTTCCATTTTGTCAACAGAAGACTACAACTTCAATATCTACTTGGGTATAGCATTTATTGTTACTGTCCCCTCTTGTCGGGGCTGCTGTTCTTGTATGCTCCTAGGCGCCGCCTCCTTTCTGAATGCTTCTTTTTCTTTTGCAATTAGATTTTACCCTTTTACTTAAAAAAAAAAAAAAAAATCTACTCAAACGTAACCGGTGACATAATGTAAATAATTCTCATGGGAATCTCTATTTGTTTATTGCTGCTTGTTTTTATCATCCTGTCGACATGGACTGAAACTCAGCAGTGACACCACTGCCAAAGCTAATCAAACGCAGGCAAGATGTTGCACATGAATTTCATGAGGCGATACAGCATCCATAAATTCTTTGTCAGATTCAAGTGCACTCATTGATTCAGGTGGAAGACAAACCTCGAGCATGACACTCCCTATTCTCGTTAGACCACGGTATGATGTTACATCAAAAAATGGTGAACTTCCCATATGCACTATAGGCACATCAAAAAATGGCCCCGTCTGGTGTATAAGTGGTTTTTTCATCCATTGCTCTCTCAATCCTCGGATCTTGGTGTGTTCCTTTATACTCTGGTTCACAACCAAGGTGGCGTTGAATGCAAGTTACACCTTGTTTGCAAATCTTTACATTTACACTATTATTAAACTAATCTTCCCTTCTTTTTTTTATTCCGAATGTCCTTAGGAGTAATAATCTATTAGAAGAAAAAATGATTTGCAAATCTTTACATTTACACTATTATTAGACTTTCCTAGTCAGTTCTTGGCAAGCTCTGTCTTAAGACACCATTGTGATTTGCAAATCTTTAATCCACTGATGGCATAATATCTTGGTAGTAGGTCCTCAAAATTTAGTCAATTAAACAAGGAAATTGCAAAACTCAGTCTACGGTGGTTGGTAGTGCCTGTTTAACTTCTTCTATTAGAAAATCAAAACAAAGAACACCTAAAACAACTTCAACGGCAAGGAGGAGTCATAACATAAACGTAATGGCTGACGCAAGGTACATAATTCTCATTAGAATTTCCAATTCTTTATTTCTGCTTGGTTGACATCATCCTGTTGAATTGGACTGATCCCAGCAGTGGCACTACTAGTAAAGCTAATCAAACATGGGCAAGATGTGTTGACAATGAATCTCATGAGGAGATACAACATCCATAAACTCTGCATCTGATTCAAGTGCACTCATTGATTCAGGTGGAAGACAAACCTCTAACATCACACTCCCTATCCCTGTTAGGCCACGGTATGATGTCACCTTCCCATCGAATTTATTAGCAAATCCACTACGTGCAGCCACTGCCATTCCCAGCCCAAAATCACAACCATAAACGTCAAATCTAGGTGAACTTCCCATCATTACACTAGCCGGATCAAAAAATGGCCCCATCTGGTATATACGAGGTTTCTTCATCCATTCCTCTCTCAGTCCTCGTATCTTTTCATCGGTGTGTTCCTTTACAGCCTCGTGCAAAAGCATAGCCGCCCATCCATTACCATGCTCTAATAGCTCCCCGACAGTTGTAGTTCCACAAACTGTTTGAACGCAATTGCCAAAGTAGTTCTCTGACAAAGGTGGGTTCAGTCTCAACCTATCGTTAATTGCGAACTTGCAACCTGTTTTTCTATCTGGAGGAAATCGGCGTGCCCGTGTTATTGACCTCCAAACAAGAGCACTTAAGGCTTGAAAAGAAGAGATTTGAGTATGTTTTGTGGTACATTCTTCATTGGCTTTAGCTTTGAGTTTCGCCAGTGATTCTGCAGTGAAATGGAACATTCTTTCTCTTAGGAGTGGTTGCTTGTATCGTTCGATGAATTCTGTATGGTGAGAGAATGGAAGGTTGATGAGGAATGGATCTCCGTTGCCTTCTGTAAACCAGCGCTTAGTTATAGGTGGATGAGAAATGTTGCATTCAGTATGTCGATCGCCTGCTTCTTTGCTGGCTTCTCCTAGTTTCCTACTGATTTCTGCAAACGCGTGGAAGAATTTCCAGTAAGAAGTTCCATCACCTAAAACATGGCTAAAAGTGCAGCCCACAAAAATGCCATCTAACAACTCCGTCACCTGTACCACTAACAAAGGCTCGGTATGCCCATCATGGCAAATGGCTCCCTCGAGAGCAAAAAATGATTGAACGATTCGGGGCACATCGATCGGGGTAAGAATATCCAACATGCTTATATCTACGGCAGCATGAATGAACTCAGCTCCTACAGAGTCATTGCTGCAGTCTACATAAATTCCATAAAATGGTGGATTGTCTTGCTTTTTTGTCACCATACGGCCTGCAAGAGGGTAATAATGAGTTAATGTCATAGACAGAGACTGTTTAAGTCGATCGATGAAGGTTATGGTTGGGTTTGGATCTTCTAATGAAGGCAAGGGTTTCCGAAAGAGAAGACCCTTTTGGATGTACTGTGCATTGAAAAAGGATAGATCCCATGGTGTTAAATAGTGTGGTTGTTTTGATTCTTCTGAAACTGTGTGTGGTTTGATTGTGCATTTTGAAATTTGTCGAACAGCCGTAATAGTTTCTTGATTCATTTGGTGACCGATAAATACAGATGATAGTAATCTTATTTGTGGAGATTGGAGAAGGTAGGTAGTTGCTAATGAACGATCTTAAATCTAGTCTTATGCTTTAAACTTATATAGAAACTGCAAAAAGTCAAAAAAACAAAATGGAGTAGATTTCAAGTCTAATCCTCTCAATTGATTGGTCGTTATTTATGGCTACTGTAATAGATATGGGCAGCTTCCTATAAAGTTCTTGGCACTCTATTGCATTCTTTCATATGGGCTTATTTAGTTTTTCTTAATTTATTTTTCTGATTCTTTTATGTCAGATCTGAAGAAGTTGGTGAGTCAACTGTTAAGTAGCTTTGAAATAATGGAATTCCAGATCTGCATCTATCTTCCCCATTTGAAATGAGACTTAACCTTGTTGTAAGAAGAGAGGTTATTAATCTTTAAATTGGTTGAAAACACAATATTCCGTCAATGGTGGTTGGTAGTGCCTCTTTAACTTCTTCGATTACAAAACAAAAACAGAGAATACAAATAAATCAAAGACTAACAACTTCAACAGCCAAAAGTCACAACACACAGTAATTGCAGACACAAGGTAAACAATTTTCATTGAGATTTTTTATTTCTTTATTTCTGCTTGTTCTATTGAACCCAGCAGTGGGCCAGTGGCACCACCGGCGAAGCCAATCAAACATAGACGAGAATTTTTGAATGAATTTCACGAGGAGATGCAGCATCTGTAAATTCTTCATCAGATTCAAGTGCACTCATTCATTCAGCGCGAAAGACGAACCGCAATCATCACTCTCCCAATCCCTGTTAGACCCCGGTAAGATATCACCATCCCATCAAATTTATTAGCAAATCTGCTACGTACAGCACTGCCATTCCCAGCCGGATTCCCAGCCCAAGATCACATCCATAAACGTCAAATCTAGGTGAACTTCCCACCATTACATTAGCCGTGTAAAAATTGGCCCCATCTAGTATATATGGTTTCTTCATCCACTCCTCTCTCGATCCTCGGATCGATTAAATCATTCACTAACAGAAAACATCAGTTTCAACATGGTACTTAGGATGGAGATTGCTGATAAGCAGAATGCACTTTTGATTCCAGCAAAGACACATGTTTGTCAAGCACAGAAACTACTGCTTCAAATTTGGTCAACTGCAACTCCATCGCTTCAATTTGCTGAACGTATTCATCAAAGTTTCCATTTTTTTCCTTCAACTGTTCCACAAAAAACCGTAATCCAGAAGCTACATCGCCCAGGCCCTTGTATTCCTCTGCTACTCGGGTATTCATCTTCTCCAAAAGTTCCAGCAAGTTATTTGTGCCCTGACAACATTCAAATAAAATGAAAATTTAGACCCTAAAATGGAGTATTAGTATCTAAGCCATTTCTAGTAAAATCTAAAACTCATTTCAAGGAAAGGTGACAAAAAACTAGGCAGAGACTGTATTTCACTCTCACTATATGGTTTATGAATCAGAACTAACCAATTTCAAGAATACAACACTATCTCTGTTATTAATATTGTGATTAGAAAAATCTAAGATTACATATTAAAAGAGGAACATGGAATAAGAAGAACCCACTCTTTAAGAAGCACCCCATACAAAACAATACCCAAAGACTATCAAATTATAGATGAGGTGGTGAGAGACCGGGATTCACATGTGCAGTTTGACTAACACAGAAAAGGAAGTATCCAAAGAGATTATTTAATAACGGGAGATGGTTTAACTTACAGAAGCTTGTAAGTTTGCAAAACACAACAGAACAAAACATTCATGCCTCGGCCAATAATAAGTATAATAAAGTGTAGAAGAAGTGGGATGGAAAATTCATAATTAAGTTGAGACCTGGAGTTCGCCTTTGATCATGGTAGAGACATTGGTGAAGAGACCGTTAAGTGATTCAGAAAGTTTGTCTACCTCCTCATTCGCAACCTTTTCCCCCAATCCAACTTACGTATATAGTTCAACTTTGATACTTAGATGATGGTCTCATCTAGAAAAAACAATTGATCATGTTTTCCACACATCACAGAGACACACAGCTAACAATTAAAATGACATAAAGAGACCAATAGTATCAAAAGTAAATCGTACACAATCGTGGCAAAATAATCACACAATCACAGGAGTTATGCCTAATTCAATAATCGCAAAGCTGATAAGTTGCAAAATCCGTAAGACCTTTGAAAATATGCACAACTCAGAGTAACATTTTAAATTATGTACTTTCAAACTCCCCTGCTAGTAAATGTGATATCATGTTTTAAAATAGTCTAGAGTTATCAGAAATGATATTGATTAGACTACCTTGAAGTTCATATCACCATAAAACTGTTGCTGAGTACTGATAACATTGTTAGTCTTTTAGAACTAAGACTACTACTGTACTACAGCATATAGGATTAAAGTTGAGCTGATAGTTTCAGAGTCATGTTCTCATGATGCTGATTTTGGGTTCTCAACTGCTGTAGTGGATTCAGCTTAAAATGGTGGCAACGGTTCAGCTTGAGTAGAGATAATATGGTAAATGTTATTGTAAAATAGAATATGCTTTCAGGATGTAAAATATTGTGAAGGGTTAAGCAGCTTGAGTCAGCCACAAAATGGTGAAAATCACGAGTTTAACCTTAGCATATAGAGTAGAAGTTGAGTCAACAACCCACATTGGTAGATAGACTCTCTATTTATGGTCGACCGTATGCACATTTTACAATCTGGAGAGACAACTCTTCTTCTAGGACTTCAATACCTTGACTAAATATGTAATTATCTATATGTAAATGCTTGTTTGCGAATAAATACAATTGACAGTTATGCTGTTAAGTTGTAAGTAAATGAAAATGGATAAAAGCAAATAAGTGCGCGGAGCTAATCTGAACTCGCACCTGGAGGTAGCAGTGGAAAACCAAAAGCTGGATTACGGACAGATTCACTCAGTATCCTTGAATCGAGAGTATGAGACTGAAAAATGAAGGCCAAAATTAATATACTTCTTACAATCAGCAATAACCAAAGAATATGGAGAACTCAGTACTATGCATCAGTAAAATTAACCTGATATACACCCCCTTTGGAGCAGAGCAAATGAGCCCCAACCCTCCATTACAGATTTACAAACAATAAATATACATAGTATCAAAAAAAAAAAAAAAAAAAAACTATCACAGTACAGTCAGTACTCACTAGACTCACTCCAAATTTCGAGTCCAAACTCTAGATAGCATGACAAGTGAATGTATCCTACAGTCAAAAATGGCGACCAACAACGTAAAAGAAAGGAAGAAGAAATATGTGCACAAGTTATTAGTTGCATCAAGGAGGTGGGCGTCATCATCGAAGCTAAGATGTGGCTTACACTAATTTGGACACTAATTCAGACAGAAATAAAGCTCTAAATCGATGATCACAACAGTAATTACCAATGACACTAGTAATAGTACTGAAACTACTACTACAGTTTCTGATGAAATAAAAACGAGCATGCGTTTTCATGGATACTAACAAGAGTTCATGCTGGTTAGTTCAGAATTGCTCAATCAAATACGACATGTCTTTAAAATTTAATCCCTGGACCCTGCCTATCTCTAATTCATGTCCACAATTGAAACATACAGCTACATTTCATGTCTTTTAGGTTTCAGAACATCCGTATCATATATGGATTGTTTATAACTACATAAAGATGATTGAGAAATTAATGACAAAAACAAGAATATACAAGCAATAGCTGTAGTCCTGTGGAGACGACTGGCAGTACCTTGAGGCATGTCAATCCGCAACAAGTAATGCAATTATATGCAAAAATGAAATGCTAATTTGGACTAAACATAGCTAATGAGATCTCAAGAAATATGCAATTTGTCTTGATGGAAAAAGAAAAAGGATACTTGAATTCAGTATATCATTTCCTCACTTCAGAACTGTTTGAAACTTATAAATTCATGTAAACAGGCAAAGCAGATGGCAATAGAGGACAACAAACTAGTCATTTTTCAACACACAAACAAAATGCTAACTAATGAATCAATTAGAATGATTCCTATCCACAAACCAATTAAATCAAGCATGAAGTAAGTAATATAATTGAAAACCAGTCCGCTTAACAATCATATCAAAGCAACACATGAATCTCTCAGAACTAATTAACGAAATCGGACAAAGCAGCCACGAACATGATATCACTGATCCACAATATTGATATCTTGGTACAATTCAAATTAATACATAACTGAAGACTAAAGAAACGATCATAAGAAGAAAAAAATGAAGAAATCTCATCTTTGCTCGCTCTCCTTAAATGCAAATCTCACCTCAGTGGGAGAGATCGATGATATTTTCCTGCTTTTCCAATGGTGTGAGTTTTTTTTAGAACGCGCGATTGGGATACTAAAACTAATTGGGGATATGAATTACTATCCCCATTTAATAGTGTCCGCTAAGGGGTGATTTTTGGGTATGGAAATACTAAAATACCCTTTAGTGTTTTTAACTTCTCTTCTCCTTCTCTTCTCTTCTCATTCTCAGCCGGCTTCTTTCTTTGATTTTTATTTTCTCCATCATCGATTTCAACACGGTTTCATCGTTGTTTCAAAAAAAAAAAAATGGTGATTAATCTATTATATATAAATATATATGCCTCCTTAAAAGAAACTTAATCATCGATTTGTTTTAAAAGAATTCGTTTAGGTTATATAATCAAAAATAGTAACTGAAAATTTTCAGTTTCAAATACCGGCATTGTATTCATGAAGAATACAATGCCGGTTTTGCAGTTTCAGTTAATACCGGCATAATATTCATCATGAATACAATGCCTAGGTTTGGCGTACCGGCATAGTTTTAGTATGAACACCATGCCGTTTTACAATGCCGGCACTGATTTAGTATGAATACCATGTGTAGATGGGAAAAAACGATTCGCTGGTTTTTACGAAATTGAGGAGATGATCGCGCGGAGGAGACTCCTTGAACCGAGCGAAATGCTTAACCTCACACAGATGCACTACAAGAAGGGAGTGCTTTGAATTTGAGAGGTCAATTTGTAGTACTCCAGCCTAAAACCAAGACAATGGCCATTCCGAGTAAATTCGGTCACAAGAGAGGATGGGTCGGTCCGTAGGAGGGAAGCTGAGAAATATGTGAGATCAATGGTGATCGAAGATTGTAGGTGTGTTGTGTATTCTGAAAATAAGATAAGTTCTGAATGATTGAATTTGCTCTGTTGAGAGTTGGATTGTTAATCTCGTGTTGTCTGTTTGACGTGAGATTATCCTTGTTTCAATCATGATTGTAGATTTATTTATATTGTTGGAATTGAAAACACCATGATCTCATGAAGTGTGACAGTTGATGGAATCAAAGAATGGGAAAGTGGAAATCGTGTTAAAACCAGTTGCTCAACGTGCAGAGACTTGGTTGATTTTCCATTCACTAATTTGTTAACTCCTTCAACTGATTGCACGACTTGCTCACATTCTCATCGTGTGTATGAACACACGTGCCGTAGACCACCAGACCAAAACCCTAGTTAATATCCCCCATGTAACACGATTGATATCTCGTGTGATTGTGGAGTCTGCAAGGCAAACGTGTATTTAGTTAGTCAGTTGCTGACTTTATGACTTCATGGGACGATGAGTCCTTGTTTTGTTGAGTCGAACGTGATTTGGAAATGTTCTGAGACTCATGAATTGAACATGTCTGTTGAGACAGAGATATAATGCGTGAATAAGCTAACATGGGCAAATATTGCTCATTCGATGAATTGTTGAATATTGATAGTTGAACCAGTATTCCTTGGTTTGAGCAAATATTGCTCATCTGAGCAAATGTTGCTCATTCGATGAATTATTGGTAGCATGACCAAATAGGATATTGGCAATTGAACCGAGTATGATAAATAAAATGTTGATCACGGGATCAACGTAAAATTATTAGCGTTTGAATCTGGAATTATGAACCTTGGACTCAAAACCCTAATTTGATCAATTGATGATTAACTGGTGGTTTATTGAAAATTAACCACGGAGCGAAGGAAGGACCGGCTACATGGGATTATGGATCAACCATGTAGCGTCCAGATGCTCACGTGAGCAAATATCAAGGTCTCCTGAAGACCAGTTGATTTGATGAAAGGATGATTAAATGTTGGTTTAATCATTTTATAAAATAATGCTCGTCTGAACCTTAGGTAATGAAACCTAATTAAATATGAAGATGTGAGGGACCGACCAAGGGGTCATGAAACCGTCCCTGGGTAGTCACGGGATCGAATATTGATCGTCTTATGAAGTTCCAAGTTGTTTGGAAGAGTTTTGGACCTAATACGTGCAATTGCGCAAATTAGGTCAAAATTGTCAAAATACATGGGACCGGCCTCTTGCAAGCTAAAGAGCCAACCCTGGTCGGTCAAGGTAACATGCTCACGTCACCAAAATGCTCGTATCTTAGTTATGAGAATTTTGATATTTTCTGGTGTGCGTTTGAGCAACATTTTGAGAAAATATGGAGAAATCAGGGATTTTTGCTGAGACCGTGAAAACTTCATGAGATGAAGGAAAAAAATAAAATAATAAAGAAATCATAAAGTGTGGGATCGGCTATGGCCAAGGCATGGCCGTCCGGCCAAGGGGTCGGTCCCATGGTATTTTTCCTAATTTTATTATGTTTTCATGATTTTAGGGAAATATCATAAAACCAAGGAGTTTGTTAAAACCAAGGAGTTTTGTTGAAATCAAGGAGTTTCCATGAGATGAGGAAAACATAAAAAATAAAAATAATAATAAAATAAGGGAGTGTGGGACCGGCTTGGGCATGGTTGGCCGGCTAGGGCCCGGTCCCGTGAGTTTTCCTTAATTTTATGTATTATTTCATGATTTGAAGGAATTTCATAATTTGAAGGAAATATCATGAAATCAAGGAATTTCATGGGATTAAGGAAACATGAAAAAATATAATAATAATAAAATAAAACGTGTGGGGCCAGCTAGGGAATGACCGGCCGGCTATGGCCCGGTCCCACGGGTTTCCCTATTTTTATATTATTTTTCATGGGATCAAGGAAATATCATGAGATTAAGGAGTTTTCATGAGATTAGGGAAATAATAATAAAATAATGAGGAACCATGAGGTGTGGGGCCTAGGGATCAAGGCATCGGCCGGTTGGCCAATAATCATGGCCCCACAATATTTTCCCTAATTTATATTATTTCCTCAGTGTGAAGGAAACACCATGAAACTGAGGAGTTTCCTCAAAACGGAGGATATTTGTTCAAATGAAAGGATTTTCATGAGATCAAGGAAAATAATAAAATATGATAAAATATAGAATTTGGGCGTGGGACTGGTCACGGTATGACTGGCCGGCCAGTGAGCCACTCCCCTAGTGCCTTGACTATTATTTTATTATTTTCTTTCATATTTGCATAGTTCATCGTCTCGTCGTATTTTGAAATACTTGTTCGTGCGGTGATTGTTAGTGCGTCATCGTTGAGTACACTTACACCATTTTGGTCGGGGCTTACTCAAAGGTAGCTTAGATGCCCGTGTATTGAATATTTATTACTAACCCATGGAATTCTGCTGGGAAGAACCATAAATTGAAGTAACGAAATATTATGAAAATATTGAATATTTTCCAGGGATTCAGTTAATGAATCTATTGATTTTGAGAATAATTAATTAATGGCTCTATACTAGTACGATCGTCTAAGAGCATTAATTATTCAGGAATCTAGTGTTATGATCTTGTTGAAGCGTCATATTTCTTTCATATAGTCAGGGAAAACATTGTTACATCCTGAAGACGTTATTGCTCTAGCAGGCAAGCTGTCTAGGAGCCGTCTAATCTTTCGATTCTATGTAGAAGTAGTTACTGAAATTGCTCAGTATTCATGAGATATGCCGTTGCCTCAGGAGAGAGACTACATATTCATATATACTACGAGAGACAAAGATTCTCAATCGAGATTCTTGTGGCATGAGCTTTCATGCTTTCGATAAGAGACATGAGCCTCAATATTCGTCTGATTGCTGGATCAGGAATACTTATAATTATGGGTTTACGATTTTAGCCTTTGTCGAAAATCCACCATCTACATTAAGTCCCATGCTTAGTGGGGGACAGTCATTTTCCTCAGTCAGCACTGAATGGTGATTTTCCGGTCACAAACAATATAAGCAATTGAACTTAGTCATTTAGATGAGACCTTACCGGATTTTTGATAGTACGAGCAAACCACGACTTGAATGAAGATTCCAGTGGCATGATAGAGCATCGCTTAATGAGCATAAATTGGTGTTGAACCGCTGATTTTGATGACAGGACCTTGGTCGTTTAGGATTCGCGGGCCGGGCCCAATAAGGAAATCCTTAGAAAATTAGGTTTTGGAAATAAAATTTGATATAAAAGGAATTATCCCCTTTTTTTTTTAATTTCCCACGACCAGTATATTCATCACCTCTCCATCACCTTCACGCCAGCAACAGGAAGAGAGAAAAATTTTGCCGGAGCACCACCATCCGCCGTCGTCGTCCGATCACCGTCCGCCATTTAAAACGCCCGACTGGCGCAGGATTTTTGCGAATTTTTTTTTTTTTGCTGATGTTTACATGAGTTTCATGAAGTGATCATGTTGAAATCATATATTTGTGTATGAGTAGGATTTTTGTCGAAAAACCCTTGTTTTTGAAAACGTATGTTCGTTTGATCGTTAGTTTCTAAAACTAATAATAATACCTGATTTAGGAGGGATTTTTCTTTATATATGAAGATTTAGGTCCAGTGATAAAACTAAGTTTATGAGCTTTCATGTGAACCAAAGTTTTATCATGAAAAGGTGAATTTTCACAAAACCGAAATAAACCCTCGTTTTAAAGAATGACGATGATACGAAGAAAGAGTTTTTTTTTTATGTATGAACTTGTGTCCAGTGATAAAATTTTGTTTATGAGCTTTCATGTAAATCAAAACTTTATCTTATAATGATGTGAGCTTTCACAGAACTGAAATAAACCTTCGTTTCAAAGAAAGACGATCGTACGAAGGAAAAAAAAAATTATAAAACCATGGCCTGTTCATGGATATGTATTTTTTATGAAACCGTGGAATGTCCCATGGATTTTATTTGCATGAGCTTTACTTACCCCAAAACATTTTTTTTTATTTACGTGAATTAATCACGTTATATATATTATTTTTTTTATATATAAATAAATCAAAACTTGAGTTTTGTGTATTCTTTGTAAGTAAACAATTATTTATGATGAAATAATGTTTTAGTTTTCATAATTCCATGGTGAATGCTCGCGCAGTAGAAATATTCATGATTTTATGAAAATCTGAGTTTATGCTCGTCTTTTGTAGATTTGAAGAAACTAGCAAGTTTTGAAGTGTTAACTTTTGCATTACAATCGCTAGCAGAATCGTAAAAAGGTAAGAGTTGAGAATTACCATTTTGTAGACGTTTGCATCTTGTATGAATGGTATACTGAAGCGAAGTATTGTGTGTACGTTGACTACTTTGCAAGGATGTCTGATTCTCAAGTCAATGATGCTTCCAGAGATGATATGTGTGTGGACAATGATGCTTCCAGGGAAGATTCACACATAGACAATGATGCCTCTAGGGATGATTCATGCATGGATGAGACTTCCATCGGCGAAGATGAAACTCCTGGAATCAAGAACGTTCCGAACATAGAGGATGCATTCTTCATAGATCAAGGGCCCGAAAAGCGTCTCAAACCTCCAGCATTTCGTCTTCTGATAAATCCCAAAGAGGTTACTCAGAAAAAATTGGTGACTCCTCAGGCAGCTATTCGGTTCTGTCTCGAAAGAGTATATTTTTCTGCATCAATCATTGAATTCAAGCTTTCTCGACGGCCCTTGGAAAAGTTTTCTGGATGGGCGAGGTACATGCTGGGTTTTCCTCGTGTTCGAGCTAAGTTGCATGACGCACGAGTAATACGAGCTATTCAAGCTTCTGGAGATTTATTCATTTTTCATGATGCGCGAGGTATTGTAGCTTTACTTGCTCGATGGTGTATTCCAACTCACTCTTTCATATGCAGATGGGGAGAGTTTACCATTACTTTAGAAGATGTAGTTGCTTTGTTGCATCTTCCAATCACGGCAATCTTCCCCGAAAATCTTTCTTCACTGTAGGAAGTTGCAATCTCTAACATCTTGACAACCAAGATGGAGGAGATTAATAAAGCATCCGGCAGCAAAGCTTGTTATGCTCATTGGTTAATACACTCGGTGGCCACCGATACTCCTCTCGGAGTGGCCTCGTTGACTGATGCGTTATCTATTGCCGCTTTCTTGTGTTTATGGCTATCCAGAGACATATTTGAAGATGCTAGAAACTTGTTGAAGCCGTTTGTGATTCCTTTTGCGATTAAGATGGCTCAGGGCGAGCAACTCCCAATTGGTAGCTTGTTCCTGGGTTCTTTGTATTCTAACTTGGACTCCTTGATCATGGACTCTAGTGTCTCGAACGGTTTTATGAAGATTGAATGTTACGCTAATACAATGTTTCTTCAAGCTTTGATGTGGGAGCACTTCAAGAATTATGCACCTATTCCATGTACCATTTTGCAAGGATTGAATATTGATGCTCGTCATGTTTTCTCTGAGAAAATTAATGCAAGGATCATGCGCTGGTCTACAAAGCAACCTCGACTGAAGACTCGCTTTGTTGATGTTCTGAATTGTGAATCTGAATTCAACTTCCGCCCATGGGTATTAGTTTCCCCTTACATCTCTCAGTTGAGAACTTTTATTGACTTTGAAATCTGGTGCTGATTTGGACGACGGTGAGAGAGCTTTAATGCTAAGTTGTACTCCCGGTTATCTAATATCCATAATGCATGGTGAATTCTCAGTGGAAGAATATAATATTGATAGGGAGGCTCGGCAAATGGGTATGGATCAGTGTGTTCCGACTTTCCGAAGAAGAAAACCCTCAGTTGATCATCTTATGACCCGTCTGGACCGCACACATGTGGAAGGAAGCAAATTCTGGTTCCCCATCTCTGTTCCCCAGCTCTGAAAGAGTTTCATATGTAACTCCGGGTTACATAGACTTTTGGGATCAACAACTCAAGCGCTTATCTGATTTTGTAAGAGTTAATCAACCCTTAGTGAAGGAGCCCCCTTCTCCTGAGATGATTGCTACTCGACCAAGATTGAAGCATTTCCCTGGTAGTGACAAACAGAAAACATCTCCGGGATGTTCGCAAGTAAGTATTTTACAAAGTCTTCATAAGATTATGATGATTGTATTTTGATTATTGCATCAAAATTTCTTTTCCACAGGGCGGTCGTAATGTAAGACCACGAATTGATGTAAACCTCTCAGAAGATGAAGCAACTGTTCATGGCGGAGAAGGCAAGAACAAGAATTATAAGTTGTTGCCTAATACCATAAACCTCTCATACCCCGGTTATTTCTTTGGTGAGTTGTCAACATTTTTCCGTTGTAACTTCTTCCATCCATATTGCTAGGATCATGAAACCAATATTTGTTACTTGATTACAGAACTTTGCTCCGTCTAGTATTGATGGTCTTCAATTCTCTGCTGTTGGGCAGACAATCTCTGATTTGAGCGTTGAAGAAGAAAATATTGTGAGTACTCTCCCTCATAGCCAATCATAAATTCCTCACGTGAAAATGCTAATTATTTGAGAATGTGTCCAGGAGGATGTTGCCATGGAGGTAGAGAGTGCTGATACTCGGTCATCCCCCGAGAATAGAGGCGAAGGAAGTTCCAAATATTCGGAACCGAATGAAAATGATGAACCTCACGATGTTGACACGGGCAATCCCAACTCTTTGAACACTTCGAAGACCCACCAAGTAAGCACATATCTTGTAACCTCTTCATAGAAATATGAAATTGCTGATTTGTGAGTGAATGAATGAGAATCCATGTGAGTGTACAAGTAATTTTGGCGAAATACGTCGTCAGAAAATTTCAAATTTCAGCTTTTAGCAAAAACACCGTAAAACCTTCATCTGAAATCGGATTTTCATGATCCGCATATGTATCTTCAAGACCAGAGAATTTCCAACCTTTTAAAGATAAGCTTTTTGAATTTTGAGCACTTTTAGGACCTGAAAAAGGCGAAACAGTAAACTTCCAAGAGACTTCCAGAATTTTTTCAGATTGCATGTTGCCCGATGTTTCGACCACATCGTTTTACTCGTTCATCGGATTTTCATGAAATTTTGACATGTGGTAGAGGACATCCATACAAAGAGAATGGTATACGACCCATCCTCAGATTCCTTGTAGGTTGCTCCCAGTTCATCTTTTAGTACAGAGTAGAGTACAATTTTTTCAGACGAGATTACCGTAAAACGTATTTTCGTGACTTTCATGTTATTTGCTGACCTCTAACATGTAGAATGAAGAACCTTGATTATGCTAGACCACTTATATGCTGTAGTTTATGATTCTTTTGGTTTCATGCTTGGATGATCTTAATCTCATGTAATCTTCGTATTAGGTACAAAATACTGAAGTTGAGAATGAAGGAATCAATAATGATGAAACGAGCAACCCTGGGTTTATTGATAAAGAAGCAACTATCCCTGCACCTCAGGGCCATGAGAATGCTGTTGCTGAAGCAATTAAGGGGATCGAGACCTCGATTGTTGTTGCTTCAGTGATGAAAGAAACTGAGCCGCAAGTAAAAGAGACTGAAGAAACTGTTGTTGTAGAGATTGTTCTAGTGATTGAAAACCGTATAGTGGTGCATGAATACCCAAGTGCAGGAGTTGCTTTTGATCCTCCATTTGATGCATCACTCCCATACCACGAACTAGTTGGTGGATTCGGCGTTCCCATTGGATATGCCAACTTGTACGAGAAAATATGGAAGAAATTTGGTCACATCGTCGTTACTAGAGACCCAAAGCGTGCTTATTCCTTAACCATGAAAGTAAGTGTTATCTTCGTGTTGTAAGTGATATATGCACTAGATCTAGAAATACTGTGACTCCAGATGTACTCTTTAATTGGGAGTTCAACTTGGAGAATTCTGAGAGACTTGGCTTCAATGTGGAGTGGCTTCGTAAGAAGATGAATGCTATCAAGGACTCATGTGAGAATAACATACCCTTTCCCAATGATGCTGTGATGGAAAAGGAATACAAGATTGCCAGGATGACTGAAGAGCTGAACATGGAGAAAGCGACCTTACAAGTCTTGAAGGATGCAGGGGAACAAAAATCTTTCTTTGCTGATTTTCTATGATTTCCTTTCATAATCTCTTGAACTTCTGAACTTTTGAGAGATGCTAGGTTTTATTTTTGGTTTTGATTGGTTTTGGATCGGTAGATGATTGAGGATTTTCTTTGGGTTTGATAGAGATTTTCTTTAAGTAAACTGAATTTTGATAAATTGCTGGATTTAAATTACTGAATGCAAGTATTGCAAACATTTTGGAGGAATTGAAATACAATGAAAGAAAACTCTAAATGCCAAATTTTTTAGGTGTTCGTGCCATGAATATCCAATACCTCGAATATCCAAAACCTTAGACATCAAAGGCCTTGAGCCAATTCCCATGTATCACGGCCACGCTTTCCTTGTTATCCATGTTGATCAGTTTGTAGTATCCACCAGCAACAGACTTAGAGACCATGTAGGGTCCTTCCCAGTTGGAATTCTTTGTCGAATGGGAGTTACGCTTAGTTGCTTTGAGAACCAAATCTCCTTCATGGAATTTGTTAGACTTGATCATTCGTGCCCTGAATATTTTCTTCTGGTTTGGAATTCTTCCTGCAGTGGAGTTCCACGGCTGTGGTATGTATGGACACTCATGCAGAGGAGAGTATCTGAGGCACTGTTTATCATGCTTGGCTATGTCTTCAGCAATAAACTTTTTGATGATATGCTCGGTTTGAAGAAGCTCTGAACTTAACCATTTGGTGAAATATTGCTGGGGCGAGGTTACCCATTCATAACATTTTGCAATTGCTAAGTTGTTGGTGGAGTAAACTCCTCGGATCAAATAAGCATATTTGAAAACTGATGATATAGACACATGAGGAGGAATAAGACTTGCCTGAGTGCGAAACCTTCTGATGAAAGCATTTGCATCTTCTTCAGGTTTTTGTGTTAGCTCTGCTAGGGCTCTGACCTCCGTCAAATACTCGAATGGTGAAGTATCTTCTTTTTCTTCTTCCGAATCAGAGGTTTCTTCAATAGAGAGATGCGCAACTGAAGGTGTTGGTGTTACCTTTCCAGTGTGAATCCATGTTCGTCCAAGAATCATATCATATCCTGGATCTTCTCGAATTATGAAAATTTTTGTTTCTATCCAGGCTGAGTTTATGTTCACCTTGAGAGTGATGTGGCCATAAGCGTCTCTGGGTGTTCCTTCATGATCTGTGATTGTTACCGGTGCATGAATGACTTCTTGTCGTGTGATACCAGCAGCTCTGAGAGTTTTCAGAGGGATAACATTGACAGCGGTGCCGACATCAATCA
Source organism: Papaver armeniacum (assembly GCA_023531295.1). Taxonomy (NCBI): domain Eukaryota; kingdom Viridiplantae; phylum Streptophyta; class Magnoliopsida; order Ranunculales; family Papaveraceae; genus Papaver; species Papaver armeniacum. The sequence goes on along the minus strand of JAJJWW010016012.1, from coordinate 17,859 downwards.
ATGCTCGTTTGAACTCATTGCCCTTGAGATGGACTATGGCGAGAAGTCCCCAGTCGTACATTTCTTTTTCTGTTGTTGAGGGTGGCTCAGGAAATGCTTCTTGAATCAATAAGCGCTTTCCTGACACGATGTGATTCAGTGCGGTGAAAATGTCTCCTATTTGAGCCTTTGATAAGTATAACAACTCGCAGACATGTTCGATTAAAGATTGAACCGCTTCTTTGACAGTGGTTCAGAAAGAGTGAAAGTTCTGACTGGGAGAGGGTCTTTGTGCACTCCTTTAGTCCCCAGGTTGAGTTCTCCTGATTCGACCTTCTCTTTAAATATGCGCTTCAAAGTTCTGCAATCACTTGTGGGATGGTTGACGAACCTATGGAAGCGACAATAGCGAGGATTTTCCATGGCCTCTTCAGTTGGCTCTTTCTTGACATAAGGTAGTTTGATTGCGCCGTCTTGAATCCAGGCGTCTAGAAGTTCAATAACTTCCTCAATGGAGTAGGGGAAATCAGGTGTCTCTGGATCAGCTTCTGTGTGTTGAGCAGGAACTTGCACATTATCCTTCCTTTGCGCCTTTGAAGGGGTTGAGGAAGTATGTTTGCGCTGTGGCTCGGCTTTTCATTTACTCCCTTCTGCAACAGCATTTGTGGAAGGTTGGAGGTTGTACTGTTTGTTAATTAGACGCCTGCTACCTCGAGTCTCCCGTGGCTCTTCAACTTTTGTAGTCTTAGCCCTCTCTAATAGGGCAGGTGCAGTAGTTGCTGATCTCTTGGCCATTTCATGGAGTTCTGAGAAAGTCTGGAACCTGAGATTTTCTAGTAAAGCTCTATAGACTGGGATCATTCCATTGATGCACAAGTCCATGAGTTGTTTCTCTGTGACGTTTGGATCATGACAATCCAAGGCTTGAACTCTGAAATTTTTAACATAATCGTTAGGATGTTCGTTGCTCCTTTGAAACATCCTTCCGAGGTCAGAGAGGGTGATTTGCTCTGAGACGAAGAAGTATTTCCTGTAGAAAGCATTAACCATTTCTCCCCAACTTTTGATACTTCCTGGTGCGATGTTGTTGTACTAGGTATATGCTCTTCCTTTCAGAGACTTTGAAAATTCCTTCAGACGGACAGTATGGTTGTGCTCATGTTCACCCAGTGCTTCCAGAAACCGAGAAACATGTTCTCGAGCGTTGCCTGTTCCATCTGTAATTGCAGGAAATCCTAGAATACACACCTCACAAGAATTCGTAATATTCAACACATCTTTACGATCAACAATCAATCTCTTTATTAATTGAGTTAGAAATTTTACAAGAAGGAAGTTAAATCAAGAATATAATTGCTACTCTAAACTTTCTCTCTCTTCAAAACTTTCTCTCTCGTCTCAAAAGATATCCCCCCTTTATTAAGCCTGTTCGGCTCTTTATATAGGACATTACATAGTGGATGACAGCTAAGCTGTCCTTTATTTTCGGATCTGACTTGCGACACTCTCGCAAGTATTCAAATGTTAAATTTCACAACACTCCTAAATCTCGCCAGGTCTTCACATCTTTCTCGTGTTCAGGTTGTCGTCATCCGTTGCGTCACTTATATTACCCATCTGCAATATCTTCGCAGTGTGTCGTTTATGGATTTCTCAAGGGTCTTGGTGTTGCGATATTCTGATCCTACATCTTGCCTCTTCTCATGTCTTCTCTGGGAAGGAGAGAATGTCATGAGAACTAATACTTTCAAAATGCCGCAGCTGTTTATTTCTTTCCCTAAATTTTCTGCCGACGGGATTCCATGAATTAAGCATAACCGTTTACACGTGTTAAATATTCCCCTATTCATCGGCACATTAAATGATAACCGGTCATCATCTTTTGTCTATTTAAGAAGAGATCCATCATAAGAATGTCTTCTTTCTTTTACTTCGTCTTCTTCATCTATACATTCTCTGTAAATTCTCTTTTTGTCGTCTGCAACTTTTTTCTACTGTTTATCTTTCCATAAATCCTCTCCATCTTTCTGCGACTGTTCCTATGGAGCCATCAAGGTTTGTTGATTTTGCTGAAACTGATCTTCTTAAGATTGATCTCTTTTACTGAAATTGTTTTATTTGATATTGCTCATCTTTGAATAATTCCCATATTGTTTCTGTTTCAACAAAAACACTTCTAGCACCAAGTTCACGATCCAAAACCCTAATGTTCCCAAGAATTCGCAGCAAAAACTCGTTGTGAACAAAAGAAAGCCTGCGAATAGCAAGGTATTAAGAAACACTTATTCTTTTAATAACAATATTGTTGCCTCTGTTTCTTATATGACTTGTGATTCGCAGGGTGATGCAAATGTCGACAGGCCCCCCAAAAGACCTCGCCATCCTAAAAATGTTGAAACATCTGTTCCATTTCCTCTGTTTAAGGTTTCAACACCTCCTGCGATATCTTCGCAAGCTGAATCTCCTCTTCTCATTTGCGAAAATGTCGCTGCATATTTCTCCCCTGTAACTAACCTTTCTATAAATGAAATTCCTCGCGATAACCCTGTTGTGAATGAACCCTTCTCTTCTTCTACTGTCAATGCCTCTTCTCTTGACATTGCCTCAACCCCGGTCATTAACCTTCATCAAATTTCATCTTCCGATGACATATCTATGGCGAAAGATGATTCAACTCTCCCACCTTCTGCCATCATCGCTTCTTCATCCGAATCTCTCCCTTTTACTAAAGAAAATTTAGAAGGGATGGATATTGCTTTCAAGGTTTTATCAAACCTTCTGGATGATGTCAAGAAAGCTTTCACTGATCCTATCAGATTTGGTGTTTGCGAGATTTTAAGTAAATATTTTGGCTCTGACAGAATGGTTTCGCAAACATCCTTAGAAAAGGAAGTTGAAGATCTGAAAAATAATCTCCAAGCTATGACCTTGAAATGTGACACTCTTCATCTTGAGAATCAAAAACTTCATAAAACAAAAAAAAAAAAAAAAAAAACCTTTGTTTGCCCTTTACGCTCTAAACCATAAACGAAAAATGGAGATATATCAGTTTGAATCCGTCGCCGAAGAAGCCCGAATGGATAGAAATGCTTGGATGGATCAATATAACCAATTATATAATCTTCATACGTACTATGTTGATCAAATAGATAATCTTACCAAGGAGAATGCTCAATTAGTCCAGAAGAAAAACTTATTAAGTAGTGAATTATCTCGCCTCTCTTACTTTTTGACTAAAGCTAATGCTGAGTTGGAAACTTTATCGATGAGAATCAAACCCTATCTCGGGGAGAGCGAGTTCTTTTAAATAAGGTGGCGATCTCTTCGCAAGAACTTAACATTTGCCAAAAAGTATGTAATGATCAAGAACGATCCCTCTGCTCATTGAGAAATAAACTCAAAGAAGTAACAGAATCATCTTCTGCTGAGAGAGATAAACTTATTCAAGGTAGAATAACTTTAAGCATAAAAGCAAGTCAACTCAAAGATCAATACTCCAAGCTAGAAGAATCCTACACTTCTCTTGCGAAGCAAAACACCTTACTTATTTCTAATGAAAAAAGTTTGCGATCTCGACTGAAAGGCTTGGTTGGTGATAAGTTTGACAATGCCATGGACCACTTGGAGAATAGTTGCTTGGCTTTAACTCAATATCTTATCTCGCAAAAGGAAGGTAGTCATAAAATTTGACTGCCTCAACCATTTTTTCTTTGTTAAGTCTTTTTATTATGTCTTCCTTGCGAACCCTTCGCCTGAATGATTTTCTTTATTCTTTGTTTTGCGAGAATGAGAAAAATCTTCGCTCCTCCCTTTCTACTTTGGAATCTAGCTATGCCAAGATTCTCAAATAGAATGCATTACTTGTCGCTGCTCTTTCTCGTTCTCGCGATCGGGAAGAAAGAAGATTTGATTATCTCTCTTACTCCAAAGATATCCAAAGTAGGAATCACCAGAAGGCACTTCTTCGCCAAGTTCATCTCAGGGCTGAAGTTCTTGTGAATGATATTTTATTATCCAAATCTCTTTCCCTCGTATCTGTCGAACTTTTGGAAGTAGATGATGATGAAGTTCCTGGTTCTCCTGACAGCGATTATCAGTATGAAAGTGGCGAAGATTTCGCAAATGAAGAGGAGGTTCCTCCAAATGATGAAAGTGTCGATAATAATCCAGATGAAGAAGAAGTTGGAATAAATCAAAATGAAGAAAGAACTGGCGAAGCTGAAAAAGCCAGCGAAATCGAGAAAGTTGTTGAGAGTGATAAAACTAGTGAAGGACGTCCATTATCTCCTTCTAGCGAAAAAGTCGATGTTGAGGCTTGAACTTCTTTTGTAATTTTATTTCTTTGGACTACTTCATATGTATAACTTCTTGCATACAGTGCATTGCAGTCATCTTTGAGATGCATTTACTCTTTTATTATTGTGTTTATTTGCAAGAAAGATAATTTCCATTGTTTAATAATTCCCATACTGCCTCTCATTATCTTTCTTGCGATGGGTGACCTGCATAAATAATAGTTAGCTTTTATAAATCTTTTGTTGAATTATGTGGTCTTATTTTTCCTTCCTAGTTAAAGGTCTTATTATGCCACCTCTTGTCATTGCGACAAAATCGCAGGACGTCTTTACACTTTCATGTAATGACCCATTGATCTTGTCTTATCATTTCTCTAGTATTGTTGCCTCTACGGGATATTTTTGTTGCGACAATATGACAGGACTAAAAATTCTTGCGAACATAAAGCCCCATGACATTGCCGTCTTGCGACGAAATCGCAGGACGTCTTTACATTTGCATGCAATGACCCATTGATCTCGTCTTATCTTCTCTTTTGTATTATTGCCTCTTCAGGATTGTCGCACAAATATGACAAGCCTTGATACTCCCGTGAGTAAAAATCCTCATGACATTTGCTTCTTTAAGACACTTATCAGCTCCCTAATGGAGGGTGCCGCCCTTATCTTCCCCCTGGTTGCCCCTTCAAGGAGGCGTACTTCTGCCATACAAGGCTAGATCCTCCCATATGGTCTTAACAACAACCAGTTGTTTTTGCAGCCTCTTGTCCCTTTTGCCTATAAGGCTTATGGTTACGAGACTGCACCCTAAGTGGGGTTTTCTTCGGGCCGAGTGCAGCATAAGCCAAGACTTGTCAAGAATGGTGGTAGGCCTCGGGATGTGTATGTATTTTATGGCCTACGGTAATACCGCAAGTGCACGGCGTCTATCGGAGACGCGGCAAGTACGGGTCGATCCACAGAGACGAGGGGTGCTTTCAATGATCTATGGCTATGCTAAACTGAGTTTCCTAGCAAGTGACAAGTGACAGAGTGTAACAAAAGATATTTTGTGCCAAACTACCAAGTGAAGATGTGAACCTAAACTAAAGTATAAAACAGAGATAAAAGGGTGCTTGGGTCTTCATTCCACCACTTGGTTCCTAGTATGTGTTCAACTAGATTGAGTTTTCTTGTTCCTATGGTAGACAAGTGAGGTGTGTCAATTCCATCACCTAGCTAAGGAGTTTCACCTTGTGATCCTTCAATATCACCAAGTTACTAACCCGGAGCACTGGCTGTCTAATTAAGCACAACCAGTTAAGGGAATTAGTATTAGGGCCTAAGGGTTGAGCTGCAGCATCATCATCACAGGGGTATTCTAACTACAGTGTATCCATGGCATTGGCATACACTGTGAGAGAAATGTGTTGGATGCTAAGATTGAAGTTATCTTTAAATTTAAACACTCAAGACATCTCAAACTGAGTTGAATTCATACATGGAATTAGGGTTTCATGAAACCCTAGCAAACTAAATTAAAACTGAAAAATAACAGAAATTAAATCTAAATGACTGCACTGGCTAATCCAGGCGTAACTCTAACATCCACCAACACTTCCTATTTATACATGCAATCCAAAATACCTAACCCTAATTCTCAAAATCGAAATTAAAGATAAAATAAACCAAAAACAATCACACCCATACTCTGAATCGCCTTCCTTTCTTGTCTAATCGGCTCTGCAACTCTCTGCTGGGGTTGTTGGAGAAACCCTAAGTTCAATCATCTAAACCCTAGCTTCTAGGTTATGAGAGAAGCTAAGATGGAGATGGGTGAACCTAGGGTGGCGGATAGAGGTAGCTGGGTGATGGAGGTGGTGTGGTGGTTGTTGTGTCAGGGAGAGTTGTTGGTGAGGTGGTGATGGCGAAGGTGGCTGTGGTGTCGGAAGAGCAGAGCTCTGCTCTGATGGAGATGAAAGAGAAGATGAAGAGAGGAATGGTCTGCTCGAGTGGGGGTATAGGGTTAGGTAGCTGTGGTGTGAGGCAGGGACAGCGAGCTTTGATGGGGAAGCTTCAGCGAGCATTGGATCTAGCTGGAGAAGATCTGAACGACCGAGGGAAGTAAGCGGTTTTGGCGTGATCTGGTGTAGCACGGGAGCAGCGATCTTCGATGCACGTGGAAGCAGCGACCGTTGGATAAGGGAGAAAGAAATCTCAACGTCTCAGAAGAGACGGGCTCGGATCCGGGTCGTGGGTAGCTCTAGCCCATGTCTTCCTTGTTGGTTTGTAACTAATTCGCTAGCTTTGGCTATCTACTCCATAGATGCTCGACTCCAATTCTTCGCTCTTTTGGCTCCTCGATTCTCCGAGCTTTATTCATTACCTAAAAACACAAAATTAATTAATACAAATATTTATTCTTGAAAACAAAGAAAACACGAGAATAACTGGGATAATATCTCGATTTCTAAGCGCAAAGATGAGTAAAATGCCAATAAAAAGGTGTATAAATATGCACTATTTGGCACTCATCAAATACCCCCAAACCTCAATTTTACTTGTCCTCAAGTGAAACAAAAATTAAGAAATCCTAACTATACCCACCGCAGTCTCTCGAATGCATTTAGCGTATGCACTAAGCCTTTAAACCGCTAGGTGTCCCTAGTGGACGAGTTGTAGTCTCGTGAGGGTTTACCAGAGGTGTACCCACAAAACCTTCTCCAACTTCAGAGTGTAAAAGAGTCTCAAGCCTCCAAGAAGCTATGAGAACATAGAGTTTCTGCATGCTAGTAACAGAAGTTAGAACTATCGAAGAACGCCTTCTCATCCTTAAGTGCTGAGCGAGAAGTAACCATACCATATGAAAGAATTCGGATTCGATTGTGATCATAAGCCTCGACTTCTGCCTCACCATTAAGGTTTTATGATAATTGCACTCAAAAAGATCGCTTTTTTAGTCTCTCATGTGTGCAGGCAGGAGTAAAGAGAGAAATCCTGCACACGTTGTAGGTAAGAAGGATAACCTTCCGAAATAAAATCTGAGACTCCACGAAAATGTGGACAAAAAGAATCTTTTTCTGATGATCTCTAAGAAAGGAAATCAACCATTAGCAAGGGGTGGGAATACTCACTCACTTCTCACCCGATCGGCAATTAATATCACTCTCTCATAAGAAACCATAGAAACGTCTTCAATCTTCGGTCTTTGGTCTTCAAATGTTGATGACGAACTTCTAAACTTCACAAAACTTGACAATTTTTAACTTTTCTACTCAAATTCCTCGTTGTTTGGATTTTTTCTTTTTGAACTCTTCTTTACCATGGTGGTAGCAAAAATAAACTACAAATTTTTTTATTTTTTTATTTTTTTATTTTTTTATTTTTTTGAAAATAAAAGGTAAAATAAAAGACTAAATGTAAAATTAAAAGATAAAATAAAAGACTAAAAACTCTAAATGCAAATGCATCCCCAAACCTAAATCAAACATTTTCCTCAATGTGTCGACATATAGAAAAATTTTAAACAATCATACCGAGAGAACTATGCTGATAAGAGAAAAGGGAAGAAATTACCGGATGTCGGCAGGAGCAAGGTTGAGCTTCATTAATCAAGGCTAGAATCCAACATTCTCAGCGGAGATCATATCGGATTAGCATAATATATGTGCAAGAAGACTCAACCGATTCAAGAAAAGAAAAATTTAACAAGTCCTACAAAAATTTACTAACAATCTAAAGAGTTGCGGGTCAACCCAATAGAAAATATGTACATAGAACATGAAAATGGGCTTTGGTTTATGTGGGAATTTGGTTTATTGGGATTTGGTTTGTATGGGTTTCAATTTGGTTTATGTGGGAATGCAGGTTGTGTGGGCTTCAGCCCAGGTTTATGAAAATGCACAGCCCAGATTATGAAAATACACAGCCCAGAGTATGAACATGTGCAGCCCAGTTGCACAGCCCAATAGTGTGGGTTCTAGCCCAGATGATGTGGGTTCATATGTGTGTATAGCCCAGCAGTATGGCTTATGTGGGCTGAAAGTTCAGAGTGCTAAGCCTAGTAAGTGGGTTTCAGCCTATGCAACCCAACTGCTCAATTTGGTTTATTATGGGATGGCTTGGCTCACAGAGCCCAGGTTATGTGGGCTTAAGTCTGTGCAGAAACAGAGCCCAGTTTGGGTGACATGTGCACGGCTCGGTGAAAGGGTATAGCCCAGCGAGTTGGGCTTACGCTTATGTGCGGCCCAGTTGATAGTTTTAGCCTAAAGCGGCCCAAATGGTGTGGTCGGTGAAACCTGGTTCTAGCCCGGTTATGTGGTTTAAATGGTGAGGCACGGGGGCAAGGTTATGTGCGAGTTTGGCAACTCGAGCCTTTGGCATGTCATGTACTCGGCTAGGCTCGGTTGTTAGCACATCACAAAGACAAGACAGTTTGTGCAGAGGTTGTGTTGTTGAAAAACAAGATGTAACTCAAGCAAATTCTGCTAATCAACAGTTTACTCAGGACATCACAGGTTCACACAACGATTGCAGCAAATGAAGCAAATTCTGCTAATCAACAGTTCAGAGTATCATAAGGTGCAGAGTTCAGCACACTTCATGTATGAACTACACAAATTTAGCAAATGAATAAATGTTGGCACTTTATAGCATGCTCGGGGATCAACACAGGGGTTATATGACTCAATGCTCACAACTTGGGGTGTCATGGTCTCCATCCACACTTGGTTTTCCAAGGGTAGCTCCAACTTGCAAGCTTGAGGGCTAGCAATTGAGCGAGTCCGGCATTCAACACGGTCAAACAAGCAAGCAAGTATCATGCAAAGTTTGGGATTATGCTCGAGCTTTGGCTATCTAAGTTCACGCTCAAATCACAACTTCGGGCTAACGGCTAACAAGCTTAGCTAGAATGCCACTAATCTTAGCGGCTACGGGCGGATGGCTCCTAGAGCAATGCACTAGGCACAAGGCAAGTCAATCTGCGAACTACAAGGGGGTGTTATTCAAGCCTTGCGGCCTACGGGGGGACCAGGCAAGGGTTGTTTGGCTCACGGGGTTGCGAGTATTGAAGACTTTCAAAACATTTGCCAGGTATCCCACTTCACAACGATTACAAGTTACTCATCAAATACACAACTGCTTGTATTTTCTGACATGCTCAAAGACTTGACAAATTAGCTAATGCACAGATGCACAACTTAGCAAAAGTTCTAGCAAGATTTCGTGTTTTGATAACGCACACAAGGTCTCGGCACTTGAATAGATCATGTCAACGGGGTCGTGGTTATGCTCAGGGGTTGCCTTCACTTGGGCTTCACTAACTTGGGTAATCCAAGTAGCAGCTCAACTCCCAGCCTTCGGGGCCGGAGATTGGTAGCTCGGATGGTCTATGCACAGTTGCAGATACTAGCATGGCACAGCCCCTACAAGATGCTCGGGGAACGGTTTGAAAACACAGGATTATCACTTAGTTTTCCTAGGGTCAGTCCTCGGGTCTCAAACAAGGGTTAAGCAGATACCAAGATTCAACATATGTCACAGAAAGCGAGTTAGAGAATGATACTAACTTGCTTTTAGCCACAGTGGCTGTGCCTTGACTCCTTGTCTCACCACAGGGTTGGCCTCGGCAATAGTTTGCACAACATCATGGCGAATACAATTGTGCTCGAGAGCTTTGTGACTCGGAGTTCCTTGGCCTTACTCAAAGAAAATTCAGCAGATACACCTGCTAGCTCAACCCAAAAGTTTAGTTCACACTTTGATGGATTAGGCCAATGTGGCTGGATTGAACCCAAGTGTGACAGTTAGGCCGAGGCACACTTGAAGTTCAAACTGGCCGAGATCTTTGAAGGAAAATAGTAGATGTTTAACAAAGTGCTGAGAGGAAAGAAGTTTGACAGATGATGCACAACTAAGTTAACAGATGCACACTAACAGCTGACTAAGTTATGCTAAGTTATGCTAAGTTATGCTAACGATCACAGACGACTACAATGCTAACAATAACATCAAACAAGACTACAATGCAAAATGAAGCTCGAGCTACGAGGTTAAAACAAAATACAAGTTACTCTAAAACAGATGCAAGTTACAAAACTAAGTTATCTTAAAACACGGGGAAAATTAATACAATATGAATATGTACGGGGAGAAAATCGATTAAGCGAGCCAATGAACACGGAGGCACGCGCCAAGTCCCGACAGGCGCCAAAAACTTGGTAGGCCTCGGGATGTGTATGTATTTTATGGCCTGCGGTATCACCGCAAGTGCAGGCGTCTATCGGAGGCAGCAGAGTGCGGGTCGATCCACGGAGACGAGGGTGCTTTCAATGATCTGGCTATCTATGCTAAGCGAGTTTCCTAGCAAGTGACAAGTGACAGATGTAACAAAAAGATATTTTTGTGAAGCGGCTGAAGTGAAGATGTGAACCTAAACTAAAGTATAAAACAGAGATAAAAGGGGTGCTTGGGTCTTCATTTCCACCACTTGGTTCCTAGTATGTGTTCAACTAGATTGAGTTTTCTTGTTCTATGGTAGACAAGTGAGTGTGTCAATTCCATCACCTAGCTAGAGTTTCACCTTGTGATCCTTCAATATCAAGTGAAGTTACTAACCGGAGCACTGGCTGTCTAATTAAGCACAACCATTAAGGAATTAGTATTAGGGCCTAAGGGTTGAGCTGCAGCATCATCATCACGGGGTATTCTAACTACGGTGTTTCCATGGCATTGGCATACCTTGGAGAGCAATGTGTTGGATGCTAAGATTGAAGTTATCTTTAAATTTAAACACTCAAGACATCTCAAACCCTGAGTTGAATTCATACATGGAATTAGGGTTTCATGAAACCCTAGCAAACTAAATTAAAAGAAAAATAACGAAATTAAATCTAAATGACCGCCTTTGGTAATCCAGTGATAACTCTAACATCCACCAACACTTCCTATTTATACATGCAATCCAAAATACCCAACCTAATTCTCAAAATCGAAATTAAAGATAAAATAAACCAAAAACAATCACACCCATACTCTGAATCGCCTTCCTTTCTTGTCTAATCGGCTCTGCAACTCTGCTTTGGGGTTGTTGGAGAAACCCTAAGTTGATCATCTAAACCTAGCTTCTAGGTTATGAGAGAAGCTAAGATGGAGATGGGTGAACCTAGGGTGGCGGATAGAGGTAGCTGGGTGATGGAGGTGGTGTGGTGGTTGTTGTGTCAGGGAGAGTTGTTGGTGAGGTGGTGATGGCGAAGGTGGCTGTGGTGTCGGAAGAAGCGAAACTCTGCTGCGTGGAGATGAAAGAGAGATGAAGAGAGGAATGGTCTGCTCAGTGGGGGTATAGGGTTAGGTAGGCTGTGGTGTGAGGCGGGGACGAGCTTTGATGGGGAAGCTTCGGCGAGCATTGGATCTAGGCCCAGAAGATCCCGAGCAATGGAGGAAGTAAGCGGTTTTGGGCGTGATGCGGTGTAGCACGGGAAGCGGCGATCTTCGATGCACGTGGAAAGCGGCGACGTTGGATAAGGAGAAAGAAATCTCGAAGAGCGTCTCTCGAAGCGCGGCCGTTGTAGAGTCGGGGTCTCGAGATGGATCGGTCGTGGGTAGCTCTAGCCCATGTCTTCCTTGTTGGTTTGTAACTAATTCGCGCGGGCTTTGGCTATCTACTCCATAGATGCTCGACTCCAATTCTTCGCTCTTTTGGCTCTCGGATTCTCAGGCTTTATTCATTACCTAAAAACACAAAATTAATTAATACAATTTTATTCTTGAAAACAAAAGAAAACACGAGAATGCGGGATAATATCGATTTCTAGCGCAAAAGATGAGTAAAATGCCAATAAAAGGTGTATAAATATGCACTATTTGGCACTCATCAAATACCCCCAAACACTGAATTTTACTTGTCCTCAAGTGAAACGAGAAATTAAGAAATCCTAACTATACCCCTGTCCTGTCGCGGTCTCTCGAATGCATTTAGCGTATGCACTAAGCCTTTAAACCATTAGGTGTCCTAGTGGACGAGTTGTAGTCTCGTGAGGGTTTACAGTGTACCACAAAACCTTCTCCAACTTGAGTGTAAAAAGAGTCTCAAGCCTCCAAGAAGCTGAGAACATAGAGTTTACATGCTAGTAACGGAAGTTAGAACTATCAAGAACGCCTTCTCATCCTTAAGTCTTTGAAGCCCGAAGTAACCATACCATATGAAAGAATTGGATTCGATTGTGATCATAAGCCTCGACTTCTGCCTCACCATTAAGGTTTTATGATAATTGCACTCAAAAAGATCGCTTTTTAGTCTCTCATGTGTGCGAGCGCGGGTAAAGAGAAATCCACACCGTTGTAGGTAAGAAGGATAACCTTAGAAATAAAATGCGGAGACTCCACGAAATGTGGACAAAAGAATCTTTTACGATGATCTCTAAAAAAATCAACCATTAGAAAGGGGTGGGAATACTCACTCACTTCTCACCCGATCGGCAATTAATATCACTCTCTCATAAAAAAACCATAGAAACGTCTTCAATGATCTTGGTCTTCAAATGTTGATGACGAACTTCTAAACTTCACAAAACTTGACAATTTTTAACTTTTCTACTCAAATTCCTCGTTGTTTGGATTTTTCTTTTGAACTCTTCTTTACCATGGTGGTAGCAAAAATAAACTACAATTTTTTTTTTTTATTATTATTATTTTTTTTTTAATTTTTTTTTTTTTTTTTTTTTTTTTACAATAAGTGAAAATAAAAATACAAATAATGAAACAACTAACTCCATGGACAAGGACTTTAACACTCAATTTTTCCACAACTTGTATTGTCTTGATTTTATAAATTTTATTAATTCTCATCTATTTTCTTTTCTTTGTTGCACAAAAACCTTGGACTATATCAATTTTCTTTCAATATTACGATCTTTGCTCGTTTCTTGACGATGATGTGTTCTATGGGTCTTGCTTATTGAGAGAGAGTGATGCTAACTGCAAATCGATATTTAGAAGGAGTTTTCTTCTTTAGGCGTCACCCTCATGATTGACAAAAACTAGCACTCAAGAGATCAAAGTAGTCTTGAAAATGGTGCAAGTTGGGTAGCTCACCATTCCTACCCCGAATTTACGTACGGTGACACACACTCTGTGACTTTTCTAGAAAGTTGCAAAAAATTGAAGGTTGGTGCCTCACTTGATGTAAAATGGGTAGTCTCCACTATGGGTGATCACAATTCTACTCACAGAATATCTAACGACACCTAATTCGCCCTCAGGTGTGGTTAAATCCAACTTTAACGCTCTAATCAACTAAGAAACCCGATTGTGTTCTCAAGTACTTCCAAGTTACATTATTTCGATTGATTCTCTATGTAAACATAGCTAGAAGCATGCTAGTGACTCTAAAATCTCTTGTTCTTATGACAGCTAAGGGAGAGGTGTCGAGTCTGCCTTATGTCTAAGATGTTTCTCCGACTGATAACTTTAATCACAACTAATGTATTTATCCTAAGTATTAAGCTGTCGATTAAGGCCTGATGTCATCTGTAGATAAGCGTTAATTTCATTAAGCTTGGGTTGCGGTATAAACAACACGGAGGTGATCAACTTCTGATGCATCCATGGCGTTGGTATGCCTTGTGAGAGCAAAGTGTTCTTACACTGAAATTAATTCTATCTGGCAAACATTCAATCATTCAAGAGCAGTTCATGAAGAAGAACACGAGATAAACTAGGGTTTCATCTCAAACCTAAGCGAGAATTAAACTAAAACATGATGAAGTAACAAAATACAAAATTAAACCTAAAGTGGCCTTTCTGGCTAATCCAGGTATGCTCTAACATCCACAACACTTCCTATTTATACATGCAATCAAAATACCTAACCCTAATTCTCAAAATCGAAATTAAAGATAAAATAAACCAAAAACAATCACACCCATACTCTGAATCGCCTTCCTTTCTTGTCTAATCGGCTCTGCAACTCTCTGCTGGGGTTGTTGGAGAAACCCTAAGTTCAATCATCTAAACCCTAGCAGCTAGGTTATGAGAGAAGCTAAGATGGAGATGGGTGAACCTAGGGTGGCGGATAGAGGTAGCTGGGTGATGGAGGTGGTGTGGTGGTTGTTGTGTCAGGGAGAGTTGTTGGTGAGGTGGTGATGGCGAAGGTGGCTGTGGTGTCGGAAGAGCGACTGCGCTCGATGGAGATGAAAGAAGATGAAGAGAGGGATAGTGCGCTCGAGTGGGGTATAGGGTTAGGTAGGCTGTGGTGTGAGCGGGAGACCCAGCTTTGATGGGAAGCTTCGGCGAAGCATTGGATCTAGGTGGAGAAGATCGAGGCGGCCGAGGAAGTAAGCGGTTTTGGCGTGATACGGTGTAGCACGGGAGCAGCGATCTTCGATGCACGTGGAAGCGGCGGCCGTTGGATAAGGGAGAAAGAAATCTCAACGTCTCGGAAAGACGGGCTCGGATCCGGGTCGTAGGTAGCTCTAGCCCATGTCTTCCTTGTTGGTTTTGCTAATTCGCGCGCGACTTTGGCTATCTACTCCATAGATGCTCGACTCCAATTCTTACGCTCTTTTGGCTCCTCAAATTCTCGAGCTTTATTCATTACCTAAAAACACAAAATTAATTAATACAAATATTTATTCTTGAAAACAAAGAAAACACGAATGCTGGATAATATCGATTTCTAGCGCAAAGATGAGTAAAATGCCAATAAAAAGGTGTATAAATATGCACTGTTTGGCACTCATCAAATACCCCAAACCTGAATTTTACTTGTCCTCAAGTGAAACGAAATTAAGAAAATCCTAACTATACCCCACATCGCAGTCTCTCGAATGCATTTAGCGTATGCACTAAGCCTTTAAACACTGGGTGTCCCTAGTGGACGAGTTGTAGTCTCGTGAGGGTTTGCAGTGTACCCACAAACCTTCTCAACTTGAGTGTAAAAGAGTCTCAAGCCTCAAGAAGCTGAGAACATAGAGTTTCTGCATGCTAATGTGAAGTTAGAACTATCGAAGAACGCCTTCTCATCCTTAAGTCTTTGAGCGAAGTAACCATACCATATGAAAGAATTCGGATTCGATTGTGATCATAAGCCTGGAAAGCACGCCTCACCATTAAGGTTTTATGATAATTGCACTCAAAAAGATCGCTTTTTAGTCTCTCATGTGTGCGGCGGGAGTAAAGAGAAATCACTGCACACGTTTGTAGTAAGAAGGATAACCTTCGGAAATAAAATGCGGAGACTCCATGAATGTGGACAAAAGAATCTTTTGATGATCTCTAAGAAAGGATCAACCATTAGCAAGGGTGGGAATACTCACTCACTTCTCACCCGATCAGCAATTAATATCACTCTCTCATAAGAAACCATAAAACGTCTTCAATCTTCGGTCTTGATGTTCGAATGTTGATAGCGAACTTCTAAACTTCACAAAACTTGACAATTTTAACTTTTCTCTCAAATTCCTCGTTGTTTGGATTTTTCTTTTGAACTCTTCTTTACCATGGTGGTAGCAAAAATAAACTACAATTTTTTTTTTTAATTATTATTATTATTTTTTTTTTTAATTTTTTTTTTTTTTTTTTTAATAAGTTAAAATAAAAATACAAATAATGAAACAACTAACTCCATGGACAAGGACTTTAACACTCAATTTTTCCACAACTTGTATTGTCTTGATTTTATAAATTTTATTAATTCTCATCTATTTTCTTTTCTTAATTTGCTGAAAAACCTTGGACTATATCAATTTTTCTTTCAATATTCGATCTGCTCGGTTCTTGTGATGATGTGTTTCTATGGGTCTTGCTGATTGAGAGAAGAGTGATGCTAAGCTGCAAATCGATATTTTAGAAGGAGTTTTCTTCTTTAGGCGTCACCCTCATGATTGACAAAAACTAGCACTCAAGAGATCAAAAGTAGTCTTTGAAATGTGGTGCGAAGTTGGGTGCTCCACATTCCTGCCGGAATTTACGTGCGGTGACACACTCTAACACTTTTCTAGAAAGTTGCAAAAAATTGAAGGTTGGTGCCTCACTTGATGTAAAATGGGTAGTCTCTCACTATGGGTGATCACAATTCTACTCTGAATATCTAACATCACCTAATTAGCCCTCCCGGTGTGGTTAAATCCAACTTTGCGCTCTAATCAACTAGAGAACCCGATTGTGTTCTCCGGTACTTCAAGATTCTGTTATTTTGAGTCCAGATTCTCTATGTAAACATAGCTAGAAGCATGCTAGTGACTCAAAAATCTCTTGTTCTTATAGCCCACTAAGGGAGAGGTGTCAGTGCATATGTCTAGATGTTTCTCCATTGATAACTTTAATCACAACTAATGTATTTATCCTAAGTATTAAGCGTCGATTAAGGCACAAATTGTCAGTAGATAGCGTTAATTTCATTAAGCTTGGTTTGCGGTATAAAACAAACAGGTGATCCAACTACGGTCATCCATGGTTGGTATGCCTTTGTGAGGATAAAGTGTTCTTACTGAAATTAATTCTATCTAGCAAACAATCAATCATTCCAAGAGCAGTTCATGAAGAACCACGAGAGATAAACTAGGGTTTCATCTCAAACCTAAGCGAAATTAAACTAAAACATGATGAAGTAACAAAATACAAAATTAAACCTAAAGTGACTGCTCTGGCTAATCCAGGCGTAACTCTAACATCCACCAACACTTCCTATTTATACATGCAATCCAAAATACCTAACCCTAATTCTCAAAATCGAAATTAAAGATAAAATAAACCAAAAACAATCACACCCATTCTCTGATCGCACCTTTCTTGTCTAATCTCTGTGCTCTGCTGCTGGGGTTGTTGGAGAAACCCTAAGTTCAATCATCTAAACCCTAGCTTCTAGGTTATGAGAGAAGCTAAGATGGAGATGGAGTGAACCTAAGGTGGCGGATAGAAATGAGCATTTGGGTGATGGAGGTGGTGTGGTGGTTGTTATTAATCGAGGGGATTGTTGGTGAGGTGGTGATGGCGAAGGTGGGTGTGGTGTCGGAAGAAACGAGCTGCTGCAGTGGAGATGAAAAGAGAGATGAAGAGAGGAATGGTCTGCTCGAGTGGGGTATAGGGTTAGGTAGCTGTGGTGTGAGGCGGGGACGACCCAGAGGCTTTGATGGGAAGCTTCGAGCATTGGATCTAGAGCTGGAGAAGATGCGAGCAGAGGAAATAGCGGTTTTGGCGTGATCACAATGTAGCACGGGAGCAGCGATCTTCGATGCATGTAGAAGCAGCGACGTTGGATAAGGAAAAGAAATCTCAACGTCTCGGAAGAGACGGGCTCGGATCAGGGTGGAGTGGTGGCTCTGGCCCATGTCTTCCTTGTTGGTTTGTAACTAATTCGCGCGGAGCTTTGGCTTATCTGCTCCATAGATGCTCGACTCCAATTCTTCTCTCTTTTGGCTCCTCAGATTCTCCGAGCTTTATTCATTACCTAAAAACACAAAATTAATTAATATAAATGTTATTCTTGAAAACAAGAAAACACGGAATGCAGGATAATATCGATTTCTAAGCGCAAAGATGAGTAAAATGACCCAAAAAGGTGTATAAATATGCACTGTTTGGCACTCATCAAATAAATAGGAACACT
>JAJJWW010016011.1:0-26750 GCA_023531295.1 Papaver armeniacum | reverse complement strand
ATATAGGCTAACCCCACTTTCCTAGTCTAAACACAACTCGTCTATTCGTCTTTAGCACTTTCCAAAATCCGTTGGTTGACAAATTGAGGAAACCTATCACGCGGTGTTCGTTTTCCGAATCCGTCTGCACATATGCCTAAGTCACATAGCATTTGTTTTGATTGTATAAGATCTACTGCCATATTTGTTATCTCTAACAGGCCCGAAAAAGTCTTCATAAAATTGTATTAAAAAGACCAAAATCAATAATTTCCTTTGAAAAAGACATTTGGATTTTGGACATCAAGCAAATAGACAAAAATATAAAGCAATGATGTAACCAATTTCATCCTACCCATTTTCAAATTCTTTTTCTTATTTTTAATTTACATCGACGCATCCAGGGTCATCCTCGCTATTTTTAAGCTTAAGCCAGATGAATCCAGCTTACATCCTTGCTATTTTTTTCCCGGCGAGATTGTGGTATACTCAAACTAGGGGTATACCCAATTTTAAAGGGACACTTTTTGTGGGTTTTAGGGGAGGCCTAATGGGTACCAAAACTACCCTTACCCATTAATAATCTTAATTACCCTAAATCAGCTTTTATTCTCTTCATTTCATCTTTCTCTCTTCTTCTTCTTCATCTTCATCTTCCATCAACCAAAGCCATATAAAAATCTTCAACTTTGATTTTCAAAAAATTGTTGACTCTACCAAATAAAGAAGACTATAAATGATGTTTAAACTCAAACCCATCATTGTGTTGTGTGATTTGATTGTTATATTAGGTTAGAAATCGAAATTATGATTTCTCGTGTCTTCTACTAAGGTCGTGATATGAATATCTTGCCACTTTTCATAACAAAATGGCGGCTAAAAAAATTTCCACAAATAAGGGTATTTTTTGAATACCTTTGTCGGCCAAAAACAAATGGCGGGTAATTTTTGAATACCACGCTGAAAACAAAATGCTAAGGGTATTTTTTGAATACCTTGTCTGGCCAATAAATTTTTATATCATCTCCTCGTATGTCAAAAAAAAAAGCCTGCAAGGTCGATGAAGATCTTGTCCGCCACTTTGGCCACAATTGACTATGAAGAGCTTGCTTACCACTTTGGCCTGGGCGAGGTCGACGATGAAGACCTTGCCTTGGCCACTTTTACGCCTACAACAGATGAAGATCTTGCCACTTTTCATATTTTCTTTTGAACCGAAAGTGTTGATTTATTCTTTTGATTTTGAGTATGATTTCATAAAACATATTTGCAATCTCCTTTTTCAAGTATTTGTTGTGTGCTTCATTTTCACAAGAGATATTCTCAACAAAAAAAAAAAATCATCAAAAATCATCCCACAAAAGTTCAATCAAAACAAAATTTCATAACTTAAAATTCATAAGTTTTAATCTATTCAATTAATTTAAACTTAATTAATTAATCTAATCAAAATTTTAGTGTTAATTAAACGAGGGCAATTTTGCCATTTTGAAAATACAAGGTTAAGGGGTGGCTTGGTTTTACTTCAAAATGACCATATTTTGTCTTATTGGGTATACCCCAATTAGTTTGAGTATACCCTGAATCTCGGCCAAAGTGTTTTTTTGTGGC
Organism: Papaver armeniacum; assembly: GCA_023531295.1. Taxonomy (NCBI): domain Eukaryota; kingdom Viridiplantae; phylum Streptophyta; class Magnoliopsida; order Ranunculales; family Papaveraceae; genus Papaver; species Papaver armeniacum. The sequence goes on along the minus strand of JAJJWW010016011.1, from coordinate 25,160 downwards.
CCATTTCACCCATAATAATTTTTACTCCTCCATTTGAACCATGTTTTAAAAATTTTTGGACAAATGACCCATTTTCCCAAAAATCTTTCCAAGACCAAACATAGTTCTTGGACTGTTCTTTGACTAAAATCAATTAGCAAATAAGAGTGTTAAAGAAAAGGATAACGCAATCAAGATACACTCATGGACCCGTGGGATCCCATAAAGTGTGATTGGGAATTTTTACAAATTCCAAATCGCGGTAGAGCAATTTGAAAAGGTACACAAATTAATGAAAAGTAACCCCTTGATGGCTGGATCCCTGAATACAAAGAATATCAAATTTACTTTGCTGTGATCAAACTCACAGAATTTAACCGTATCGAACAATATTACTCCGACACAGAAAAAGACATCGTACAGACATTGGATCTGAAAATACGTCACATCGTTTGAACTTTGAAGTAGAGGTGTAAAACGTGCCGGCCCGGCACAGCCCGGCACACGAAGTCGCGTGCTTCACGTGCCATGTGTCGTGTTGTGCTGTGCCAACGATGTAAACGTGTTGTGTCGTCTTCGCGCTTTACTAGTCAAAGCTAGCTAGGCACGCATGCCCCACGGGCACAAAGACACGAATAAACGTGTCGTCTTTGTGCCGTCTTTGCACACGTGCTATAAACAATTTGAAATCACTTAATGTATACAGTAAGTCGGACATTATCACAAGAATTTAATTAGACAACATATCATTTGAAATTATTTCAAGTAAAATTAACAAGTTTATTCAATAAAAAAAATAGCCCATCAAATATAAAATTGGATTATTGTCATGTAAATTAATGTTCTAGTTAAATATAGGTGACGACATTATAACAACGATATTGAAATATATTTTCTAAATATTAAGGTATTATATGTGTTGTTATAAATAAGCCAACATAAAATGTTAAAAACTAGCTAGAATAGTGACTCTTTTGTGAAATATACAAAAATGTGATATATTATGCCTTGTTATATGGTGTATTTGTACATGTTATGACGTGCTCTCTTAACGTGTTTGTGCTAGGCTAGGCCACGTGCTTATCCGTGCAGCGTCTTTGTCTTGACAGGGGCTGGGCCACATGGTGTATTTTCCATTTTTAGCTTTCTTCTTCCTCTTTTTGTTTCCATTCCCAAAGAGTGTTTTTGACACAGTCATTAGAAACCCATTGAAGATTGAAACAATCCAAATAATTTCCTTGTAGTATCGCAGTGTAAGAAGATATGATCATTTGATTCAGCAGACTTTCTTGCAGAGTAAACACCCATTCACAATTATAGTATTCTTCAGTTTATCCATTGTATGAGCAGCATTATAACAAAGAGACCAAATGAAAAAAGATTAGTAATTATAGTATTCTGTCCACAACATTCCTTTTTTATTATGACATAAATTTTTTCAGGAGAAGGTGTTATTTTCATGTAATTAGTAGTGAGTACACTCTTAATAAACACTAGTTTGTAGTTGTATATTCCGATTAGTTCATCATTCAGCCAGTCTTTAGTCACTTTTCCAAAAGACTTTGAAAACTTAGTTGTTTCCGTAATATAGACGGAATGAGGTGAATGCCATATAATTACAAGAAACAAAAATCATTTGGAGACGATCTCAAGCTTATTTGTGCACCTATTCTTCAAGTTTGTCAGGATAAAAACAATATTTTCTACATGCAAGATGGTACTTAGAACGGACGAAAATCTAATACCTAATAAATATTGAAGAAAAATAGATTTGTATTATCAATTGGTGTATTACTACATGGTCTCGGTGATACTGAGTGCATTTAAAATAGAAGTTTAACAAAAATGAAAGTTTTAAGTCTTAACCGATTGGGAGAAGGTGTGGGCTAAAATAAGGGGGCTAAGTTTTAAGTCTTAATGAAAGTTTTAAGTTTTAAGGGGGCTAAAATAAAAATAATAATAAATTTATGGCCTTAGAAGCCCTAACTAACATATAACTAACATATAAATATGGAGAGTCTAGTATCCCGGTCATGGCTAGGTTTAATTGAAAAATCAAGTAGAAATTGACGTTTAGTCCCAAAGTTCTTCGGGCTTAGGACGCTTTAGTCCATCCATCTCAAGCCCAAGATCTGCTTTAATCCAAAAACCTCCTGGAATGCTTTAGTCCAAACTTGGACGATTTAGTCCAAAACCGCGAACGAGTCCCGAGTTTCCGATTTTTCAATATACCATAATTACCCTCGAACGATTCCTTCTATATAAATTGTGATTTTGAAATCGAAACTTTTGGATCTGAAACTTCAATTCAAAACAGGATGCAGCTCAGAGATGATTTGGGAGGCGATTTAACAGTTTCAGAGAGATTTTGATCGTTTCTTCATCATACTTCAACTCGCCTTTTACGTTATTAGTCCAAGAATTTTTGCTGATTTGGAGAGATTTGTTTGAATTCTTAATCTCTGTGTTTGAAGAAACCATGAGTGAGAGATAGATCGATCCAGGATTAGATTGGATTTTGATTTCTAATGGAGCAGAATTCAACTTCAGGTTAGTTTTCTTTTGGTTGTATTTCATCTAATTTTCAGGTTTTGTTTCTGATTTTTAGTTTTTCTGAGTTTCTGAGTTTATGAGTTGATGATATCAATTTGTATAATCTTGAGTTGATATTTTGTTATATACTAGCTTTTTGATTCTCTTGATGATGATGATTTACTGTAAATACTAGATAAATTCGATTTTTGTTACTTGATGTTGATTTTTTTAGTTTTATGATGCATGATAAGAAATCGATGGTGATACTATATCCTAGTCTTCTATTTTTTGTTCCATTAAGATTCTGGAGCTTAATTGATGGAGTATTTTTATCTAGGTTTAACGTTAGTTGATGTTTTTGCATTTTTAAATGTGTACTTTTTATGTACAATCGTTTACTTTGTAGGTTTTATGAATTTTGAAGCTTGGATGTTTTATTATCATTTTTTGTAATATGTAGGGTTCCAAATAAGCCGACAAGTTCATTAATGCTTGTTTTGAATCATGGTGAGCATTCTGCTGTTTTTTGTGTTAATACTAAAATAACCGTAGAAGAATTGAAGCATTTAACATGCAAGCACGGAGGTCTTTGTCTCCTGGGAGTATATGTTTGATTATATGGACAATGCTCAAGTAGTTTATGTGACATTGATATACAACTTCAAAGCTTAATTGGTTTCATGATTCTTATTGATAATGAAGATGTGTATTTGCGTGTGGAATAATTCCGAATCATACTTCTCTTCTAAGTATGGTAGTAGCGAGAGCAGAGTTCCGGGTTCTAAGTCCGGTTGCAAAATGGAGTTCCGCTTCTTGTTCTAAGTCCGGTCTTGTGTAACTCGAAAGTCCTAAGATGGTAAGGGTGTTAGATCATGATGCGACAAGGGTAAGCCTCTTATTATCGATGAATGGAATTATATATTTGACGAGATTGGTAGAGAATTCGTGGGTGGTGTTAAAATGTTAGGATTGCTCTTGATGAATACAAGATGGCTAATTTGGTCACAAGCCTATTATTCTTAAAAATGATAGAACTCGTTTCTTGCAAAATGCGAAGAAGATGGTTGTGCTTGGAGGATTCATTTTGGGCTGTGAATGGTGATACTTCTCAGTTCGTGGCCGAAAGATTCTAACGCTCACGTGTTAGTGGTTTCATACTAGTCCACATTGTCAAAATAGTTAGTTTACTTGCTCGTTAGTTTTTATGTTGATTTGTTTTAGGTGTGCATTGTTGTGCCTTTTAGTAGAAAGTCAAGTACCAACACATGTAGATCTTGTTAGTACTTGTAACAAGTATATGTGGTTCATCACATGAAGTCTTAGATCTTGCTCACGTTAGTTTTTATGTTGATTTGTTTTAGGTGTACTCTTCGTCCATACCAGACTTTTCAACAATTTATCCATTTGATCTTGGAGTCAGAGGTCAAGTACCAACACATGAAATCAAGCATGAGTCACCCACTCCTTAGTCCCGTGGTATACATTGTGGTGTACCTTATTAGTTTTTATGTTGATTTGTTTTAGGTGTACATTGTGCACCTTTACTTGTTGTACTCTTAAAATACATGTTCTTGCTTGGTTTTTGTGTATATAGTGTTGTTTTTGAGATCTTATTAGGTGTTAATTGTGGGTGCACATTACTTATTCCATTTTATTTATTTTTTTGTAGTTGTGGTGTTGGTTTGAGGTTGAAGAGTTCCGCGGTGACAACCAAGTTAATCAAGCATTTGATCACGACAATTTACAGGGTGATCTAGCTTAAAACCCAATCGAGATCATATCACTTTTCAAGAAAATTATGGGTCCAATATTAAGTATCACCATGCCCGTAGAGGGAAAGAAGTCAGTATTTGAAGAGCAGTATGGCGATGATGAGAAGTCGTATAGTGATTTTACTTGGTATGTCAAAGCAATTGAGGAAACTAATCCCGATAGCTATGTGAAGTTTGAAGTTGAGGATGGAACAAATAGATTTCAGAGATATTCGTTTGTTACTTGCTTGCAAGCATAGCTATAAGTATCTCAGCCCATGATTTACTTGGACGCTACTTTTCTTACCGGTAGATACATCTGGGTACTCTTATGGATGCAACATGTATCAACTAAACAATGAGTTTTACCCATTTGCTTTTGCCATCAGACATCCAAAACAAAGATAATCGGTTCGTTTCTGGATAATCTCCAAAACTATTGTCGATGGTCGATGATCGTCCTATTGTTTTCCTTAGTGATCGTGGAGAAGGACTCTTGCAGGCATTCCAAAATATTTTCTAATTCACATCACAATATTGCTTTACCACATCAAATGCAATCTCCCCATTGATCGTGTAATGCTAATTCGAAGCCCGTTCTTGATTTGTTTTACAAAGATGCGTACTCTTACACACCAACAAACTTTGAAGAAGCTTTGAAGGGAATGCATGCAATTGGATCTGGGCATGTTGCTAACTATATCGGGACTATTCCAAAGGAGAAATGGGCAAATGCGTTTTCCTGTATGCGGATATGGTGCTCACTCTTCAACTCTTCTTTGAGTCCTTCAACAACTGGGTTCTTCCTTTTAAAAAGTTGCCCGCATTTGTTCTTCTCGATTCGATACGGTGAGTCTTATGTTTAGTTTTTTATTTATACAACTATGTCTACATTTGTTTTGCATACATGTGTTTTCTTTGATCTGTAGATACATGTATCCAACTCATGTACATTGTTGTACACATTGATTTCCTTGATGTGTACATTTTTGTACACATGTTTTATATGTATTCCTTTTTGGTGTACATATGTTTTTGATTTTATGGTTTGTGTTTTTATCATGTCAGTTTGAAGGTTATGGACAAAATGTATGAGAGAAGGATACTAGGTCTGGAAACATTCAACACTAGGCTCACACTCGTGAATATGAGGCTTTACTAAAGTAAAACATCGACATTGGTCGTATTTGGACCGTTGTTCGGTCCATGGAAAGATTGTATGAAGTCGTCTCCTCGGACTCATTCTCGAGATTTATGCAGCTTGTACATGTCACGCTGTGGCGAGTTAATGGTTTCCTTGTGCACATGCTTGTGCTTTTAATTCAAGCTACTAGAGAAGACATCTATGATTTTGTTGAGTCATACTTCACCACCGAGTGGTATAAAAGGACATACCAGGAGATCATCTTGCCAATCCCCAATTATGACAAGTCGTTGAGACGTATGATCCTAGTGATAGGTTATTGTTCCTATTCTTGTTCCTCCACCAGTGTGAAGAACACAACGAATCGAGGCATCCTTATGAGAAGCAAAAGAGGAAAATGATGTGCACAAAGTGCTTCACACTTGGTCACCACAACAGCTACTGCCCCATGATTTGATGAATTTTTCTATGTTTCATTTTTTCAAAAGATTCTATGTGTTTGGTCTTTACTTTGGTAATGTCTTTTTCAATTTTCTTTGGCGTGGATAATAAGTGCCGGGACATGTGTACCATTCCCGTACACCTTCCCGTGAACTTCGCTTTTTATTTTCCTGTCTTTTTACATGTGTACCACTATGTACACCTTGGTGTACAATGGATGCTACTAGTCTATTTTGTTTAGTAATTACTTATTACTTTTGTTATGTTCAATTTTTTTCTTTATGATATAAAATTTTTAGTAATATACTTATGTCTTTCATTTTCCTCTTTGATTATGAAAAGGGTTATTTGGTGTTTGGTACTTTACATTTTGTCCAATATTAGTGTTTGGTCTAACTTTTGTCCAACTTAGGGTTTGGTACTTGAAAATGACGTTGACCCGCACTGACCAAAGTTAAATCTTGACTTATGTTTACAAATTATTAAAAAAGTTAAATAAAATAAAATTAATAAATGAATTTACAATCGTATCCCTTCACTTTATTAACATTTACACTACATAATAACGGAAAGGTGAACCCATCTTTTTCTTCCTTCTCCAAACACTTCACGGCCGGCCGCTCTATCACTACCCACTAAACTTCATACATGTGTTGTAACATATGACCATCACAAGAACTACTTTCCACTTACCAATAAAAAGAAGCTAACCATTATGAAAACAACAAAATTCTAAATGGAAAAAAAAGCAAAAACGCCACCATTATATCAAACCCATCGATCCAGCTTAACAACTCCATAAACGCTCACCATTATATTCAATACACCATTCCATATCATTTCTCACTATACCCTTTTTGAAACCCGCTAGATTAGTGAATCAAGCATAAAACCAATGATTCCTTCGTATCTCATCAAAATCGCTAATCAAAACCCTAAAAATCACAAATAAAATATGAACCAAACCCTCATGAATTGATAATTTCATCAACTCAAATTGAAACCCAAAACTAATCGAAACCCTAATTTAAGTTCCCATTTGAAACCTCAATTCTTCAAAAAAACGAAACCCTTAATGAACGTGAACCCACCATAACTAAATGAAATCCTAGGGTTTAAATTTCAATAATGGTTTTCTTTATCATTTGATCCGTAAATCAATGTTGATACGTTTATACGATGGTTTCAATGAAAAGAAAGAAATCACATGAAAGTTCTCTCAGAAAGTGAGACGCGCAGAAGGTGAGATGATAGAGAAGAGAAGAATCTCTCGAATAAGAGAGAGTGAATAAGAGAGAAGAGAATGGGATATCGGGGACCGTAGTCTTTCTTTTTTTTGTTACAACCGTTGGATCCTAGATCCCTTTTACAAATGTAAACCAAGTATTTTAAGGTATTTTTATTTTATAAAATTAATTAAATTCTAATCCCAAATACCAACGAAGGTCAACGTTAATTCCAAGTACCAAAGCCTAAGTCGGACAAAAGTTAGACCAAACACTAACATTGACAAAATGTAAGTATCAAAAACCAAATAACCCTTATGAAAATCTAGGAGATCAAAACATGTGTACCTTTATGTACACCTTATGAAAATCATCAACATGTGTACCTTTATGTACACCTTATGAACGATTTTACATATGTCGGTATTCGTGTACAATCAAGTACACCTTAAGAGATCAAAACCTTATGAAAGCTTCTCTATGTCGGTAAGACTGTACAATCAAGTACAAATTTCCAACTAATAAAAATATTAATTCAAGGTATTGATAAGTCATAAACAAAGTTATAAAAACTGAAATTTGATTATGTTGTCTGCAAAGATAGAAAATGTTTAGAAGCAAGCAATTCACAAATTGAATCACTGCAATACAATGCTTGTAGCAGATTTGTACACACAACTGAAATAAACAACTCCATAACACATATAACATGCAATTAACCATAAAACCACTCACAAACTCACATAACATGACATGTTTGGTTTACAAATCTATACACACTGAAGAACAAATAACACAAAAATTGCTCAAAAAGAGATTAATGGATTGTGAATCACAAACACCATGTTTGGTACTAGTATGTACACACCAGCAACAAATAACACAAAAATTGCTCAAAAAGAGACATTAATGGATTGTGAATCATCAGAATACCATGCTGGTGTACTAGTATGTACACACCAAAGAACAAATAACACAAAAATTGCTCAAAAGCCCGACATTAATGGATTGTGAATCATCATAACACCATGTTGGTGTACTAGTATGTACACACCAGAAACAAATAACACAAAAATTGCTCAAAACCGACATTAATGGATTGTGAATCATGCAACACCATGCTTCCAGTACAGATCTGTACACCAGCAACAAATAACACAAAAATTGCTCAAAAACTGACATTAATGGACTTGAATTGTTACCTCTTTTTCTTTGAACAGATGTTGAAGGCTTTGAAGACTTTGATTTGTTCTTAGATGGTGATGTTTTTGAAGTTTCTGGTTCTGAAATTGATGTTGAAGGCTTTGTATTCTTTAATTTCTTCTTAACTGGTGATGTAGGCTTTGTAGTTTTTGAAGTTTTGATCTTGAAATTGATGTTGAATCTCCTAATCCTCTCTAGATCTAGTCTTTGGTCCCGTTGATTTTCGAATTTTTTCACCGCAATCCATGGAGTTGGGGATGAATCTTTTGATGCCGACTTTGATCTCGTCGTTGGTGATGTTGATTTACGATTTTCTTCTCGCAATCGATTGATTTTATTCTTCGGATGATGTTCCATCCTCAACTTGGTGCATTCTTCTTTGAAACTACCTTATTTCCTTTCACCATGATTTCACTCGATACTTCAACCATCTATGTGTTTTAGGTTTTAGTCCTTAAATTTTCTAGGGTGTCTCAAAAGTTTTTCTATATTTTTTTTTGATTTTTTTTCTTCGAAGTTTCGATAAAGCAAAATGGTGCAGTTAGTGAATTTGTCCGTTATGCCAGCTTTTAATAAGTTTTTAATTTAAGGCTAACGTGTCGCAACCACGTTCATTGTGTCGGTTACAAAATCGATTCAATTCATTGCACGTGTGCTTTATTATAAGCGTGCGAAGGGTAGCACGTCTTTTATACAATTTGTGGATTAAAGTGTACCTAGTCAACTAGGTCTGGACTAAAGCGTATTATTATGTGCGGTTTTGGACTGAACCGTTTTTTTCCCAAAAATCAAAGACGCTAGTTAATGACCTCACTGATCACGGATGCTATACTTTAAAATTCTCTCGCTACTCCCAGAAATGGATTCCATCTTAGATCGGAATAACATTACTGGAAACTTCAAGTGGGACTCTTTAGAGCATAGCTTCGACCTTGATACCTTCTTTTAGAACAGACATTACATAAGTCAATTTTCATTTTGATTAACTAAGGAAATGAGAGAAATCATACAGAAACTCATGATTCGAAGCCCGAAAGAGATGTCTCTTCTTTTACCGCAAGAAAATCAGTGTATGGCTACACCTCACTTATGTGGCAAGAACCCATGTTTCATGTAGCAAAAACCTATTGCCACATAAATTTTTTTTGCCACGCCTGTGGCAATAACCTGGGTGGCAAGAAATTATTGCCACACCTTAAATACACTGTAGTAATAGCTAGGTTTTTTGCCACACCAAATGGTGAAGCAATAACATGCGCAAAAAGGTAATTTTTTATTTAATTATTATTGTTTTTACTATTTATTTTATTTGAAAAATCTGTTGCCACACCAAACTGGTGAGGCAATAGTGTGAGGCAAAAAATTTTATTTTTAAAATTTTAAATTATATTCCTTTTCAAACATTTTCGCCTCAAAGACATGAGTACAAAAAAAGACACTTGCCTGCCGCAAAAATGTGTTTAGGGATCACTGTAATCATGTACAATTTGACACAGTAAGCAAATTTTTATGAAAGCATTTCTAACTAAAAATTGAATTGAAACAAAGAAATCAAAATATATAATTAAGAGAAAATGTATGTTACAAAGTAGGGTGGTAAATCAAACTTTACCATAAGAAAAAAACCAGATTAATTTACACAATTTTTGACCTTTAACATTAACCGCGCCACTCAGAAGTAAAGAAATTTTATAATTCAAACGAGATATAATCCATGCTAAAACCATCCCACCCCTAAAACCAAAGCCACCCCCAAATTAAATTTCCAGCCTATTCCATCATGCTAAAACCATCTGCTCCACTCCCCGTAAGCAAAAAAACAAACACCACCAAGGAAAAAGAAATCTAGAAATGGCAGAATATCATCAAGTCTAATGGAAGCTTGAGTTGTACGAGAAATATCATACAAACATGCAGATAAGCATCATACTAATATACCGATAATTTTTACGTGTTAGTTAAGAGATTTTTGAATACTATGAAATCAAGATCAAGAAATAGATACGATCAGTGTGCGGTCTCTACGGCTGCTCCCCAGGTATAACGAGTTATTCCTCGTATCTGTAAGGATGCTCCAAAGGTCCGTAAGGTTGCTGCTAAGGTGCAATAGTTATTGTCCATGTATGCAAGGTTGTTCCCCATTTCATTCCCTCATCCGCCTAACAGAACCTTCCTCTCGCTCTTTCGTTTGTCTTTTAAAATTTTCGTTTCTATCAGAACTGGGCATTGTAGATACTACGTTTACAAAGATTTCATCACTGATAGGTTGTAGGTTACCATCCACGTACAACCCGGATGGTTCCCTCATTTGGACCTACGTGTATCATAAAACTTTTAGGTTAAAGGATCTGATCTCCTAAGAGTATCATAAAATGTTCATAAACTTTTCTACTATCTTTAATCACATGGACTTTAACAAACACATCACCGTCAGTTGGTGGGTTCCCTCCATTCTCTTGGGCCTATACAATTTCATCACTAACAATGAAATGATCTATGGTAATTGATAGCAAACTCATATGAAAAATTGCATATAAAGAATATCCCCACAACTTTAAAGAACAAAAAAAAAAAAAAAAAACGATGACACTATCCAATGTCTAGTAGCATATGGTATTCCCATTCTTGACAAGGTTTGCAATGTGCAACTAAGGCAAGTTGGACGATAATTAACAGGGACGGAGCCAAGACATTTACTTTATGGGGTCAAATGCATTTCCTTTCCAACATTCATTTTTTTTTTTTTTTTTTTTTTATCCATAACTATATTACAACTTAAAGTAATAAGAAAGCTTATCTAGTGTAAATCCTTACCGTTTTCGTGATCAACAAAGCATCCTTTAAAGGCCATGACAACAATCTTGGCGAATGATTTGTGCTTACTGATGCCAATAGCTTTCGTACCCAATCACCCTGAAATAACAAATCAAATATATATACAGATTACATACAGCCATTTGTTGTTAGTATAGCATTTGTTAGCGGAGATGATGTGTGTTCATTTATATTGCCACCGTATTATTTTGAAGGCGACGATAGATCAACCGTAACCCATATTATATACTTACATTGCAAATTTCTAATACTTACTTATATACTTACATTGCAAATTTCTAAATGCATAACCTCCAGCCATGTACCCACTGAAAAATCAAGATTAAACACCTATTAAGCTTAATAGATTAATAGTTTATCAGTTTAGCAATCAAATCTGATAACAATATCAACCCTAAGATCAAATACTAAACCTTGAATAACTTCAAATTTCCAAACTAAAAAGTGACTGTAAAGACCAACTTAAAGTACCGTAAATTGCATTTAAAGCTAGTTCTGAATCATATAATAATAAAGGGTGCAACCAGTATTCACCGTATAAAACACTATTCTTATAAGAAACAAATATCCCAGGAATGGAAAACAAGGCACTAGCTTTGTCTTACCACTAGCTAATGACAAGATTCATACATGGATGACAGAGCCAAACAGCTAACTTGAATCATATCATACAATGCAAACAATTTACTCTCAATCTTTTCATAAAGATCAACTAACCACTCTAGAATTCTAATGAATCCGAAAAATCTCCCGACAGAATCAAAATATGATTTTAGTGCTACAATAACAAGCATACACCAGAATATCAGACTTTGCACAACCAAAACAAATTTAAATTGACTCATCTAAACACAACCAAGTCAAAGGAAGTCTCTGAAACTTTCCGACCATTGCTGAAAACATAACCAGAGTACAACATATTCTCGATTGGATGTGGAACAAGATACAAAACCATAATAAAAATAACAATTCTCAAGAACACTACAAACATGCAATAATTTCTTGAGCTCATCATGATAATTATGAAAATTCACTACACCAAATTCCAGGATTAGTAACAGCAATTCGTAACGGCTTATGGGCCGTTACAAATTTCCCGCTACAACGGGTCAAGTTATAAAATATTCGTAATAGCAGGAGTCAAGCCATTAATTTTTCTAAAAATTCGTAATGTAGATCAGCCATTTGGCCCTTTTTATACGCGTGCGAGTCACATGCTTGGTCACACTTGGGTCGTAACACACGAGTTTTATCTCGGGCCCACACTTTCCACCCATCCATCTAAACCGCTTATACCTAAACTTATATCTATACCCTTCATATTTTTTCTCGAGATGCAACACAACAATAAAAGCCCTAGTTTTTATTCCCTACCCAAATCTCACTTCCTATCTCTATCTTTCCGCCTCTTCTTCTCAGCTCTTCCTCTCAGTTGCTCTCTCTCAATCTCTCTACCCAAACTTAGATTGACAGAGATGAACACTACAAAATCTCTCGATTTCTCATAAAACTCTAGTTTCTATACACAGATTCACTTTCCTCCTTCCAAACACTACAAAATCTCTCGATTTCGCCTTGCTTGTAGATCTACGTGTTTCTACTCAAGTCTCTCGGATTTATCTCTTTTACATCTCTTCCTCTACCCGAAGATCAAAATCTTCCGACCGGGAGGTAATAATCAGTTTTTTTTTGTTTTTTTCGGAGTTTTAACTGTTTTGTGTTGGTTTTTTTGATTGATGGCCAATGATTGATTGATTTGATTCATGATGATTATGTCTATTTATGACTATGGATTTAGGGTTTTCATAGATTTTTTTTTTAATTTTTTTGTTTTTATAAATAGGTTGGAGAAATTCTCTCTTCCGTTTTTCAGCATGAAGAAATTGATTGAGGCAAGATGTGTTGTTTTGGTCAGGTATTTTTCTATAAATTTCATTTTATATTGAAGGTGTAGTAAACATAGTATAGATAGGGTTCATACCAATTTATTTATCAATCGAATTGGATGATTAGTGCTAATTGAGCATGAGATATCTCATTTGTACATATCTCTCGATTTTAAATTTTGGGGGTGTGTAAATTGATAAATTAGATATCTATTTTAGAACTAGGGTTCTATATTTGAATTTGGGGATTTTCCCAAATCGATATCTAATTTATGGTTAATGCTTGCATGGGTTTGTGTTATAATAAGTGATCCGATTAACCTCTATTTTTTTCACTATTAAATCCCTTTACATTTTTTGAGACTGATTTTTGAATGGTGAAAATAATGGTTAGCTTGCATTTGATCCCTTTAATGGTAATCGCAGTCCTGGCGGTGAGAAGCCACCACACAACCTAAAATTGATTGGGACATTACCTACGATTTTGGGGATGTCAAGTGCTAAACTTGCAAATGAGAATTGGGAGATCATGAACAGTCCCTCATCGCCGAATTATATCTATTGAAGGAAGAGATAGCACTACATCTAGATTTTCAATGAACAAAATATGTAGCGACACTCTACATTAGGAAGTTTCAACTTAATTTGAGGTTGTTGCGTCTTATAGTCGTTCCTTCGCTACTCTATGGTCGAAAGTCAGAAATGTTAGCTTTGTGACTCGACTTCTTGACGTATAATTTCGCTTTAGCTTGTGTGCCCCTTAATTAGGAGATAACCGATAAACATTTAACCAATCAAAACAAATTTCTCCAAACCAACTATGGTCTAGCATGATCCATTAGTATGCAAATTTTAAAAGGCAGGGATAAGGTTCAAATTTGAGCTTTGAAAAGATTAATCATTAAGATATTTTGGTACATCTACTCATTAAAAATACTCTAACATGTCAGCAGATTTGGTAAATATCATTTATAATCGTGCAAACCATTTAGAGTGTTGAAGCAACTTGTCATATGTGAAAGCAACATATATGCCAGATAAGCAATTCTCATGGCTTTGAGTTCAATAGCTTCTTTGGCGCTTATCAATGTTACTGAATTTTATACTTCAATTTTTGCACTTAAAGTATGCTACTAACATAGGAAGCACTCATAACTTCATTAAGGCTTCAAGAGTGGTGATATGATATAAAAATGAGATGTTTTACTTTTCAAACCCCGGTGTTAAGGTCTCGATTATAACACACAAATTTTGATACCAAGATGGTATTTAGATAGTATTCACGTACACAAGCATGTGTCCAGTATCTTCAACCATGTTTGACTATCCCTTGTTCTTATTATGCATTTTGTTTTGTAGGATATCTCCTGGAATTGATGAGCTTATCAAAACTCTAAAAGCTAAGAACACCGATGTCTATCTCGATCTCAGAGGCTTTCGTCAAATGATCCATGTATAACACTTGAGTCTCATAAACCTCTTGTCTTGTCACTTTGTTTCTTAATTTTCCCTCATAAACACAATACATGAATATTCCCTTTCACATTTCTTTCCCAACTAACACTTTATTCTGACTAACATTGAAGCCGGTGGCATTAGTCCTTGGAATCCCTGTAGAAGATATTTTGCTAATCAGCTGTTGTTCGGAAGTTCTGGCGAGTTTGTGGGGTTTGACAAGAATGAACCTACTTCGAGAAGTGGTGGAAAATCCACAGCCGTCGAAAACTTAAGAAAGGTAAAAAGCCCCTACACTGTTCGATTGTATGTCTCTAGTTGTTAAATTGTTCCACGCTTTTATATTTGATCTCCTAATTCGATTGCATTTGCGATCACATCAATACAAGAAAATGGTCATGATTGGAGACGTGGCAATCGATCTCGAGGTAAGGAAATTCGTGTTATTCTAACGATTGATACTTTATTTTTCTAGTGTATGCTAGTATGAACACCAAGAAAAACCAAAAGCATTTTGTATTTCAACTTGAGCGATTACAAATTTTTTGAAACATGATGTGTTGTGTTTATTCTAACAGTTGATACTTTAATCTAACCTATCAACACTTTCCATGGAAGTTATAATACGTATTACACACCACCTATTTGGCTAAGTTATCACCATGGGAACCACTACAATTCACTTGTTGATCCTCGCAGATCGCCATTGGTGCTGGCCTTGGGTTCAAAGAGTCTTGAGGTTAGTAGGAACTTTTTCTCATTTTGTTCAAAGCTCAACAGGACCAACAGATAGATAATGTGGCATATTGATTTCTCATTCTGCTCTTAATTAGATTATTAGACGATCTTCCCGAATCGTATTCATCGTTGTTTATTACTTTTTTCTCTAACTATATCCATTAGATGATCAAGTTGTTTCTAAGTTGTATTCTCATCTAAAAACAGCTCTTCTTTCCGAGGGTCGATTTTATTCGGATCTCGAAATGACCGAGAAGGAAATGGAGCGCATGGTAATAGAAGCTTCACGAATGGAAACGATGATATCTTCAAACGAAGCTTAGCTTTCGAGGAGTCTTCCACCTCTAGTGCAGATCCTTCATCTTCCGGTCGAGTAAGTTTTGACTTTCGATATCTCGAACCTCCGAGAAAAATCCTTTCAAGTGGAGCTTAAGTGAAATAGCTTCCTTAGAGATTCTCGCAGAGACACTTAGGAGTTGAAGTGCCACCCGAGCCTTGTGTTGTTATCATGTCTTCAATCATCATCGATACCTTGTATTCCATGGTTTGTTTTCTTCTATCATGCACATTTCCACTTCTTTGAAGACTTGCTAATGTAAGTTATCGTTCTTTGCGGGAAGTAATTAGGTGTTGAAGTGTTTTCACGGATCGTAGTCCGGGTGCGCTTGTTTAATTGTGCAACAAGTATGAATAGTGAGATCCCGAGAGACTGGTATCACACCGCAAAAGAATTATTGTCATTCAATCAAGGTGCGGACCACTTTTATAATATTTGTTACAGAGAACTTGTATTCCCTTAGAACAAAAGAACTCATTTAGTCTTTCAAATAAATTTACTTAACAAGATTTGTATTCCTTAGAACTTGGGAATTCTCCTGGATATAAATTGATTGAATATACTTAGGAAGAATAGAAAAAGTTATTGTTGAATGTGGCTAGATGGATTGGATGATAGTTTTATGAGGTTACTTTGAATTCGACTTATTTCCGGTAGTAAATGAACCGCGGTCAGCCTTGACCAGTCAAGGTTGATCAAGCAATAATTTTTTGCCGTTACAAAAAGTTCGTAACGGCTCTAAGTCATTACAATCTGCCACGTAGTAACGGACTCTAAGTCAGTTACATCCTCGCCACGTAGTAACGGCTCGTCAACGTTACGACAACGTTGTTACAAAAAAATTTCAGTAACGCCCTGAGTGTTACCACGTGGCAAATTCGTAACGACTCACGGTACATTACGAGAGCCGTTACAACAAAAATTCATGAACGACCACAAAGCCGTTACAAAAAAATGTAACACCCACTTTTGCAACAGGCAAGAGCCGTTACAACCCGTTTAGTAACGGCTTGGTTAGTACTAATCCCAGAATTTGGTGTAGTGATTGAAAGCCCCTTTCGAACTAATCATGATGATTATGGAAACAAAAATCTACTCAGTGGCCGATCAGTAAATCACACCAAAACAAATTAAAGAAAACCCTATAAAAAATAAGAACCATCTTGAAATTGAAATTTCAGAGAGAGGTGAGAAATTAACCTTTTGTGAGTCTCTAGAGAGTGTCGAAAACAGAAACCCCCATATCAACCGAATATTACAAAGGTAAATTTCGGTTTCTCGAAAATAAAAAGAAAAAGAATTTAACAAATATTTTTAGCTTTACGTATATGACGGAAAAGGTGAGTTTCTGGTTTTAATAATTATATTTTTCTGTATTTTTATAGCTGTTGCAACACCTATGTGGAAAAAACTTGAACTATTGCGACATCGTCAAACAATGCGAGGCAAAAACTTATAATCTGCCTCATCTATTCTTAAATGTGGCAAAATATCTGACTTAACGCCACACCTATAATTCAGTGAGGCTAAAACCTCTCTATTGCCACATTATTTATGGATGTGTGGTAAAATAGTGTGGCAATAGACCCCTTTTCTTGTATTGACACTCCTGAATACCTAGCTACAACAACAAAAGACCCTCGTTAGCTACTAGCGGTTGGGGTGCCACTTAGTTCAAACCCAATAGGCACAATATTCCCAGACTTCTCTAGATCTAAACTTTCCCGAATTCATCAGCTCTTGCTCAACTTATCAGTCTTAAACTCTTTCTCCTTTAACCAAGTCCACTTCCACAACTCCTTGCCAAGAATATTCTCTACAAACACTTGGACCTGATGCCTCTACCTACCGGATAGACCAGATTCTAAAAACTTTTCCTAAGCTTAGATCAAGCTGAAGACAAACCAAATGCGGTAGTTTCCTTTAACTTACAGTTTCACCGTATTAATATAGAAGGTATAACTGAGTTAAATAGAGATTATAGGCTAAAATTAGAGATTTTTAATTATACTATTATTAGGATTTTAGGGGCGCATAGCCACGGTTCTGACACGTGGCCACCAATTTTGTTTGGAAATTATCGGATTATAAAAATAAAAAAATAAAAAAAACCGACATCAATATTTCATTGAGATAACAGTATTTAAGTTAGGTTGTAATCATGCAATTAATTGTTTATACGAGCTTGATTAAGTTGGTGGAAATAAATACTAAATTATCATGCTTGTATGCTTGTATTTATAAAATTTATTTGCTAGTGTTATTTTTCCTTAAAAGGGGATGATGACTTAGATCGCAGATTTCTTTTATTTTTTTGTATCATTGTAAAATCATTAATATTGCCGGGAAACTTTTAGGATGGTGGAGAAAACTGATGATGTGCAACTTTTTTTAGCGACGTATTTTTAAACATTTCCATATAAATAAGTGAATGTTTGACAAAACAAGGGATTGTCGGAGTTTTCATCGATAGAGTTTGGTTGATAGAAATTAATACTAGAATCTACGTACCTTTAAATCACATTGTATGCAGATTTCACAATGAAGTTAATAGAGGTTATATGAGGCCAGATCAATCTGTCTTCTCTTAGCAAAGGTATTTTAGTGTTAAGACTTTTAGTGTTGTTGTCAACATTAAAAAAAGAAATGCACAAAATTTATATTACAATGCTTATAGTATCCTGATTTATGAATTCATAATCTAAGGAAAGGGGATCAGAAGCATTTCTTATCTAGTTGTTAGAGAATATATTAATGCCCATTTTCACTTCCCAAACAACATAAAATTTCAAAACATCAAGACCATAGAGAATAATTCTCCATACCCACCAAGCGTCTTTCACTCCAGGGTGACGAAGTGACCAAAACCTCCTTGCATTTTTTGAGAGTAAACTTTGCTTCACTATTTAAATATACCGAAAGTCTCTTTGAGACTTTTTTATCTTATGGATGACATTATCAGGAATTATAAATGTATATATATGACAGATAGAGCTAGTTTTAAGAACATGGTTAATAAGAACAGATCTACCAGTTTGAGTAAGTTTTTTTCCTTTCCATTTTGCTAGCTTTTATCAAATTGAAAAGCATCAATTTTTGACCTACCAATAAAGAAGGAGACACCTAAGTATTTCTATTCTGATGGTACTTTCTTAACATTTAGAGATCTAATGTGAAACACACAAAGTTTAGGACGAACATTTTTACTGAAGAAACAACCTGATTTAGGGAAATTAATGGCTTGACCAAAACAAGCAGAAAAATCATTAATTATAGACATAAGGTTATCAGCTTCATTATGAGTAGCTTTACAAAATACAAGGTAATCATCAACAACGGGAAGAAGGGATATACTAAGGGTCCCTTTGGTAACTTTGATGTCATTTAGCAGCTGGTTAGACTCACAATGTGAAATAAACCTAGAGATGACTCCTTGCATATGATAAAAACATAAGGAGACAAGGGTACTTGTCTAACACCCCTAGTTGCGTATAAGGAGAATCATTGCAGCATGATTTAAATATTAGTGGTGCTGATGCATTGATAAATTATATCACACCACTCATTTAGAAAACCAAAACTCTTAAGAACATCAATCGAGAAAAGAACACTCTATCATTTCAAGAATTATAGACACATCCAATTTGAGTCCCATATTAAACCACCTATGTCTTTTTTTTTCCTTCATACTATGAACTAACTCATTTAAAATCACTACATTATCTTGAATATGTCTGTTAGGTACATAAGCAACTAAAGGTGAGTTCATTTTGCTGAGTAGAGGTTTCATTCTATTTATAATGATTTTGGAGATTATTTTATAAATGGTGTTACATAAAGAGATTGGTCTACAATCGATTGGTAAATGAATTATTAGTTTTTAGAAAATAGAGAAAGAAATGTATGATTCGTCTAGGAGATGTTTTGACTCAAATAAACAATCTCCAGAATATCATATTGCACTAATCCCATGTTCTGCTTGTAAAAACCTAGTGAAAAGCCATCAAGTCCTAGAGCAGACCACTGATCCAATTTCTCGATGGTGTCTCTAATTTTTTTAGAGTAATGAGACTCAATGATTTGTCATTGTCCACATTAGAGATACATGATTCATGCAGCTGAGAAAATCCATATTTTGGATACGATTGGTAGAAGTAGCAACATTGCTAATGATTACTAATAAACCTTCCAGTAGCTGTCGGTCATTAGACCATTGACCATTGTTCAATTTCAAAGAAGATATGTGATTGAGCATTTTCTTCTATTCACATAAGTATGATAAAAGATTACGTAGTATTTTTATCAAACCTTTTGATGTAATCTTCTCTTCAAATCTAAGCATAAATATGGGTACATTATTTATATGTCCCTACTTTTGACACCCAATAAATATATCCTTATGCAACAATAAATATGTCCCTCCTTTTTTAATAACCTTATCCATTTAATATTAGATTACCTTAATACCCTCACCCATATAATATTTTTTCTTCATTTCAAAATGGAACAAATTTCTTCCACTACCACTTCACCACCACCACTAGCATCACTACCACCACCACCAACATTCAACTACCATTCCACCACCACCGTTCAACAACCACCACCTACCAACCGCCGCCACCACTAATATTCCACCACCACTCCTTCACCACCACCATTACACCACCACCAGTCCTCCACCACCACTAGTCTGTTGCCGCCACCACCACTAGTTCTTCGCCGCCACCACTCCATCCGCCGCCGCCGCCACCATCAAGTTCAAATATTTTGTATCAACAACAATAGTTGATCTACATAAAAATAGAACCAAAAGTAGAAGTTTATTTAGTTTAGGGGATCAACAACGATAATTGATCCAAGAAAAAAAGGATAAACAGCAGTTGATCCAATTTTAGTGGATCAACAATGGAAGTTGATCCATGTAAATTGGATCAACAATGAAAGTTGATCCATGTAAAATGGAGTGAACTTGGCGTGAGTCGAACACGCATCATCGACATGGAGTCGACCATGCTACCATTGCACCACAAGTTCAACATTGGAAGAAATTTACATGATTTAAACTACAAAGCATGATTTAAACTACAAGTATAATTATACTTATCCAATGAAATATCGTCAACAATAGGAGTTCAAATGATCAACAACATGTAGTTGATCCCATATAGATGGATCAAAAACCATAGTTGATCAAATAAAAAATTGGGTCAACAACAGGAGTTTATCCCACAAAATGGATCAACAACAACAATTGATCCCATAAAAACATATAAACAACAACAAATTGATCATTACCTCCGTAGCTTCATAAACACCAACAACTCCAAGACCGACTTCAAAACCAATCTCGACAACTACAACAAACGAAACCACCATTCTACTACTATTTCCATGACTAATTTCTCATTCATACCTCTCCACTATTACCGCCACCAACAAATCACACATCTCTAGCACCACCACCACCACCAAAACAACCACAACCAAAATCCAACACCAGTTTCATCATTCCAACCAAAACCACTATAGTTGATCCAATAAAAATTTGGGTCAACAACAGGAGTTGATCCAAAATATATGGATCAACAACCATAGTCGATCCAAAATATATGGATCAACAACCATAGTTAATCCAATATCACTGCCTGGTTCAACCTAGATAACCACCATATTTCATTCAAGAACAAGCTTCAATATCTCAGAACAACAACTCATACCAACACTTGCCACTAACAAATCACACATCTCCAAAGACCACCACCACCACCAAAACAACCACAACCAAAATCCAACACCAATTTCATCATTCCAACCAAAACCACCATAGTTGATCCAATAAAAAATTGGGTCAACAATAGAGTTGATCAAAATATATGGATCAACAACCATAGTTGATCCCATATCACCGCTTTCAACCTAGATAACCACCAACAAATCACATCTCAAGACCTACCACCACCACCACCACTAAAACAACTGTAACCAAAATCCAACACCAATTTTATCATTCCATTAAAACCACCTCCGTCTACATCATCAATTTCTTAGTTCTAAACTATTCTAATCTACGTCAGAATCACTCACAATACCACCAGTACCGAAAGAAACATACCTCATCCGCCGTCGCTGCTACACCACCACCATAAATACTAACCTGAACCAGATCTCGATCTATAATTGCAACATAAAAATAGATCTCGATCTATTTAAATCCGATTTCAAATTCAGTTTTTAGAAGAAGAAAGAAGAAAGTGGTCGTAGTTGCAGAGGTGGTGGTGGAGATGATGTTGATGATAGTTCGATTAAATCTGAATCCATTAGTGGTGATGGT
Source organism: Papaver armeniacum (assembly GCA_023531295.1). Lineage (NCBI taxonomy): Eukaryota > Viridiplantae > Streptophyta > Magnoliopsida > Ranunculales > Papaveraceae > Papaver > Papaver armeniacum. Next base: position 3,296 of record JAJJWW010016011.1, on the reverse strand, counting down.
TGTTTTAAGAAGAGAATTTAGACAATACAATCCTATTTTTGACCGGGAGACAAGAGTGAAAGACTTAAGGGCAATAGGATTTGGAGAAGATGGCTCTCCTGTTAGAATAGATAATGTTCTGAACAAAGGCAGAAGGTGGTGATAGTTGCAGAGATGGTGACGATGAAGATGATGGTGGTGGTGGGATTGGTTTGGTTTGATTTTCAATCACAGATCTCTCTCTCAAAATCTCAAATCTAGTCCATCTCAAATCTAATTGATTTCTGAATCTGTTGTAAAGATGGAGATGTAGATGGTAACTGAGGAGATGGTGATGGTACTGGTGGTGTTGGTTGTGGTGGCGTCAGTGATGGTAATGATGGCGGCATCGAATATACTGTGGTGTTGGTGTGGTGGTGTTGGTGTGTTTCTCAGACTGAAGAAGAAGGTTTTGTATATAGGGTAATACATAAAGGTTAAAAAAGGAAATCATGAAAATAATTTTTTTAAATAAAATTTCAATTATGCCATCAGGGACATTTATAAAGTCTGTTAGGGATATTTATGAAGACCCATCAAAAGGAGGGACAATAATTCAATTACCACCATAAATATCCTGTTGGATTTTTTTTTCTTCCAATGCTCAAGATTATTTTCAACTCGATTCATAATCTCAAAGTTCTATGTGGTGGCATAGAATTTAGATTTTTCTGTTTGCAATTAAGGTCTTAATTCTATGATCAAAACTTTCAAAATAAGTAATATTCTAGTTTTTGAGTCCACGCTTGACATTCCTTAATATTTTTACAGATTTAAAAGACGGTGAGCCCCTTACATATATATAACAAAATCTTAAAAAACGGTCTAATATGAGGATCTAAACAAACGGCTTATCAATTAAAATCTTCTGGATATATAACATTTTCTTTTTGACATCAGTATTTTCGGTGTATCTTATGTAATTAGTAGGTAATTATGAAAATAAACTCCTTACACCTTATTAATTAACTGTTCATATGACCTAGATGAAGTTATTGCGATCGAGTTCTAATCATAATTTATACGGTTTGTATTTTGTATTGATATAATTTGCTTGCTAGTGTTTTATTTTTAAGTTGAATAAGTTCTAAATTCTAGTGATTTATCACAAATTTATTTTACTCGTTTTAAACCATTGTCAAATAAATACCAGCATTGTTTAATTTTTTTAGGATTGTGTAGAAAACTAATGTCAAATAGTAGTAGTGATTTTGTGATTGTGTAGAAAATTAATGTCAAATAGTAGCATTGACGTTTGAAATTCATGTTTTCCTCCAAAATGACTTTTGGAAACTCCAAAATAGATGAAAAATATTAAAGTGAATGAGTTTTTTAGGGGATGATTCCTCTGTTGCTTGGTGTAGTTGCGGGAAATCCCACACTACACCCCTTACTCAATTTTGCTTAATTAATCCATTGAAAGATGTAAGATCAAGAATATTTATTGATTGAGTCCATGAAATGTTTACACAGGATAATAGAATTACACTTAGAAATTAAAACACTCTTAAACTTTCTCTCTCCTATTGACTTGCTTAACAATTCCAAAAAGATCTCTCCCCTTCAACAGACTCATTTAGCCCTTTATATAGGGTAATACATAGTGGATGACAGCTAAGTTATCCTTATTTTCGGTAATATCTCGCGAAGTGTCGCAAATGCACAAATACTCATTCTCGCGACACTTCTTACCCCTCGCCAGGTTTCATGTCTTCCAATTGTTTTGTTTACCATTAATCATTGCGTCATTTATTTTAGCTATCTGCGACTGCCTCGCGACACCGTCGTTTATTAATCCCGCGAGCCTTGTACGTTGCGATATTATGATCCTACATCTTGCCTCTTTTTCCTTAAATATTGCTTGAAGAGCGATCTTTAAGGAAAACTCTGTTGTTGTAGTAATCTTTGATCTTTGTTGATGAAGGAACGAGCGGAAGAATACTGGACTTGAAAAGTACGTACTTGCCTCTATTCTTTTGTGAAGTTCCAAAGATTCTTTGTAATATATATACGAAGTGTCGTTTCTTGCCTCATGAATTACGTGAAAATAATCAATTTCGCAGCTATTCTCGCTTTATTAGGAAATATGTTGTATATTTGGATTCTCGCTAAAGTTCTTTTAAATGCGGCTTCCTTGGATTTAGTAGTGACCATTTACACGTGTCTATATTTACCTCTTTTACCGGTGCATTTAATGTTAACCGGTCATAATATTTTTTCTCATCTATTTATAGGAGTACCCCCTATGAAGAATTTTCCTTTTCTTTTTCATCTTCTTCATCGATCTCAGTGTTCTTCTTCTTCATCGTTAAAGTGTTTACCTATTATTGTCTCTTACCGTCTTCTTCACCACTTTTGCTATTCCCTATCAGTTGTTACTCTCATGGCGTCCGTGTTTGTTAATTTTGCTATATCTGGCCGATTTTGTGGTTGATCAAATTTGAGATTAGCTTTTCTTGTTGAGATCACTGGTATGATTAACTTTGTAGTTCTTTTTCGCCATTGTTGTTTAGCAAGAACCAACCCAGAACTAAATTTACCGTGAAGGACCCTCTTCTTTCTTTGGGCTCGCCACCTAAACCTACTTCATAACAAGAATCCCTTACGCAACCAAAGCCCTTTTTCGCAGCAAAATCTATGCGCTACAAAAAGACAACTGAAGTGACAAGGTATTTAAGAAACATTTGTTTTTATTAACAATATATTGTTGCCTCTGCTTCTTATTTAATTTGTCATTCGCAGGGATGATAAAACTACTGGTAATACTCCCAAAAGGCTTCGCTACTCTAAGCCTCGTTACCCCCAACATTCCGTTTCCTTCATTCACACTCTTCGTCCCTCGCGAAATCTTCGCAAGATAATTTTGTGCCTCTTTCTTCCGGTAACATTACAATGACAATATTTCTATACCTCAACTCCTCATAGACCAAGTTCCTTACAACTGTCCTCCTACAAACGATATTATACCTCCTCCCTTTATCAATATCCCACTGCTATTTCTCCAATCACTTCTCTCCTCGAAACCTCCCTCTTCTCATGAGGTTCCTTTGACAAAAAAGACGACTGTCTTCTTTGTTTGAACAAATTCCTCTAACTTAAAATTTGGGGGATAGATGTGGCCTTTGCTGTTCTTTGATCTTGTGAATGATGCCAAAAAGACTTCTGGCGATCTGTCAAATCAATGTTCCATGAGATTTTGAGTAAGCATCTTGGTCCCGATAAGGTCTCGCAAGCATCTTTAGTTCAAGAAATTAACACTACAGGAAAAATATACATCT
>JAJJWW010016010.1:0-28174 GCA_023531295.1 Papaver armeniacum | reverse complement strand
TTTCTAGCCTATTTTTAGATGTCTCGGACTAGGACATAGATTGTGTAGTTGAGCTTAGTTTTCACGGAGTTCATCATTTGAAGACGAAGAACTACTAAGGGGAGCTTATGGAACTTCTTCGACAAAAGGTATGTGGAGACTTGAACTCATCTATCACTTGGAAAGTCTATTTCTACTATCTCCTATATTGAGACATAAGTCGGTGTTACGATATAGTTTTCTCTATACACATTTGAGATTTCGAGCTGAGTATATCTCGCTTACATATTTCTCGAAATATGTGTTGGTAACTCTTCGCTTTGACCAAGTTCATCTTATATCATGATAAAATTTCCGAGTAACATCTTACATGGTTTCGATAATGATTATTTCAATATCTTGAAAATTGCTTTGATGCTAATAGTGTGTGAAAACGGCTATTGTCATCCTCTAAGAATGTTTCAATGATTGAAATAAAGAGTTTAGAATCTTGTAACCATCTTTGGATATAAGCATAGTGTGTTCGCACATTAGTGTATAAGTCCAAAACCGGGAACCTAAAGTATGCATACTTGTGTGTATACAAAATGGTTGTAGGAGACTGGGTAAGTACGCATACTAGCGGAAGTTCACATCCGTGAATTTCTGCTGAGTTTGAAATAAAAAACCAAATTCATCCGGTTACCTAAAGTACGCGTACCCATACGCATACTGGCTGAATTTCACGTCCGTGAATTTCTGCTGAGTTTGAAAACTAAAACAAACTCAAATCCAGTCACTTAAGTACGCATACCAGTACGCATACTTAAGTATGCTACTTTCTAAAATCGGTTGTACATGAACCTAAACATTTATCAATAAGGAATGCAATCTTTGCAAACCGTGGATATAATGTTCACGTATTGATTCGAGTGAATCAAACCGATTATGCTTCAATTGTGTTCTTGTATAATTCTATGAGAACATAGCAATTGAACAACTATTTAACTAGTTTCATTTGAGTCATTTGAACTAGTTATGGTTAAGATGAATAAGGTTGATATGAGAGTAATCATATGGCTAACCTCGGTTAACTATTTGTGAACCAACATGGTGTACACGTTTAGGTACGGTTACATAAACCTAAATGAGGGTACATTTCATTTGTGTGTAACAAGCTAAGTTCGATCTAACGGTTGAAAGATATTAGCTTGGTTGAATCAGAGTTTTTCATCTAACGGTGAATATTGAATGCTTTGTTACCAAGGTAACTTGGATTGCAAACCATGATTTGAAAACTATATAAAGGAGAACTCTAGCAACTGGGAAACCTAATGCCCACGCCTTCGTGTGTTACTAGTTGCATAACCAGAGTCGATTCTCCTTTAACCTTAGGTTTCTTCTCGAGACCCTGCTAGGTTAACGACTTGAATACTTCATTGGGATTGTGAAGCCGGATCCAACTATTATCTTTGTAGTTGCGTGTTACGATCTTGTTGTTTCTATCGTGTTGAGTACAATTGAAATAATTGACTTGAGATTTATATCTCCGATAGGCAAGATAGAAAAGTAATCACAAACACCTTCGTCTCATCGTTTGTGATTCCACAATATCTTCTTCCGCTAGTCGATTAAGATTATTGTGAGGTGATTGATAATTCTAGGTCTGTTCTTCGGGAATATAAGTCCGGGTTATCAATTGGTTCATGTTCACCTTGATTTATCAAAAGATGGAACAAAAACTCTTGGGTATTTACGTGGGAGACAGATTTATTCAATCCTATAGACTTTTACTGTGTGAGACATATTTGTCTATCAAGTCTTCGACTTTGGGTCGTAGAAACTCTTAGTTGTGGGTGAGATCGGCTAAGGGAATCAAGTGCGTAGTATCCTGTCGGGATTAGAGGCGTAAGGAGCGCAGCTGTACCTTGACTCGGTGTGAGATTGATGAGGGTTCAACTAAAGTCCGATCTCGAAGTTAATTGGTAGTAGGCTAGTGTCTATAGCGGTTTAATACAATGTGGTGTTCAATATGGACTAGGTCTCAGGGTTTTTCTTCATTTGCGGGTTACTCGTTAACAAAATTCCGGTGTACGTGTTATTTCTTTTCCGCATTATATTTTGTTATATAATTGAAATATCACAGGTTGTGCGTTAAGATTAATCAATTAGAATATCCAACCTTTGGTTGTTGATTTACATTGATTGACACTTGAACATTGGTCTTTGGTACTGTTCAAGTTGTTTCATATAAAAATCAGGCTCGCGGATTTCTATCTGTTTGATTTGCTGATTACATTGTGAAACAGAGATATTAAAACTCTTTGATATACTTTATTCTAGATTGAGTCCGACTGTCTAGTTGATTCTCTAGAAAGTGTATTGGAGTAAGTCCTCTCGGAGTTGCCAAACGAATTGTTGGGTGTGGTTGTTAGACCCCGCATTTTCAATTGGTATCGAGGCGAGGCAAACACATTAAAGACCTAATAAGTACTGTGTTTGTAGCGATCTGATACGACATGAGGTGTTATCTCTATAAACTTACCACCGAGTCTTCGATGGCTCAAATTACTTGTGGTGGAAAATTTCTATGCGTGCCTTTCTTCAAGCGCGTGATTTTCAATCATGGGTTTATGTGGTTAATGGCTATGATGCTCCCGTTGTGGCAATAGGGAATGCAACCAGTTCCAAAGAATATTGGTGCATACGATGCTTGCCGAGTTACTTCTTTGCAAAGAAAAACTCCGACGGTTTGAATGCCATCATACATGCCATTACCCCGGATCTTGACACCATGTGACTACGTGCACTCGGTTTAAAGATGCTTGGGATATCTTAGAAACCGTATTCGAAGGAAATACAAGTGAAAATAAAGATAGGCTTCAAAACCTTAATTCTGATTGGGAAAACCTTCGTATGGTAGATGAAGATTCATTTGATGAGTTTAATCACAAAGTTACGAAATTGTTAATGCATCTTTTGCATTGGGTAAGACTATTCCTAAAAAGGACATTGTGATGAAAATTCTCAGATCGCTTCCATCTAGATACGATTCTAAGAAGCATGCCATCGTTGAAGGAAATAACCTTGATGCTATCTCCAGAAACACATTAGTTAGAAAGATAAAGATCTTTGATCATGAGAATACATCCAAAGTCGGAAAGGATGTTGCCTTCAAAGCACAAAAGAAAACTAAATTACTTGACAAAAGTAAAAGTGTTTATATCTATGAGGATGATCTTTGTGAGGCTGATTCATCGGATGACGATCTTGAAAAATCAGTCTATTTGATCACAAGACAGTTTAGGGATCTTCTATTGAAGAGAAGTAAACGGTTTTCTAGAGACAAACCTAGGTAATCTAGTTAAACCTCATAACCGCATTCCTCCTAAAAATAGGGATGCTGACGAGACTAATGACAAGAATATGTCACAGTGCTTCAAGTGTAAAGGTTTTGGTTATTTTGCAAATGAGTGTCCGAATCGTAGAAAATACAATGGAAACAAAGGTCTTGCTGCAACTCTTGATGAAATGTCTGATCACTATGATTCTAATGAAGATGAAAAATCGAGTGTTGCACTTCTTTGTGAAGATATTGATTTTGATAATTGTAGCAATACATATATCCATCTTGATATTCTTCCATAAGAAGACTCAACCAATCTGGAAGAAGAAATTAAACTTTCTGTTGGAAACTCTATGTCTGATTTTTCAGGTTCCACTTTGTGCCTAGCAGCTTGCACATCTCGTGTGTCTGAATCATCTTATCCAGTGACATGCTCTTATTGTTCACTCAAGGGTCATGAACTTTCAAAGTGTTACAAGTATAAACACAAGATGAGACATGTCAAGAGACTTCAACGAAGAGCAAACCGCCTAGCAAGCAAGCTCAAACTTATTCAAAAAACCACTGAGGTATGTAAGATTTTATCCTCTTCGAAGAAGTTGATTTCCAAAGATAGGTCAAGACCACTAGACAAAAGAGTATGGTCTAAACAATTTGATAGACAGGTATTTATGGGTGAAAACTATTTCTGCCGGTTTTGGTAATTTGGGGTGTGTGGATGAGAAATGAATCTAAACCCTAAACAAATGCACTGCACGGAGTGCTTGTGATTCGAGAAATCAATCTGTACAACTCTGGCCTAAACCAAGAAATGGTCGTTCCAGACTTGCTTCGGTCACAAAGTGAAGGATATGGGGTTGATCTTAGGGAGGGAAGCGAAGAAGGTGTTGATATTGTGAAGGTGTTGGCTATGTATGACTTGTATCAGAAAGCTGAACTGGCTTGCGGGATGTAAGCTATCAGTTCCGGTGTTTGAATACGATTGTATCAACACTTTCCCCTCGTTGTCTTGTCTTGCCTTGTTTTTTTGGAAAATAGGGAGGAGAACCTATTTATACAAGTCTTTAAGCCTAACCCTCGTATCTCGTGGGAAGTGGAGAAAGTGGAGTGATGGAGTAGTGGAGTCGTGTGTTGGTGTCACACGACCAGTCTTGCACACTTCTCCCATCATCACTAACCGTCCATGACTTCCTGACACGTTCTTGTGATGGCGCGTTGCATGCTGTACGCTGTAAATCGCCAGACCAATACCCAGTATGTATCCCCCGGTTTGTGACATGATTGATGTCTCGAGTGTGTGGATCGTGGGACCCACAGAAAGTAGCATGTAATGCTAGATTAAATAACTAAGTTATTTAGGAAGTCGATACTTGTGAAGTATCGTGTGTATTCTATGCGCACTGGGACGAGTTATATCTGGCGCATGTATGAAGTATCGTTGTTTGAGCGTCTCAAAATAGCCTCATGTCCAGCTTACTTCATGATGGCTTGGAGGTTGCCTTGACATGTCCTCCTTGGCCGACCACATGGTGTGGTAAAGTGATTTCGGTGGTGATCACCATGACGCCTCATCACCAATTAACTCCTTACGTGAGCCGTATAACCAAGCCGGTGAAGTTGGACGGAGGAGATGAGTCTTTGAGACACTCATCCATGCCCGTTAGTGGAATTAGGTTTTAGAAGAGGGTCTTAGTTATTCACTTTTCACCTTGGTCGAATCAAGCTTGGGACACGATTTTATGGCCGATCGGGTATGCGTGTAGGCGACATCTTAGGTATGCATGCCATACCTCATTTTCCATTGAGGGGGTCTGGACCGCCTCAATTTGTCCGAAAAGAGGAGCGGTCGGGGTTTATTTACTGACAGAAGTTTGGTGCCGCAAATGCCGCGCCATGCCAACTTCGGCCGCAGCGTTTCAAGACGACCAAGCTTGGTGGCCCGCCGATTGTCTTCGCTGCGTGTAGGTGGCAAAGCTGGTGTTCATGCCTATACCTTTACTTTACCATGGAACGTGATCTAAGCCCCCAATCTGTCCATAGTTAAAAAGTGTTCGGTCGCTTTGTGATTGGGAAATGTGACCACGCTAGTTTGGGCGTGCGTGGAACGACTGTGCATGGTATGCCTTGCCGATCGGGTATAGAGGTAGATGGGGTCCATGGTGATCATGTTGATGCCACCGACCGGCTTCCGGTCGACTCCCAAAACCCTCCATTCGATCGAGGAGAAAAGCGACGTTTTGCGATCAATGCAAACCTAGTGGGGTTTTGCTAGGCGTCATAACATGCCTCACTCGGCGCACGATCCGGGAACGACTAGCCATGGTTGGTCCCGACGATCGGTCATGTGTAGGCGCTTATAGTGAGCGTGTTGACATGCTCTGGGCCCTTTGAATCTACATCTACACCTCCACTTATGCCTCGCGAAGATAGATGGTTGAGACTGTTTTGCGACACATGTAATGCCACAAACCCTAATTAAGGTTTTTCGTCCATACCGCTTGGTTGAAATGTTTGGCAAGCTATGCCACTATTTTGGGGATGTCACCATGGGCCCTCGTTGGGTCGGTAGTGAATATTCCAATACCGCTTGGGGTCATGGATTCGACCTAAGCCATACAACCATGCTTGGTGAAGTTGGATGGTCGTGATCGCTTCGGGACCGATATGGACACCAGTTAAAATATGCTGTCGCCAGTATAACACACCGAGTTGCAACATGCGGTATTCGTACATACTTCATTATTAATGCTTGGAGGTTCGTGTTGCTCTGCAGAACAACACCGGTCGTCATGCCGCACCGATAATGAGTACGAAATACAGAAGTGGTCATGCATTAATTAATAATGCGTAAATTCCGCAGGGTATATGGGATTGTTGCCACATGCTCCAACTGATGAATTTCGTGTATTTAATTCATTGCACTAGCTGGGATTGTTGCCACATGCTCCATTCTAGAGTGAATTAGTAAAGTGAAGAAGTATTCATCACTTATTAATGGTTTTATCTTACGCAAGATGTTAGCGTATAATTTTGGCTTTACAATTTTAGCCTTAAATGAAAATCCACCATCAATATTAAGTCCACATGCCTAGCACATGATGGTTATACTATCTCGTGGGGTAGGCATGAGATGGTGACATATACAAAATAAGAAAACAAGATAAAGGAAGTCTACCTCGGGAGGGATTCGACCAATCGTGGCAATCCTCCATGCGTGCGTGACTGTGGCCTTGATAGACCAGAAGCTTCCTCCCTTAGGTGTTTGAGCTAGGAATAAGATTCTTCTTCTAGGATTCCCAGCGTGGGTGCTTACAATGTCAAGCTTGAATCGCCCGTATCCGAATGCTCATCCATTCTTGATTAGGGGTTCAAAAGAAAGCCCGACTTGGTGGGTGAATCCCCATATATCGGGCAAGTCACGTAATCGCTTTAGTCTTCCTTTTTAGGGTTTCCTTTGCATATGTCATGTGTAGAGATTTTGAACCACTTTTACGATTTTACAATAGGTTTTTCTCTCGCAGAAAATCCGTTTCTCATCATGTCCGAACGGTGGATCACTTCTTCATACCATCCGTGATCTTCCAACGTGCCACGACCAAGGCTCGAGCTTCATGATGAATCCACCGCCGTGTTCTTCGAGTCAAGAAGATCATCACTGCTTTGTATCCTTTCTTTTCTAAACAATTTCTTGTTCTTCATAATGATCCGGTGAATAATCCTCTCCTTCTTGCGCAGATACCCGAACATGTGACAATTATCGATGATGATGACTTAACTATCTCTTCCTTCAACTCAAACACGCTTTACCCCCGTGGATCTCAAGATCTTGATTTGGGTATCTCATCTTATGAATACCCCAATGCAGGTCTTTCATCCGATGTTCGCATGAAATGTTTTATCCTCCACTCACCGAGATGTTGGTGGATTCTTTGTGCGAAGGAGTTTGTGCCTTTGTACACAAAGTTATGGAGAAAATAATGCCATGCTCATGACCCAGAATGTGGTCCGCACTGCTTCATCGGCTCTGTCACCACGGTAAACTGCCTTCTTCCCATGATTGGCCGAGATGGAGAATATTTCTATTCTCAACGTTGCCCGAATCAAGCCTCGAAAAGAGTGGGAGAATATGGTATCTACCGCGAATCCATGGAGTTAGGCGTGGGCTGGTTGCGGCGCTGTCTTGATATCATCAAGGTTGATCGAGCTAGTATCCTCGTAAATGTTGTTTTCTGCCATGAAAGCTATCTTGGAAGAGGAGAAGGCTCATTTTGCAGGGAATCAAAGAAGGTAAGCCGGTGATGCAGACGTGAAGAAAAGGACAGAGAGATATAAAGCTAGACGGAGATGATGCTCTCAAGGAATTATAATCGCTAGATGGCCTCCTCTAACTTCGCATTCATGTTGTATTCCCTCATTGTTAATGAGCGTTTATGTCAAAAATTTCTTTTGAACATATTTTGCGGAATAAATTGCATTGGTTTTTTGATTCGTGGAAACGGGTTTTGTCATTATGCATCTACGAATATAATTGTGTTGATGGTGGATTTTCATTTAATGCTAAAATTATAAAAGCCAAAATTATGCGCTAACATCTTGCAAAAGATAAAGCCATTAATAAGTGATGAATACTTTTCACTTTACTAATTCACCTAGAATGGAGCATGTGGCAACAATCCCAAAGATACATGAATTAAGTACCGAAAATTCATCGAGGTTGGAGCATGTAGTAACAATCCCATATACCCGTGAATTTACTGATTATTAATTAATGCATATCCAACCTTGTATTTCCTGTATAATTCACAGGTGCGACATGACGGCCGAGTGTTGTTCTCGTGGAAGCAACCACGAACCTCAATCATTAATAATGAATCATGTACGAAATACCGTACATGCTACAATCGGTGTGTTATACTTGCCCGAGATTGAGCATACAACTCTCGGTGTGTTATACTAGCCCATTGAGCATACATCTCTCGGTGTGTTATACTAGCCCGATTGAGCATGTTTGAACACGGTGTCCCATATCCCGATCCCGAAGCGATCACAACCATCCAACTTCACCAAGCATGATTGGATGGCTTAGATTGAATCCATGACCCCAAGCGAGTATTGGAATATCCCTCACCGGCCCAACGCTGGCCCCGTGATGGTCGTCTCCCCAAAGGGGTGGCATAACTTGCAAAACCGTCAAGCCAAGCAATATAGACGAAAACCTAATTAGGGTTTGCGGCACATTACATGTCATCGTAAAACAGTCGCCACCATCCATCTTTGCGGCATGATGGAGGTGTAGATGTAGATTCAAAGGGCCAGAGAATGTCATCACAAACACCAGGCCCGCTACATGACTGACGGGTCGTGACCAACCATAGTTGGTCATTTCGGTTCAGTGCGCCCAAACAAGGCATGACACCTGGCGGTGAAACCACACTAATTAGGTTTGAACAATCATGAGCGTCCATTTTCTCTACTGACTGAATGAAAGGTCTAGGATTAGACTAAGCATGTCCGTGCTTTTGTGTCAACATGACCACCGTGGGCCCATCTATCTCCACACCCGATCGACCAGGCATATCATGCCTGTTTGCCTCGGTCCACACCACAGAACTAGGCATGGTCGCACCTCCCGATGCAACTAATCTCAAACCACTTTCAACTGCCGGACAAAATTGGGTGGCTTAGATCACGTTTATGGGATATTAAGGTATGGACGTTTATACCATCTGCCATCTCAGTATACCGGACTAATCGGCCAAGAGCGACCAAGCTTGGTCATCTTGAAACGCCGCTCCAACGGTGGGAATGATGCGCCGGCTTTTTGCGAATCCAGATTTGATTAAATTGATCTCGACCACTCAACTTTGCTAGGACAAATTGAGTGGCCCAGATCATTTCACAAGACAATGAGGTATGGGCGCCTACACCGTCATGCCGTCCACATGCACCGTCATGTCGCCTATACCAAGGTGAAGAGTGATGCTTGCGCACCTCTTGAAAAACCCTAATTCCACCGTCGCAGTATGAGTGTCTCAAGATCATCTCGTCCCAGTCCAACTTCACTCCGGTTTATACAACCCCGTTCGGAGTTCATTGGTCACTGGTGAGGCGTCATGGTGATCACCACCTGTCACTTTACCACACCATGATGCGGTACTCTGCATATAATGCACATGGTACTTCAAGTATCACTTCCTAAATAACTTAGTTATTTAATCTAGCATTACGTGCTACTCAGGTCCTACGATCCACACACTCGAGACATCAATCATGTCACAAATGGGGGATACATCTTGGGGTATTGGTCGGGCGGTTTCACAGGTCTGCAACGCGCCATCACAAGAACGGTCGGAAGTCATAGACGGTTAGGATGACAGGAGAAGTGGGCAAGACCGTCGTGTAACACTAACACACAACTCCACTACTCCATCACTCCACTTCCTCCACTTCCCACGAGAGACGTGAATAAGGCTCAAATGACTTGTATAAATAGGTTCTCCTCCCTATTTCCAACAACGGCAAAAACAAGTCTAGGATACGGGGGCAAGTGTTGATACATCGTATTGAAACACCGGAGCCCGATAGCTTACATCCTGCAAGCTAGTTCAGCTTTTTCGATACAAGTCATACATAGCCAACACCTTCACAATCTCAACACCTTCTTCGCTTCCCTCCCTAAGATCAACCCATCTCCTTCACTTGTGGCCAAAACAAATCCGGAGCAGACCATTTCTTGGTTTAGGCCGATTTGTGCTGAGATTGATTTCTCGAATCTACAAGCACTCCGTGTAGTGCATTTGTTTAAGGTTTAGACTCATTTCTCATCCACACCCCAAATTGCAAAACCGGTAGAAATAGTTTCACCCATAAACAATTGGCGACCACAGTGGAGGTTAATCTCTCGATTTGTAAAAGTCAATTTCTTGATACCATTCAATCAATTTCTAGATAGTTGGTCTTAGACCGCCGGCGATCTCAAATCCACGATGGTTCATCCATGAGATACCCCTCCTCTAACGGCGTGTCGGCGGCATGATCATGAGATTTCAACATTAAGCGAACTAGCACGGGTATAGGAGATTCACACGAAGAACATGGAGCTAATCAAAAAAAGCATTAAGCGACATACTTGATCTCCTCATCAAGATGACATCGGAGATGAGCGTTCCGGAGACCTCTGCAGGGACTAGTTCCCAGCAGATCACGGCTTTAATGCGAACGAGGAGACTAGTGGATCGAAGCGGAATCTCTAGTTGAAAGCTTGTGAACTCTTTGCACCTCTCGAAGAATCACCGGGGCGAGACATTTCTTTTGCAATTAATAAAATAGCTCGGACATACACCTGACTCCTTCACGCCCGTAGTCTAATCGCATCGTGAAACATCTGTAAATAATGTTACATTTACAAAAGCGACATGATGGCGGAGGAAGGTCACAACGGGCCCCTACATGTTATCAAAAAGCGCGTCAGGGTTCGAGTTCGGGAGGGCCCTCCGTCGACACGGGCATCTTCGAATGTGATTACTCTCAAACTCTCAAGATGACCAAGGTTAGCCCATGCAAGATTGTACAATGACCTACCACAATAGCGGACTTGAAGAAACAGACCATCACATATGGGTATGTCAATCAATTTATCAAGAGGGACCCGTTCAGTCAAAAAAGTGAAATTTGAAGTCATAGAAAAGGAGCCCACTACCATATGATACTAGGAGACCGTGGCTTCATGACAATAAGGTTATCCCTTGGCGTATCACGGTGCACGAAGACCATGCTAAATGAGGAAGTGTCCGTATTCCTGCATCATTGTCTCCGTCACGCACCAATATGCGGAGTGGGCTGTTCGAGCCAAAAGAAACTCATGAGAAGGTCGGACAAAGTCCTATGCACCCCACTACCCACGTGGGATTCAATCCGAAGAAGAGGACAGAGCTTTCATCATCGGAGGCTAAGCACCACGACACGCCTTCGACCAGGCGTCCATATTTATCCCGTGAAGCTTCAACCCATGCTCACACCAAAAGGGAACGCACTTTCGAGGAAAAACCGTGATCGAAAGGGAAGATAATATCCGCGGCCACTTGTTGTTAGAATTAACGGAGAGATCACACCATCTCTCCGCCTCCGATTGAATCTTTGCAAGAACGTGTGCACAAGAGGAGGTATTGGGCGCTCATGACGGCTACAAGATGGCACCCGACTCCACAACCGCGAGCACGAGATTGTTAACATCGGGAATGAAGAATCTCCCGAACTATCTCTCTATCGATTCGATTACTTTGTCAGTGACGAACGTGTGAATCTTGTCCAACTACTCAGGAGTACCAAGATGTGTTTGCTGGACATACGAGGAAATGTCTGGTCCAGATGAAAATCGGTCACCCATCACCTACGTATGTCGCACGGATCCAAGCCAATCTAGAAATCTCCGAGGCAATTGGACACGAAGTGGAAGAAAAATCAAGAACGAAATTCGAAGTTGCTAGCTGCGGCTTCATCAGACCTATTCATCACGGGTTAGCTAATATGGTCCATAAAGAAGAAAAACGGACGGATTCTTCTGGCGTGGATTTCGAGAGACTTGAACAAAGTGCTGCCCAAAGGCGACTTTCCCTGCTAACATCGACATGTTAGTAGACGCCACCAGCAGACACGGCATGTTCTCCTTCATGGATGGTTACAATGGCTACAATCGGATAAGGATATATGGGAGCACGATGCAAGTAAGACAACCTTAGAACCCCTCTTGGCAATTTTACTATCTTGTTATGCCATTCGGTTTAAAGAACGCCGGTAGCAACGTATCAACGTGCTATGATGGCAATCTTCACGACATGATGCATAAGCAAGTCGAAGACGCTACGGGATGATATAGTAGTCAAATCCAAGACTCAAGCTATCCTCATAATGTCGCCGGCCAGTAATTTTGAAGGAGCTCCAAAAACTTCATGGGCGAGGTGAATTTTGCTTCATTCACCCCCTGCCAAGAAAGGATCAAGTTTATTGGATCACACTATAACATGAAGCGTTTGAGTTTTCAACAAATATTGCCATCTTTGAATCATCACAAAGGGTTAGCCTATTATATCGACCTGACAAAGAGCGGCATGGGACATCTTGAGATCACTGAAGTCGACACCTCAAGGAGCAAACAAGAAGATAACAATGTCCAAGCGTGTCATGTCGAGAAAGAATCAGGAGAATCACTCTATCGAGAGGATGGTGCATGTCTACCGTGTTATGTTGGAGAATCTGCACTTTTGGTCATCCTCCGGACTTCGTGAAGGCTGTTGACGCTCATCTACTGACAGCATCTACCTGCGGAAAGAACCAGTCCATCAAGTAATGAAGAGCCTTATGATGTTCGTGGAAGCATACATCCCACTAACAAAAATACAACCTTGACCTTCCATAGCGGTTTATTTGAAACAGCAAGAGAAAAGCCACCGAGATACTGACATCCTGTAGCGTCCAAAATCTCCAACTCAACTCCGGCCACCATATGCACGCATTAAGTAATGGTGAAACAATAACGCCCAAGATATTCCATATCTGGATCGATGGTAACTACATCAATTCTACGCTTTGAAATTTGTCTCTGAAGTAGAAGATTTAGTTCTGCGTTACCAAAGGAGTATGACTGGGACTGCTTAGCACCGCCTATCTCAAAGATGAAACCTCATGAACTAAGCGTGACAACATCTATCAAGTCCAAAGCTGCGAATACTCGTGGGTAGGGGATTGTCTCCCTCTTCTCTATTTCATGAAGAAAGTCAAGAAAGCCATCGGTTCAGTTTATCCTCTAACAATGAGACGAGCTCTAACACTATATGAAGGCGCCAGAGTTCGTACCCGTCAGCCATCACGCCTCTCCCACCTTGATCTCTTCGATCACAATTCTTTATCGGGAATTGTTGTTGCTCGTCGATTAATACCATCCAGAGATTCACCATATCAACGACCATTACATACAAAAAGACCATCGGGCATACAAGATAGAGCCACGTAGACCACGCTGGGGACCGAGGTTGACATGAAATCCTTCACCGGGCGATTAAGAACTGCTTCAACACTCTCTCCGGATAAGCCGACGCTCCACCCACTAGAAGTTGCTTCACGCTCTCCCGGGACTCGTTGCTCGGAGAAGATGCTTCAACGCTCTCACGGGACCCACACTATGTTGAACATACAAGGTTCAGTTTTTGGCAAAGCAAGCACGCCTAGATCCCATGTTGAGCAAAGGAAGACCACGATGTTGGTTATGCAAGACCTGTGTTCGTCAAGGCAAGACCAGGTGTTGGTCTAAGGTAGCAAGGATGACACTCGAGCAAGCACATAAGCTGCCAAGAAAGCAAGTAGGCGTTGATCAAGTCACAAGGTGGTACTCTTTCAAGTCACAAGTATGGTATTGCTCAAGTTTCAAGTCCGGTATTGATCGAGTCACAAGTCCGTGTGCTCAAGTTTTAGTCTGGTATTGATCAAGTGACAAGTCGGTATTGCTCGAGTTTCAAGACCGGTATTGATCAAATCGCTGGTCAGTATTGCCCAAGTTTCAATTGGTATTGATCAAGTGACAAGTCCGTGTTGCTCAGAGTTTCAAGTCTGGTATTGATCAAGTCACAAGTCCCGTATTGCTCAAGTTTCATTAAGTATTGATCAAGTGACAAGTCCTTATTGCTCAAGTTTGATTACGTATTGATCGGTGACAAGTCCGATTGTTGCTCAAGTTTGATTGGTATTGATCAAGTGACAAGTCCCAGTATTGCTCAAGTTTCACCTGTATTGATCAAGTGACAAATGCGGTATTGCTCAAGTTTCAAGTCCGGTATTGATCAAGTGACAAGTCACGGTATTGATCAAGTCTAAGTCGTTATTGCTCGAGTTTGAAGTCCTATGTTGGTCGAGGGGCAGTCAGTGTTGGGGTGATGCAACGTGAGTTTGGTAATTGGTCGAAACGAGTACTGGTAGGCCCCAAGCAAAGCGGTACGCGATAGCTCCCACTGATCGGCACATCCGGCCCCAAATTGGTGAGCCCCGAGGCACAGGCTCGCCCCAAGCAAAGCAGAACGCATGGAGTCCTATGTTCGAGCAAGGCGCGGGCATAACAAGCCCACGTTCGATCAAGCGAGGCGCATGATGAGTCCCACGATCGAGCCGGGCGAGCGCAACAGCCGCTGGCGGGCACATCAGCCCAGCTCGGCGGAACAATCACGAAGAAGGCTCTTTAATCAAGAAGCGAGGCATAGCAAGGTCGATTGAAGCCGGGCAAGACCGATATCATGCTGGGGAACGCTGCGCCTCTTGAACGTGACATGCTCCATGGATGAGACTGACCGTCTCTCTGGTAACATCTAACTTTGTCTCATAAGTTTTATCTGTATATGTCACCATCTAATGCCTACCCACAATAGTGTAACCATTATGCGCTAAATGAGTGGACTTAATGTTGATGGTGGATTTTCATTTAAGGCTAAAATTGTAAAAGCCAAAATATGCGCTAACATCTTGCAAAAGATAAAGCCATTAATAAGTGATGAATACTTCTTCACTTTACTAATTCACCTAGAATGGAGCATGTGGCAATAATCCCGGTATTCTCAAGAATTAAATACATGAAATTCATCCGGGTTGGAGCATGTAGCAACAATCCCATATACCTCATGAATTTACATCATTATTAATTAATGCATATCCAGCCTTGTATTTCCTGTGCTCATTCCACGGTGCGGCATGACGACCGAGTGTTGTTCTCGGCAGAGCAACCACGAACCTCCAAGCATTAATAATGAAGCATGTATGAAATACCCGCATGTGCTACAACTCTCGGTGTGTTATACTAGCCCGATTGAGCATACAACTCTCGGTGTGTTATACTAGCCCGATTGAGCATACATCTCTCGGTGTGTTATCTTGCCCCGAATTGAGCATGTTTGAAACTGGTTGTCATATCATTCTCGAAGCGATCACAACCATCCAACTTCACCCGATGATTGGATGGCTTAGATTGAATCCATGACCCCAAGCGAGGTATTGGAATATTCACTCTGAGCCAACCCCGCCCCGCATGGCCTGTCTCCCAAAAAGGGTGGAATAGCTTGCCAAACCGTCAAAGCCAAAACAATATGGACGAAAAACCCTAAGTTAGGGTTTGTGGCACATTACATGTATTGCAAAGCAGTCTTAACCATCCATCTTCGAGGCATAGATGGAGGGTGCAGATGTGATTCAAAGGGCCCAGCATGTCAACACAAACACCGTGGCCATACTACATACATGGCCGTCGGTCGACTAACTATAGTTGGTCGTTTCGATTAAATCACGCCCAAACAAGGCATGACGCATGGCCGTAAAACCCTAATTAGGGTTTGAACAATCACGAACGTCCATTTTCTCCGCAGAATGAAGGGTCCAAGATTAGACTAAAAGCAGTGTCCTGTGCGTATCAACATGACCACCGTTGGCCTATATATCCACACCCGATCGACCAAGGCATATCATGCTTGTTTGCCTCGATTTGCACGCCCGAACTAGGCATGGTCGCCTCCCATTGCAACTAATCTCGAGCCACTCAACTTTTCCTGACAAATTGGTGGCTTAGACTTCATGTTTCTATGGGATATTAAGGTATGGACGCATACCAGCTCGTCGTTTGTATACGGACTAATCGGCCAAGAGGCGACCAAGCTTGGTCGTCTTGAAGCCTTGGCCTTGCAGAAGTGGGCATGATGCTGTGACTTTTGCGGCACCAGATTTCTGTTGCAAATTGATCTAAACCCTCAACCTTGCCGGACAAATTGAGTGGCCCAGATGAGACTTTCACGAGACAATGAGGTAATGGGCGCCTTCACCGTCATGTCGTCTACACATGCACGATCGTCCACCGCCAAATTGTATCCCAAGCTTGGATTAAGAGCCAAGCCAAGAGTGATGCTTGCGCACTCTTCAAAACCCTAATTCCACCAACGGTCGCGGATGAGGTCTCAAGATCGATTCGTCGTCAACTTCACCGGCTTGGTTATCTGACCATGTTCGGGGAGTTCATTGGTCATGAGGCGTCATGGTGATCACCACCCGAATCACTTTACCACACCATGATCTGATCTCCATAGAATACACACGGTACTTCACAAGCCTCGACTTCTAAATAATCTCTAGTTATTGTCTTAGCATTACAAAGTTACTTTCTATGGGTCCCACGATCCACACACTCGAGACATCAATCATGTCACAAATCGGGGTATTGGTCTCAAGGTTTCACAGCGTGCAGCGTAACAACGCGTCATCACACGAACGTGTCGTGAAGTCATGGAGCCCGGTTATAGATGACGGAGAAGTGGGAAGACGGGTCGGTAACACTAACACACAACCCACCTTCTCCATCACTCCCTTCCTCCACTTCCCACGAGAGACGTGAATAAGGCTCAAATGACTTGTATAAATAGGTTCTCCTCCTATTTCCAAAAACAACAAGAACAAGTCCAGCATAACAGGAAAGTGTTGATACGATCGTATTCAAATACCTAATCGACAGCTTACATCCTGCGACCCAGTTCAGCTTTTTGATACAAGTCATACATAGCCAACACCTTCATAATCTCAACACCTTCTTCGCTTCCTCCCTAAGATCAACCCCATCTCCTTTTCTCTACTTTGGTGACCGAAACAAGTCTGGAACGGCCATTTCTTGGTTTAGGCAGGATTTATGCGAGATTGATTTCTCGACCCTGAAAGACTCCCGCGGTAGTACATTTGTTTAAGGTTTAGACTCATTTCTCATCCACACACCAAATTACCAAACCCGTGAAATAGTTTTCACCCATAAACAAATTGATGATTTAAACATGTAATGAAAATATATGCCTGCATTGTAGCATCATAAGACAAATATGGATAATGGTCAAGCATGATATGCCTTGAGCTATTTTCCGGTGATGACCTCTTCCAGCTCGCTCCGTCCACCTTAATGATCTTGTAGTAGCCATGTGTAAGCCTTGGTGGATTTGTGTAAGGACCTTCCCATTTTCGGTGAGAATTTTGGTGAGGACATGTCTTGTTGGATGTGCTTGGCTAGTTTTCAAGACCAAATCTCCACTTTTGAAAACACTTGGTTTAGCGGATTTGTTGTCACAATGAAACCAAGTGTATTGTTAATGCAGCACATTTCTTCGAAATCGAGGTATCTGCTTTCGTTACTCTAGAGTTAGAGGCTTGACCTCGTTCAGTGGATCGGTTGTAGTGCAATCTGGTGATGGGATTTTGATCTCTGCTTTGGGAGAATTGCGTCATTCGATAAACAAGTGAGTATGGGGAAACTTTAATGGAGCACAGGTGATGTCGGTATTCCCATAACGCCATTGTGTAGTCATGCCATTCCCTAGGATTGTCGTATCTTTGTTCATTGATGATCGGGATTAAATGTCTTGTTAGTACTTCGAAACATCCGTTCCCTTGAGGAGAGTAGATGGTGAAGAAGACCTCTTTAATACCATACTCTTGAGTAACTCTCGTACTGTTTATTAGCGAAGGGTGCCATTATCGGTGATGATATGCTTAGGCACACCAAAGCGACAAATGATATGTTCTTTAATGAAATCCGCCAATTGTTGCTCCTGTAGTTCCTCGCGGGGGAATGACTTACACCCGTTTGGTGAAGTGATACCGTCGCTTGATTTATGATGTATTCGTCTTTTTGCTTAGATGATGGAGGATTGATTTTTCGATAATGTCAGTCCCCAAGCTGGCAAAATGGCCATGAGTACATGCTCCCAGTCCGAAAAGGGGTGGAAGGCGCGTGAACAAGGTTCCCATGAATTTGGCATTTGTGGCCCGACTTTGAACAAAGGGCTGTGTCATCCTCCATGGTCGGCCAATAGTATTTCTCGTGTATCACGGAGAAAGCAGTTTCCTCTTCCCTTGATGTTCCCCTTCGTGTGTTTCCTTTAACATGGTGGGATTTCTACTGACCCAGGCATCATAATAGATCGTCTTCTCGAAGATCTTGCGATACATGATCCATTAAGTGGAATACAAACCCGCTTAGCCTTTTGCTTTATCTTGATAGCATCCTTTTGATTGGGGGATTGCTCGCGTCACGGAGATACCTAATGTATAGCTCTCTCGGTACCCGTGTGGTTCACATTAAAAACTTCCAATTGATGTGGCGGTGCTTGGCAATTTGGCGGACTTACGAAGTAGTACGGATTGAGTCTCCATCTGCGGGCGGTAATAGCCCGGGCGTTGAAGTGGAAGTCATTAGCGTTACCACCCATGATTGTCCACAAATTTCATTGTGAACACGATTCGAGTTTGTAGTTGTGTACGTTATCCCCAAGACATATTGACGGGGGAACCATCAGGGTTTCGATGTACAACATACCATGAAGAATGAAGAAGTTACGTAGGGTTTTGAGAAATGACCTTTCCTTGGGAGGAGTGAGGTGTTGAGCTCTTGAATGATCGGAGTTAAGCCAATCGTGTCTTGTGTATTTGTATTGTGATAGCCATATCGATTCTATAGTTCTCCTCTTTCTTCGGGAGTTTCTTCCAAACCTTCGAACTTCAATTTGGGCTTGTGTTGCTAGACAATCGGCGTGTTTGTTGTTGCTGCGACCAACATGGGTTATGGGTTGCATCGGCAAAATAGTTTAGTAACCTTTGTTCTTGGGATCGGTATGGATCTAGCGTTACTTCCTTCAATGCGTATACTCCATTCATCTCCCGATTCGCCTTGAGTAACTTGGAGTCACCTCTTATCTCGGTGCGTGACTCCCGCTTGCTTAGCTATTGATAGCCACATGAGGAAGGCTTCATACTCTTTGAGTTGTTGGTGTATTCCAAGTCCATCTTGAAGAGTGCGAGAATACTTCCCAGGTTGGAGATACTAATACCACGCCTCCTCCGGTATTACTTTGCTTCAAGTAGCAGAGCCATCAAAAATACAAGAGCCACTTCTTCTTCCAAAATAGAGATGTTCAAAATTCTCGGGAAGATCTCGTGTAGCCCCTGAGTGCCTTCTCCCGAGAATGTTGCTAGTAAGTCTCGATCCTTTACCCTTGATAGCTCTAGGCAGCGTACATGTTATGTCCAGCTCGACATTTGGAGAAGCCACTTGCCCTGTCCTTCCGTCAAGGCCCAGAAGCACACACGAAAGTAAAATCTTTGCATGATCAGATTTAGACACCTGAGTATCACCTTATTGGATAGTAGGTAATGCCTAAACTTACGAATGGAATGGATCAAAGCTAAACATGCTTTCTCCGCTTTGGGATATACGAGTTCAACATCTCTTAATATTCTAAAAATAGTATATGGAACGTTCGATTCCTTCGTTGTCTTCTTGGCGAGTAGAGCCCCTATGACGGGTGTCAGCTGGCGGTGTAGAGACACATCGGCTTCCTTGCATGAGACTTCATGATGGGCTGAGAGATGATGACTATTCGTTGAATCTTTGAAAAGCTTCCTATTTGGTTGCGGTCCAAACGGTGGATCCTTTCTTCAACAAGGGGTGAATGGAGGCGATGAAAGTTAGGCCTAAGACCATGTATAAAACGTCGAATGTAGTTCACCTTGCCCATGAAACTCTGGGCTCCTTCACAAACAGTGGAGGTGGCATTGTGAGGATAGCCTGAGTCTTGGATGGGTCTACCTTGATTCCTTATGCCGAGTCACTTGGAATCCCAGAAATTTACACGAAGAGACACTGAGCTCATTTCAAAGGATTCATCTTCAACTTGTATTCTCGACACCTCTCAAACACTTGTCGTGGGCGTTGGTGTTATCTGCTTTCGAGCCATTTGACTTGACCACGATATCATCTACATAGTCTTCTACTTGTTTATGCATCATGTCGTGGAAGATTAGTCAAGACGTTGATACGTTGCGCGGCATTCTTTAAAACCGAATGGCATAATAATGTATAGTAAAAAATTACCAAGAGGGGTTCGGAAGGAGTTTGTCTTACTTGCATCGTGCTCATACATCCTTGCTCCCGATTGTAGCAGTAACCATCCATGAAGGAGAACATGCCGTGTCCGCTGGTGGCGTCTACTAACATGTCGATGTTAGGCGGAGAAAATTGCGTCCTTAGGGGCAGCATTTGTTCAAGTCTACCACAAATCCACGAAGCAAGATACAATAGTTTTTTCTTCTTTCTTGGGATACATTAGCTAACCAGGTTGGATGATGAATAGGTCACGATGAAGCCCGACAACTAGCAACTTATGAATTTCGTTCTTCCACTTCGAGTATGCAATTGCCTCGGAGATTGCTTGATTGGCTTGGATCCGGGTATGACATGTAGGTGATTGGTGACCAATTTTCGTCTAGACCAGGGCATTTCCTCGTATGCCCATGCAACACATCTTGGTACTCCTTGAGTAGTTGGACAAGACTCGTGATGCGTGTCGTAGGTGCAATCAAATTAATTAATATTTCCACTCAATTAAAAATAATATAATGGAAGTCAAGTTCGTTCCCACGAGGAGCAAGAGATTCTAGTTGTAAAATTGTCACGAAAGGGGGTGTAAAAAGCAAAGAAAATAACAAAGCAATTAAAAGATAAAGTTGAAAGCAATAAGAGAGACAAGATCAAGGAATCCTTCTTAGATTCTGAAACAATGAATAAAGTTATGTTCTTTTACTTGTTATTAGTCAAGTTATCACCAACGTGTAGTATAGCGAGTCCGCAGCTAGCCCCAAAATCCCTAATTTCAGCTGATAATGAATCCGCAGTTGCTCAGTTCTATTCAAAAGAACCACCACGAGGTTCGCTTACAAGATGTAATTCCACTAATGCATTAAGATTTATGAATTTAGGTTTTAGTACTAGTAGTTAAACTCGGTTCGCTTGGTTCACTTTCTAGCGTTGTTTCTACACACAATTGCTCCACGGAATCCCTCCGTATGGTCTCGTGTTTGCTACTTATGTAAAGGTCAAGAACGATTACTTATCCCTAACTTTCACTAACTTTAGATCAAATTAACAAATCAATTTAGTTGGCCACCCAAACAATCTATCAATCAATCATGAATGTCTTTAAAGATCATTCCTATTAGTAAAAACAAACGATAATCATGTGAAAAACTTCAAGATATAATTGAAAACAAAAACTCAAAACATAAATTAGAACTAGGAATTCATCCTCAATCAATAATAAAATTAGCTACTCATGTTAAAAGTTCACACAAAGAATAAGAAAAGAAAAGTGTTGTGTGTAGAGAGGTGTGTGTAAAAGATGTAGAAAACTTCTATTTATAGGCTTGATATTCTCCAAATCTTCGAGGAATAGAATCCTTTTTCTTTTGCAATTCAATTTCCAAATCCAAGCTTTTCTCAACTCTTCCATCTTTTCTTTCCAAATTTGAGCCCAATTCTCCATCCAATTCCTAGTCCAGTCTTCACACCCATGAGAGAAGTCCATAGAAAATTAGGAATTTTTGCTCAGTGGGAAATCAGACATATTACAGTAGGAATCCGGCAGGAATAGTCATGCCATGGTCACCCGAGAATTTTCTCCGTCAGTGGAATATTAAACCAGAATATTAAATCAGATCCCATAGTTAGGACTAACGGTCAAGCGGGTCAACCGCCAGTCAACGGTCAAGGCAAAGGAATGAGTCGGTCAGGTCGGCTTAACTCGGTGGCGGTCTTCTTGGGGGTGAGTTGAGTCGCTCGACTCGTCTGGATCGGTCATCGCCGAGTTGACTTCGTCTGTAAACCGTAGGAGTTTCGGCTATTTACGGGACTTTCTCGGGCCAATTTCGGCCGTCTGTCTTGATTCTGTAACAATTCCTAACATACATCTAGGTTTATTCAATTGACACAATTGCAGCGAACATCCTTCATTCTACTGTGAAGATTACCAGATTACTAACCCGTTGAATCACATCCACAAAGAATGATTCCCGGTAAAAACACAAACTCTTCTTCCATTCATCCATACAAGCCATCACAGCAGCACAACTCGCCTCTGAATCGACTTCATCTCCACCTCAACACAGAATCATCACAAACCCATTCATTCCCTGTAAACGTGACAACACCAACCTGTCTGCTTTACATTGTTCCCATGACTCTTCTTAGTTTCACATCACGAAAAACCTTCATACACAGACCATAAACCCATTTTAATCTCCTCTTTCCCCTAATCGATTGCATCATTAATCCCTGAGAGTCTTCTCGATTCAACAGAACCACCTTCATGTTCTTATAATGTGACGTCTTGACTCTGGATCTCATACTCTTAATCACCATTTCTCGAATCGATTGCAACAAGACATCTACTTCTGGATCTCAGTCACCTCTGTAACGGCGGAAATTGCATAATCTCTTCTCTTCAAATCTCATAAACAAGTCGAGCC
This sequence comes from Papaver armeniacum, assembly GCA_023531295.1. Lineage (NCBI taxonomy): Eukaryota > Viridiplantae > Streptophyta > Magnoliopsida > Ranunculales > Papaveraceae > Papaver > Papaver armeniacum. Next base: position 5,511 of record JAJJWW010016010.1, on the reverse strand, counting down.
CATCCTGTTTCATCATTTCAACCCATCAACATTTCCTCTCGTCGAACCCATCTCAAGCATCAACATAATCGATCGAACAAATAAAATTGGTCTCGAAACCCTAGTTCCACCGGCTACCAACTTCGACCAGCTCTTCCACGAACTCATCATCCCAATAGCAATTTCAATTTCTCCCATGAATATCTCCAGCGGCTTAATTGCGAGAGATTCAACAACCCCCCAGATCCATTTCTTCTTTTGAATTCAACAGCGGCACGAATCATCATCTCTGTGTTTGATTAGTTTTCCACAATCCGCTCGATCTTTTATTATTAATCCTCGGTTTCGCCTCTCAATTTCTTGAGCAGTTCACGGCGGCAACTCGTTCTCATTTTGATTAGAGAAATGAGTGAATGAATGATTGAGAGGAAAAGTTTCTCGATTTTAGGGTTGGTATAGATATGGTTATTCGATTATCCGCCCCTTTGATAAGGGCTAACTTGATGGCAGCCCCTTAACCTCATCCGACTGCGTTTAGTATTCCTCCAAGAGTTACCCCTTAACCTGGATGGGCTCCATATATCAATCCGCCTGTAAAATGACCTTTTTGCCCTTTTGACTCAAATTGGGTGATTTCTTCTTCTTTTCCTCAGGTCCGACTCCAAAGTAGCTATAAAACTCAAAACAAGCGTAAAATACATAATTTACAAGAAAAATAGCAAAGAAAGCATAAACAATAGATGGTAAATGGATGTATTCTACACTTTATCAAATTCCCCCACACTAGACTTTGCTAGTCCTCGAGCAAATCAAACTAAAAACTCACCTTGAAAGCGTTCAGCGTCCCAAGCATCCAAGAGTTATGAGGACATAGAGTTTTACGCATTCTAGTAATAAGAAGTTAGAAATACTAAAGAACATATTCTCATTCTTAAATGTTGAGTGAGAAATAACCACACCATAATGAGAGAATGCGTGTTTGAGAAAGCGATCAATCGCATTTCGCCTCGACTTCGCCTCACAAATAGGATTTTATGATAATTGCACTCAAAAGACAGGTTTTTATGGTTCTCACATGTGTGCAGGTAGGAATGAAGAGAGAAATCCTGCAACACGTTGAATGGTGGGAAGGACAACTTCGAAAATATTTTTAAAAACCCACATCTTTTAATATTTTGAAAAACCATTTTTCTGACGATCTCTAAGAAAGGAAATCAACCACTATTATCAAGGATGATTACTTACTCACCTTCACATCCGATCGCCAATTATGATAACACCACTCACGGCATCCAATAAAACGTCTTCCGCTCTACGTCTTGATCTCCTTCGTCTTCGGTTTCAACTATTGATGATAAAACCCTCGAATTTCATAAATCCTTAACAATTTGTAACCTTTTTACCTTAAATCCTTGTGGCTGGAAACTTCCTTATAAATTTTCCTTTCCCGGCTTATTAACAAAACAAATATTTCTCTTGTTTTTTTTTTGTTTTTTTTTTTTTTTTTTTTTTTTTTAATTTTCATTTTTTTTTTTTTTTTAAGAGAAATAAAATACAAAAATAAACCATGGCCGTTAGAAGTATTTTAACACTTGATTCTTCACACTCAGATCGTCTTGAAATCATAAACTTCAAAAATTCTCACCTTTTTAATTTTCTTGCTTTCATGAATAAGTCTTCACTTGGATATAAAATTACCTCATTGTATTGTAAGTCCTCAAATATATATGTAAAATCTCGTACTTTTGTATGTTGCTTTACTTGAATTTGAAATTTTGCTCTTTTCTACTTTTCGTTGCTTGTAAACCGGAACTTTCCAACTTTCCTTGTAGATTTTAGTGTCGCTCCTTGTTGATGAGTGTTTATGGACCCGTTGTTGTCGCGAGAGAGAATGGTGTTAGCTGCAAATCGAACTACAAGAAGGAAGCTTTCATCTATAGACGTCACCCTTCATGATTGACAAAATTAGCACTCAAGAGATCAAAGAGTAGTGCTTCTATTGGTGGGAGGTTGGGTAGCTCACCATTCTACCGGAATTAACGTACGGTGACACACACTCAAAAGAAGCTCTTTAGTAGATGGAAAAATTTCTGGTCGAGTGCCTCACATGATATGAATACGGGTAGTCTCCACTAATGATTGATCAGCAACTCTAATAATGCACTTCTCTCTGCACCAAATTCGCATCACCGGCATGATTAAATCCATTATTTAACACTCAAACAAACAAGAAATCCGAATGTAGTTCTCTAACATTTCCAAGTTCAATTATGTCGGTCAAAATCTCTATGTAAACATACCTAGAAGTATGCTAGTGACTCTAAAATCTTTAAAAGTTGGAGTTTCTATGTAAAACTTTTTTTTTTTTTAAATTTTTAAATTTTTTTGTAATTTTTTTAAAAATACATGCTTAACCACTCCCCACACTTAAACTCGACATTGTCCTCAATGTAATTGAATCCTCCTAGTAAAGTCAAGGTGGGAAATTTTAACATGATAAGAAACAAGAAAAAGAAATAACAAAAAGCAAAAGGATAAGAAATACAAAACCGATGGGTTGCCTCCCATTAAGCGCTTGTTTTAAAGTCGACGTCCCGACTTAGCTCTTGCAAGATTCATTAGCCCGGATCAACCTCTTTTACGGGAAAACATGATTTCACATCACTAGGGTATCGCGTTGTCTCAAAGATATTGAAGTGGATGAGTGTACCATCAAACTCCATAGTCAAGGTGCCATTTTGGACATCAATCTTTGTTCGAGCGGTGCTTAAGAATGGTCTACCCAAAAGCAAAGGTGTAGACTTGGAAGAATTCTCATCATTCATGTCTAAGACATAGAAATCGGCCGGAAATACAAGATCATTAACCTGCACCAAAACATTCTCAACAATCCCTTTCGGGTAAACATTAGATCGGTTAGAAAGTTCAAGAACTACCCGGTCTCCTTAAGAGGACCAAGATTCAAAGAATCATAAATCGATGAAGGCATAACATTAACCAATGCACCCAAATCTAGGTTTGGATGTGCTAGGTGTAATGTGCCAAGTGAATGATCTAAGATAGTGCGTAGTTAGGTAAGTTATAATAAGAAAATGTATTGCATTGTTTTTTTGTTTTTTTCCTCCTAAGCTGTTGCATATCTCGTGTTTGCACTCTAGCTTTTGAAGCCATTTGTTTAGTTTTGGCTTATACAAATTTGCTTCATCATTTCATTCGCAAAATTATCTTCTTGCATCAATAGTGAGCCAAGCATGCACTCCCATCCTCGCAATCAACCCCTTTAAAGCCCTAAGCCATGCGAGGCCATGCGTTGCGCGGTGAGAATACCCACCTTTGGGTGAGCGTCACCGCCCCCTTGAAAAATCTCCATTCCACTTTTCCTCAAATAATATGAATGTAACACTAAATATCTTTTTCGGTGTTAAAAAACGGCAAACAAAGAAAACTTGCGTTGAAAAAAAACGGCAAACACAAAAACATATGAAAAAGGCTTTCTCTTTCACGCCTAGAATAGAAAACTGCAGCAAACCCTAAAAGAGAAAAACCATGATGTTTGATCAAAATCCTGCGTCTTTGATCCGACTCATGATTTGAATGTTTTTGATTTTATATTAATTTTCCGATCTCTTAACTGTTCTAATCTCTTTTCGTGTTGTTTTCTTTATTATGTTTACAAACTCGAGCAAGAAAGGTGCCGCATGATCCCAGATGATAATGAGTTTATTTTACCAGTTAATTATTGTTTTGTTTTGTATTGCAACCATCACCCTTTGGTATACGTTTGGTTTGCTTAATCCTCTTCAGCTATTCAAGCTAGCTATGTCCTCCTCCACCTATCTTCTCCGCCACCTACACATCACTCTCATCCTAATCTATCTCCTGCAGAATCTAAAACCATTCATGCCCCCTCTCTTTTACATCTTAACCCAATTTTGAGCTATATCTAATTTCGGTCTTCTTTTTTTTCGTGTGTTTTTTCGTTTACAGGTAAAAGATAAGGAAAGGGAGAAACAAAACCCTAAAATCATACAAGGACTGACCTATTAATTATGAATCAGGTGAATCAGAGTAAATTGCTTAGGTTTTATTCTTCCTGTTCATGTATGTGGTTTGTTCTACCATTTCATATATGTCGATTCTATTGGGTTCCTCAATGAACTACACAAGTATTCGGCAGCAGCTGGACTTGATGGAGTAAAATTTGATGTGCAGTGCATTTTTAAAGGATCTATCAATCTTCTGTTGAAGCCTGAGGGTATTAAACCGTTAAAAGTGGTGCATATAAATAGTTTTCTCGTATTAAGATGTGGCGTCTTGATCTAATTTTGTATTTTTTCTTCATCTCCTTCCTTCTCAATAAATATAACTGTATATTCTGTTGGACATTTTGCATATATTTTTTCAAGGTACGAGGTTATGTCCATAACTAATATGTCTTTCCCTGGAGTAGGTACATCCATCTCGTAACCTTTGTGCGATGTTGTTGCATTCTACGAGTTGGTTGCCCGATGGGTTGTAGATGTGAACACCGGTGCCAATCCTTATTTTTAAGGTGATGCGATGAGGGTGTTGATATCCTTACGCATTATCCATAGCATATGAAATATTTTTCTGCTCTCTGTAAGTACTATCAAGCAGCGATAGAGATAAATTTGGTAATATGTTATCATTACAAGCACCATAGAAGAAAGGGTTGTTGTATGAGACGAGAGTTAAGTACCGGATAGGATTAGTTTTCGGTTTTCCGGGTAACGATTCGTCATTTATTTGCTGATATCATTGTATAATGTATGATATTTATGTTTTTTGGATACAACATGTATACTATTTGCAGTGCTCAAACCATATGAGATCGTCAGGTGTATAGGGTCTATGCGAAGTTCTCTACCCCTTGATTATGGTATTGATACTATTTGGCACTTGACCTATAAAACTAATACTAGGGAATCGATAGGGAATGACAAGGACCTTAATAATATAGCACTGATACTAATTCCATGACTAACAATTATATAACAGGTTTGTTGAATAAAAGATGCGGTGAAAGTTTTGGATGGATTAAAAATATTAACCATCACATGAATGGGTGAAACATGAAGAGGATGATGCTACCTTTGGCGTTATAGACCGTTCTTAAAGGAAGTCAAAATGGCAATGCCAATGCCATTTTTGCTGAGATGCCTTACATCAGAATTAACGATTCTTGATTTTTGGGGTTTCTCTGCCTTCTTCTGATTTTTTGTTTTTTTTTTCTCTATTGATTTATGTTCTACGGGCTTGGCTAGGGTTTTATTTTGATTGTGTACTTTAATTTTGCAGGTACAATTTTTGGCATGAAAACTAAATCTTGGAATGTGCTAAGCCTGAATGATCTAAAATAGTACGTAGTTCAGGTAAGTTGTAATAAAAAAACGAACTGCATGTCTGCATTGTTTTTTTTTTTCCTCCTAGGTTGTTGCATTTCTGTGTGTTTTAGACTTTTATGTAGGTTAACACTCCAGCTTATTGTAGCCATTTTGTTTAATTTAGTTT
>JAJJWW010016009.1:0-25534 GCA_023531295.1 Papaver armeniacum | reverse complement strand
TGGGGAAAAATATTTCTAGCCCATTTTAACTTTTTTATATATAAGAAACCCACCATTAAGATTAATTATGTAGAGTCCATAATTAGTTATAGTTTTACTAAGATTACATAAACAACCCAATGTTCTGAAAACCGGCCCGAACATCAAACCGGAAAAGTTACCGGGTCAGGGTCAAACGGTTTAACCAGTGGTTCAACTCGGGTTCACTGGGTCACATAAATACAAGTTTTTGTTAATGCTTTGCTATTTAAATGAATTATATATTATTTATATGCATAATTATCACCAAAAAACAATTGGCTCACTGGTTAGGGGTGTCTTGAAGGAGTAATAGGTCATGGGATCAACTCTCCCTGCTCACACAAAACCTTTTTGCGACAAAAGAAACGAATCAACCCGTTTGAGAACCATACAGACTCGGCTGGATCACGGGTCAACCCAGCCGGGTCACCCGATTTTTACAAAACAAAACGGTTTCTTGAAATTCTCAAGTCATTGACGGCCCACCGAAATTGAGTAGTCACTTGGGTTTCTTTTGGTCGATGGCCGGGCGATTCAAACACTGAAACAACCTTTATTTAAATTAGGAAAAACAGTTCCGTAATTTTTGCCATAAAAAAATTTAAAGCTTTGAAAAGTCAATATCCAAAATTGATAATGATCCCTAAATTAACGTTTGTTTCAAACTTATTCATAACTAAAATAACATGGAATAAGCTCCTCTAATTAATATAATAATTTTATTTCCAAAAAAATCTCCATAAAAATCTAGTTTCTACTTCTTTTTGTTTTTTTAACTTCCTGAAATATATTTTCGCTCTTTTTACCTCTTGAAAACACGAATTATCGATCGGCAATGTTATGCGATTAAAAAAAAAAAACGTGAAAGTTGTTCAAAATCGCAATTACTAAACTGAAAATTTCATTTTCCACATCATAATTTCAAATTTTTTAAGACCGATTATGTTTTGAAAAAATTGCAATTATCATTGTCAGTTCATTGAAAACCTTAATTTTCACAATTGTGTGATAATCGAGTTATCACCACTGGCATGGCCTAATGAAAATTCCAATTTTCACAAATTTGTGATAATCACAATTTTCAGATGAATGAAGTTATCATTTTTTATTTATTTAAAATTGCTATTCAATTTAAATCAGATTCCTTAAAGACCTAACTAATAGTAATTCTTGGTATCTAAAGTGATAACATTCCTCATCGTTGCAATTATCATGCATAAAAGTTAGATGCAACAACCATACAAGAACAAAGAACATTTTATCATAGACATTCAGAATTTAGCTCCCAATCCTACTAGAGTTTGGGGTCTCTTGCTGCATTCCTTCTTCTTTTTCTTAACAAAATCTTTTAGTCGAAAATTCTAACTTTCACAACTTAGTGATAATCGCAGTTTTCATTAGTTAAAATCAACTGCACTTTGTAAAAATGGCAATTATCACATGCTATGTATCTTATAAAAATCATACCAACAGAGGAGGTCTATATCAAGTTGAGAGCTGCCACATTAGTTCGTAAGATTAGCGGAATTGTGAACTACATCTCACGGCCAAAAAAAAGTTATTTGAATTAAGGTTTCTCTTGATCACGAAATGGTACATGTGACCGAGTACTAATGTTTAGAGAAGATCTGATGGGTTAACATCTTTAATATTTTTGAGTGGTTCTTCACTAAAAAAAGGAAAGCTATTATTGGGGCGTCACATTCCAATAGAGGGGCTTCACATGGATTCCTAATGATTAAAAAATTGGCTATGGGGTATCTTGATGCAATAGAAAACTGTCCAAGTTACCCTCTATCTAAAATCAAAACCAAATTCTAATACAAAAATCTATCCTTCTTCTTCTTCTTCCAAACTTCTTCTCCTTCATCAACTGTAAATCCTTCCCTCTATTTTTCAATTAAAATCATTTCATCATCTTCAATTCGAAAAACTAATAATCATCGGTGGAAATCTCGATTAAAAATACGGAAGAAGCAAACTTTTCGAAGTGATGGTAATCAAAAAACCAATTACGTTTGAAATTGGTAGATTGATTGAAATCGGTAGAAAAAAAATAGGTTTGCAGACCATTTACGGTTAGGTATTTTTAGTTTTCTAACCGTAAATTGTTCTCTGAAGCTGTTACGGTTAGGAAACCAAAAATCCTAACCGTAAATCAATAGATAAATAAATTATATGTGTTGTTACGGTTGGATTTGTTACCGTAAATTGATTTACGGTTGGATCCGACTCCGACAAAACCTAACCGTAAAAATTTCTTTCAGTATAATTTTCCCATAAAAATGGATTTACGGTTGGGTTTTATTTTAGATAAACTAACGGTATTTTGTTATATTCTTGATTAACAAACCGTAAAAATTCTTGAGGTAATAAAAGCTTCTAGTTCACGGAAAGTAAAAGCAAGATTTGTTAAGATTTTTTAGGAAGAAGAAGTCACGTAGAGACATTTTAGTCTGATAGACAGGGTTTGTTAAGGTGTTTTAGGAAAAACAAATCACGTAGAGATATTTTAGTCTTGTGTAAATATATAGGGAAAGTAATTAATTTTTGTTGGGATCTTTTAGGAAGAGTAAATCACGGTCCATGGAATTCTTCATTTACTCAATTTTCCCTAAATAAAAACGGTCCCAAATCTTTTAGGAAGAGTAAAAATATTTTAGATAAGGGTTTTTAAAATTACTTGTGGGTGACCCGTTTTTGTCCTATTAAGTGACGCCCCTCTATTGGGGGTGACGCCTCAATACTAGCTTTCAAAAAAAGTCCACATGCCACCCAGTGTACAATATATAAGCAACTTTAGCCTTCTCTGATCCTTATAACTCGATCACGAAGAAAAAGCTATTGAGTACTGGTGAAATAAAAAGTTTTCTCCCAAGAAAATAAGTAAAACTTGAAACAGACGAGCAAAAAAAACCTAGACAAAGTTTTTGTGAAGCGGCGAAGAGAAGAAAAAGACAAAAGAGAAGGGTATAAGAGATAATGGAACTCAAACTCTTCGTATATCTCAATATTTTGTTGAATACTTTGCTGTTTGGCGGAATATTGATAGCTATTAATCACCTGTTTTGGCGGAACGTAATTAGCGATATTAACGGTGGATATCTTTGATCACTGATAATGCCAAAAAAAAAAACGCTTAATTTATCAATTATCAACGGAATCTTTTAAAAATATTTATGCCAATATAAAATGGGTAAATTTATTAAATACCCTTAGTTTTGACACCCAATAAATATGAATGATTAATTGGGGGATATGAAAACTAATTGGGAGATATAGCTACAAGACAAAATAGGAGTCCCAATAGCAATTCTGGTCACCCCTTATGTAATTATTTTTTAATTCCTAATTTACCCCTCACTAATTAGGTTTAGTGGTTAATAATAATTAGTAAAAAAATCTTAAGTATTTGGGGGATAGATTAGTGTGTATTTCTATTTGTGTTTGGGTGAGAGTAGAAGGAGGAAAAAATATTTGAGAGGAATTTCTTTTTTGAAAATGGAAGATGATTGTGATGAGAGAATTACCGCTAATAAGAGGTTGAAAAATTGATTTTTTTTCTTTGAATCCACCATTGTTGCAGCTGAAAAAGCTTGGTGCCGGCATGGTATTCAACCAAAAACCCATGCGGGCAATTGTTGGAAATTTTTTCTTTGAGCTACGCCCTCTCGTTACGATTTTTTTCTGGTTTTGATCTTCAGAATGTTGATTTTTTTTCGGTTTTGAACAGTGTGCCGGCATGGTAATCTAGTTTTCGAGCATGTTGCAGGTACATGTTCCGGCATAGTATTTTGCTTAAATTTCTATGCTTAACAGGATGAAAAGTATCCGAATGCTGATTTTTTTTTCACTTGACTACCGGCATTGATAGGAAATTCTCGAGCATGCCGGGTATCATGTTAGGCATATGGTCTTCATCAATTACCGCATGGTCTTCATCACTTCCGTTTTGAATTTTTTTCTCGGTATTAATCGGTCCCACCGCTTAAGATGGTCGCTGATATGAAGACCATGCTGGTATTGTTTTCGGATAGCATGTTGTTTTATTTTCTATGCCTGGAAAACAATATCGGCATGGTCTTCATATCAACCGTCCATGCTCGCATTGACTGATTAAAACTGTAAATTCAAAACGGAGTGATGATGACCATGCCGGAATGATGAAGACCATATGCCGAACATGGTACCGGCATGGTCTTCATCAATTCCCGCATGGTCATCATCACTTTCAAGCATGATCTTCATCACTTCCGAATTAAAAAATTGGTTTCCAAAGTGAGGAGAAGAGAATTTGATATAGAGTGGGGGAGAGTTTAGAATTTGAAAGGGAATGGGAAATATTTGGGTTTCAAAGCTCCACCCTAAATAAGATTAATAAGAAGTGGAGATGGAAATGGGGGATATGATTTTTGTTTTTTGATTTTAAGTTTTGATTTTTATTTTGTGGGAAGGGTATTTTAGTATTTTCATAACCAATGGTCACCCCTTAGCCGAAATCATGGGTTGGGGGAAGTAATTCATATCCCCCAATTAATTCCCATATCCCCCAATTGATTATTCATAATATACCCTTATACAACAATATAAATACCCCTATCATTTAAATACCTTATCCCTTAAAAAACAGATTACCTTAATACCCTCACTTATAATATTATTTTCCATTTAAAAATTTTATCCATTAAAAAATAAATTTTCCTATTATTTCACATCCACCAGCAGCACCATTTCACCACCACCAACAGCACCACCGCCACTCCGCCACCACCACTCCGCCGCCACCACCACTTACTAAATACAACCACCAATAATATTCCACCACTGTCACACACCACCACCACCACTGTTGTTGCCGCCGCCATTAATATTAGGTGTCAACAACTGAAGTTGATCCAAAAATCAAAAGTTCAAAAATATTTGTCAAATTTGGTTGTTGATTCCATTTTTCCATTGTTGATACACAAACATTGGTTGTTGACTCCCTAAAACTAAGGTCAATTTCTATTGTTGATACACAAATATTTGTTGTTGATTCCATTTTTCCATTGTTGATACACAAACATTGGTTGTTGACTCCCATAAACTAAGGTCAATTTCTATTGTTGATACGAAATATTTGTTGTTGACTCCTTACACTAAGATTAATTTCTATTGTAGATACACAAATTTGGTTGTTGATTCCATTTTTCCATTGTTGATACACAAACATTGGTTGTTGACTCCCTAAAACTAAGGTCAATTTCTATTGTTGATACACAAATATTGGTTGTTGATTCCATTTTTCCATTGTTGATACACAAACATTGGTTGTTGACTCCTAAATAGTTGATGGAGTAGTATTCAACAACTTGTCGTCCAACCTCACCACCACCACCGCCCAAGACGTACAACATTTCCAACACCACAAAACAACCGTGAATCACCATTATCTTCATGAACAACTTTAATTAATCATTCCAACCACAGCCAACATAATCTCCATCATCAAAATTCATCCTGTCTAACCTCACCAGCATCACCAACACCACCAGCACACAGAATATCCACCAACACCACAACAACCATAACCACCACTATCTTCAAGACTGATTTTATTTCATCATTCGAACCTGAACCAACATAATATTCATGGTGATTTTATCTACATACTACCACCACCAAAGCGAAACTCAAACTAGAGAAAGAAGATAATCAATTGATAGATTGAAATACATACCTCCTTCATCAGCCGCCGCCACCACCATCATTGTAGATCTGGTATCTTCCTCCACCACCATCATCTTCTTCTAATTAAATGCAGAGATTTGATATCCTCCTTCACCACCACCACGACCTTCACCTCTATTATTTGAAACTAGGGTTGCTGATGGATCTTAAATTCGAGCTTGTTACTCTATCGATTGAGAAGAAGAACTTTCAATTGAAAAGATAAACCCATTAAATCTATAAGACATCAAAAGAAGAGGAATATTAACATTGATAATGATTATCAAGCTTGATGTCCGAATCTAAATCGTGAAAATCGATCTAAATCGCCAGATGCTGGCTTGTGATGGATTTTTGAAGCATAAGAGGTCTTTGCCGAAATCGATGACGAGATCGGTGGAGGTGGTGGCGGAGGCGACTCTAAAGATGTACTGGTTGGTTTAATGAATTTTTCATGGTGATGGTGATGGAGATGATGGTGTTAGAGATGGAAATGGTGGAGACGGAGACGGTGGTGGCGATGATCGCTGTCGTAAGCGTCAAAAATAAATTACACTTTCTTACTACTCAAAATATAAATATAGCAAGGGCAAGAAAGGATCGTTCCCACAGAGAGGTCTTGGTTGTCAATATGTTATGGTTTCCTATATAAAACACCGGGGGTTTGCTGATTTTTATAAACGGAAATAAATAAAAGCAAAACAAATAAAAGTAAACACGCAAATCAAGGATGTGAAAATATTGGATAAACGTTTCATCTTCAATTGTAAACAAGTTTTTTAATATATGAATAGAATTCGTATTTAATCTCTCTATCATCAAAAGCCATAGAATACCTTATTGCAAGAATACTCAGTAATTTCCTAAGTCATCAACACACACATTAGAGCTGCGTATGTGAATTCTACCTAAAGAATAACCTAACGCCTTGCGCTAATTAAGTTCAATTTTCTAGGAGCATTAAGTTTCGAGAAATAGGCTAATCAATGCAATTGTAATACATTAAAGCAAACAATTCGGACAAAGGTCAATTTCTACATATGATTACAAGGATGTATCACTACAACCTAGAATCATATCATGCTACTCGTATTCAAGGTTATCGCTCGATGAAAACCCTAAAATAGCTATAGATATGGATGTGAGTTCAATCAATTCTAGACTTAACTAAACAAACATTCAATCATATTGCAATACATCAATCATGCAATTATTATAACCCGTAGAAATCATACGATAATATTGAGAGAAAACTAATTCATAAGAATCATAACTTGTTTTCCAAAATCCAACTACATCTTTAACCAATAATAAATCAAGTACTTGTGTTTTTGGAAATCATCATAGAAAGTTTAGAAGAACCTATCATGTGAAACCCTAGAACAAAAGTAGAAGTCTCCCTAATGGAGATATATCTAGGTTTAGAGAAAAAGTTCTATTTATATGCCTCTCCCAAAAAGGATACCCAAAGTAGGTCAAGTCTTCTCCAAACCCGTCTCAAATTAGTCCACCAAGCCCAGGAGTGAAAAATATGTCTCACGGAATTTTGGGTCCAAAAAGCGTCACGGAACTGCGACGTCATCGCTCGGATCCGGTCACGCCTTGCAGGAATCCGGCCACCGTAAAACTTTCTCAAACCACTTGAAGTCTTGGAAGACGTCACCGGGAAATTCTACACTTCCAGTGGCTCGCTTTGCTTCTCTGCGGTCCACATTCACAAAAACCATTTTAGCCAATTCCCATTTCTTGCATGGGGTAAACGCGCCTAAAAGCGTGACTCGTAGCTCATATGTCCGGCCATCAATTCTTGCATCCGACTCATACCCCCCTCGCGATTCACTGAAATATTGCGATCGACACTTTAACTTCCGCAATCCGACATCCCGGGCTATGCTCACCGGCTTACCAATTTCGCTCCGTTTTTGTGGCTGCAGTAGTAGCTTCAAAACCATCTCAGGCCATACTTCCATACATAGATCTAGGAAATTTTAGCTTTCAATCTGTTCATTCATTCATTTGCAATCATTCACCTCCTTGTTCTCGCAACAGCTCGACAACATTACAGAATCACAAGCAACAGCATCAGTATCCAGCTCCAATTTCAGTGCCATTCTGTAGCTCAAACCACCTGACATTCCATCAATTTGTAATTCAGCTCACTCCACCAGACTTGGTGCCCTGCAATTGCAACCTGTCCACAGCTCAGCGACTGCACCTGAATCGCACCATCACCTCTCATTCGAGTCTCGGCGACAACAACTCAATGGCAAGCAGCGACTCATATGCTCAATGCGAGAATCTCTCGAATCATGGCGGCAACATCGCGGTTTAAACGCCATCATATCCTCGGTTCCTCTTGCCTAGCCACCACCATTTGCACCGCTCCGCTCATTCTCATTCGGCTTTAATTCAAATCATTCGAGCCATTCCCTGTAATACAGCACCATTTCAATTTCGTTCATCACCACCTACAAAACCACCACCAACACAAGATCCATCTATTCAATTCGAAGTGCTACCACCAACATTTGAACCGATTCTAGCATCCCTAGCTTCACATCTTCTCACTCCACAACTAACATAAGCCCATTAGCTCAAATACATAAATAACTAACAACGAACAGCTGGCTCTAGCCATTGCCACGATAATCCCGGCCGTTGCATCCCTTGCGCCCCGAACCATTCCTTCTCGATCTACCATGCCATCGATCGCGGCGTTTCCGCTCCATTAAACCCATGACTTAACCACGGTGCTTGAGATATTTTCTCGAATGTATCCATGGCGCAAGTCTTACTTGGGTACTCGGCTTACATTTGTGAGCACGGGATTCGAAAAAAGCGCAATTCTCCATTCCTATATTCATTACCAGCAACACCATGTTACAACTACCAAGAGTTCCTCTGCACCCATTCTTTGCTCTTCATCTCAAGCCACTATCAGCTCCATGCCATACTACATTTCCTGTATTCTGCAACCAACACCAGCACCAAGCATTTCACCCCACAACATTTCGGCTTTTCTCGGCTCGGACTTGAGCCATTTTTCTCGAGCACAACTCTTGCTCACTTCTCGGCTCTTGTGCTCTCACTTATCTCGCTTCCTTTGAACTACTCAATCGGTGCGAAATCTTGCAATCTACACAAGCTATTCATTTGCACCAACATACGGCCATTCGAGACCCACTGACTCAACTTTTGTCACTGCCAAACCACACATCATCATTGCTTTGCAACCTTTCCAACACCACCGATTGCCTCCCGCCGCACCAACATCGCTTCTTCCCTTCAACTCCTGTCACAAAGAAGCAACACTCACTCCCGTAACTCGACATTCATCTATCTCATTGCGGTCATCACTAATACCAGCCTCCTCCCCACTGTCATCCCATCACTTCACACAACATTGCTACCTTTCTTGTGCATCTCTCGCCATTATTCCTTTCTTAGCTCAATTAACAACAAACTCCCATCTTCTCGGGCCATCAATTCCACTTCTAAATCTGACCACAATACATGACCACAATACCGGGCGACAAAGATGTCTTAGGCGCATTGACCATGCTCACAAAGACCGCTCCCTTGCACAGTTGTGATTGAAGTTGAATTGGTCAGTCCAGTCTTTCAACAAACACCGTGTGTGCCGGATCTTTTGGTAGCTCCGTTTCAAGCTTGTCAAGACTCCTACACACGCTCCTTCCCCGCATATTCATACAAAAACCCATTCATTATAATCATCAAAAGCATCGTTCTTTCTTGTAATAGCTTGAGTTTCTTCTCTCGTATTTCTTCTTGTTTGCTGGCCATTCTTTGTTTGAACTAAACCCAGAACTTCCACAATTTCGACACCCCGAGCTCGTATCCTTCTTGTAATTGAATTCAACTCTCTCTCTCTCGAACCCTTGATACTCGGCTATCGAGCCCAAATTTGTATTTGGAAGGTGGAACCGGGTGCGAGCTCGTACTGAAATGAGCTGGGACTTGACTGAACTAGGGAGAAATCTCGACCTAGCTTTAGTCTTTAAGTTATAGAATAGAAGTTGGTGGCAGCCCCTTAGCAAAGAACATTGTCTGCCTTTAGTGAATCTGTTAGCAGGTTGCCCCTTATCCTTGACTGGGCTCTAAATAACACTTCCCTTTTAACCAAAATCTGGCTACCCCTAACATGTGGCTGGGCTCCCATTAGTATTAGCCGATGAAGTGGCCAGGTTTACCATTCCGAGTTCTTCTTTTGCCCATAACTTCTTCATACGAACTCCGAATGACCCGTTCTTTCGCCATTGTCTTCATCTTCTCGTCCTCTACACAATGAAAAGTAAAATCTTGTATTTGAACGAGTTCTAATTGGTCTTTTTGCTCCAAATGACTCCATTGCACCTAATAAACTCAAAAGCACACATAAGATACATAATTTACAAGAAAACTCGCAAAGAAAGCATAAATACTAGATATTAAATACGGTGTATTCTACACCTATCAGGCGACGAACAACAACATATATCTCCACTGCAGTTTACGAAGATGGTGTTCCTGAATCTGTTTGTGGCGACTGAGGAGAAGGTGGTGGTGGTAGGGACGATGAAGACGATGATGGTGAAGTAAAAAAGGAAAGAGAGAGAGAATTGAAATAAAAGAGGAGATGATATGGATGTAAGGGTATATTTGTAATATTGTCTAATCCTTAATGGACCCCTGATGGGCTTTGGATGGAGAGGGGTATTTTTATTGTAGGATAAGGGTAGTTGTGTAGCCCGTCGGATTGAGGGCAATTATATAATTCCACATATAAAATCATAATTTTTTTTGCCAATTATTAATTAATTAAATAGGGTTAATTTTGTCATGTTAAAAATGTGAAAATTTAAATTCAATTTAAACTATTAATCTTAACCGTAGATCTTATGTTTTGGGCTATAGATATATACTATTTTAATGACGGGTTTCTAGAAGAGAGAGTAACCAAATATGGGTTCCTCAGAAATTTCCACTAATTCTAAAAACGAAATTTTACATTCAAGTAATAATTTGAACATCAATGTATGCCTGTTGCATGCCAATTTTTCGGAGTATAAAACTTGATTGACTTAGATTTATTTGCAGCTAATCGGTACAACAACTCTGGTCTAGTGGCAACAAATAGCGCTTTAAAGTCAACATCTTCTTGCTCCTCAAGGCTGATTGTTTTTATTTCGTACCCTAGATTTTCAACATTTTCAGCATCTTCAAATTTTTTCGGCCAATATCATCAAAGCCAGCAATTTTTCATCTTCGCACTGAGATTCCTCCTATTGCACCAGGATAATTTCTTGCACTTTCTAAAGCAACATTTAGATTTCGTCGCACAATATTCTCCAGCCTTGCTTTAAACATTTTTCCGGGTCTTCATTCTCGATCATGACAAAATCTTGAAGACTCAGAAACTGTAGCAACAACTCCATAAGGACCATAACAAACACCAAGCGATATATGTAGAGCCGATCCTGAGTGTCGAAGGGCCCTGTGCGAACGTGATCATAGGGCCTTCATAGTGTCAAATTATTTTTTCCATGATAATTTTTTTTTCAACTAATAAATCATTATTTTTAAGTTAAAACTTGACTTATGCAAAGACATGAGTCCATCACTAGTCCTTAACATATATGCACTCAACAAGTATGCGGAAAATGTTTTTGAACGTTACTATGGTTTGCATTCGTAAGATAACTAGATCGTTTTCAAATTCTAGATACTAAATTACATTTTGAATAGTGAATTAAATATTAGATGTCAGTTTTCGTACGTAAATTTAAAAAATAAGTATAACGTTAATCTCACATTTCGTAACTGAAAAGGGTTTCAAATTTAAACTAAGTTCTATATTATACTCTCACATTTCGTAAATAAAAAGGGTTTTCAAATTTAAACGAAGTTCTATGTTATACTAGCTAAAATTATAATCAGGAGCATTTGACAAAATTTTATAGACTCAGGCCTTGGTCGAATCTCTCTCTCTAGGTTTGTTTTGTCAAAATTTTAAATGTGCCAATGAAATGGGCTTGAGTATTAATGTGTCCACTAGTAAAAAATGGCCCTAACCAGAGCTGGGCCCTATGCGGTCGCACACCCTGCACACCCTCAGGCCCGACTCTGGATATATGAGCCCTGGACATAAGATGCATTTTCTGGTTTGTTGCTTCAATTGGTCTCCGAGCAGAACCTAGACCCAATTTTGTGCCGATCCAAATACTAGTAAATGTTGAATGCGGCCCTTCCTGAGTAGTAAATTTCAAGATTTCTCAAATTTTCTCTGTTGGTCTAAAGTTTGAGCTCATTGAAGAAGCAATCAACTCTAGATGGTCAAAAAAAAAAAAAAAAAAAGTTTGGAGCCCAACTTGTTGCTAGGTTACCAACCAAAAGCTTTGTATAATTTTTTATTTTAATTTGTAAAAACAATAAAATAATCGAAAAGGCTGAACAACCATTTTCATGACATAACTTTGTACTTCATAGTAAATACTCCCTCCGTCCCACCATTAGATGACCTACTTGGTCTAAGATCTTGTCCCATCATTAGTTGACCTATTTCACTAATCAAGGGGATATCTCTAAAACTACCATTTTATTGATTATCGGTATCATAAGAAATATGTATAATTTGATATTCATGTTTATACTCGTTACGTAGGTGTTTTAAAATGATTTTCAACAAGACAAAATTTACGAAAATCTATGGTATAGTTTGAGAGATAAATAATTTCTAAATTTTACAAATTATCATCCATAAGGGTATAACTGTAAAAAATACTTAAAAACACTCATTTCATTCATTGCCTTAAGAATTGTGCAAACTGCAACTATGTCATCTAATAGTGGGACAGAGGGAGTATTCCAAAATAAAACATAACAACATAATTTATTTATTTATTTATTTATTTTGATAATCTACAACATTTTTTTTTTGGAAGCATCTACAACATTATAATCAGCTTGTAACTGTTGGCTAAACCATTGACGCAAAACCCAATCACATGCACAGTAAATTCCACATCTTTGTTACCCTTTCATCTCCATGGCCATTTCAATCTACAGGCTGGATCCGTGAAGCACGGACACACCGATATTAGTGCCGTGTCCCGCGTCTGACGCGTGGGACACGGGACGCGCGTGGGACACTGACACGACGCACGTGTAAGATTCCATACTCTGTTTTACTAGTTGGGTAATCTAGTGTGTCATGGAAATTAGTATAATAGTTAATTTTTCTACACGTGGACTCATCTAACTACATAAAATTGAGTTTTTATCATATAATTGTGTGATTAATGTATTTCATATACCATAACACTATGATACCCTAGATTAGAGTCGTTAACATAATATAGAAACCTATGACGATCCTCCATGGACGACCCTTTTTTAAAGGTCAACGACCCCAGGTGAAAAACAAACAGCCTCTCTGTCCCAAAAATTTTCAGAGTCGTCTTGGTATAGACAAACAAAATAACGACTCTTTGTGGCCCAAGCTAAGAGTCGTCAGGGTATATCATATTACCCTGACGATTTTTCATAACTTGGAAAAGTTGCAGGTTTGAGTCGTCAGGGTATATCATATTACCCTCGACGATTTTTCATAACCGAGGAAAAGTTGCGAAGTTTGAGTCGTTATTTTTGGTGTCAATACATTGACCTACTTTATAGAGTCGTTGGTATACATCCTCGACATTGACGACTCTTTCTCTGTGTTGTGACATATATCCAATCCATGGGAGAATTTAAGATAATCTTACCATCAACACAATCATCTTTGTTACTTGAACCTTCTCCAACATCATTTCCCCTACTTGAATTACTCATTTCTAAAAACCCCAAGTTTTCCTCTAAAACCTCTTCTTCTTCTTCTCAACTCACAAAAAAAAAACAAAAACAAAAATTAAAATCTGATTTTAATCTAACATAATCTAACCACACTAACCAAATTATTAAGTTTTAATACTAATCATTCAGGGGTAGTTTAGGTATTTAGAAAAAATTTTGCTAAGGGGTGACCCAAATTAGGTTTGGGTGACCTTTTTTGTCCTCTAGTGGGAGGCCCCCAATTAATATCTTTGGCCCCCAATCCAATTAGGATATAAACGTGTCTGTGTTCAGATGATTTTGAGTTTTGGAGGTCCATGTGTCCGTGTCGTGTCGTGTCCGTGTCCCGTGTCCTTGTCAGTGCTACCCATGCCTGGATCATCTATTTAAAATATACAGGGGGTAGTCAATTGAGATTTGTGGAGATGTTGAAAGAATTTTAGAGACTTCTAAAATCTCTTGTTAGTCAATAGAGAGTTCTTCAAAATCTCAAACAATCTCTGTTATTGGATCGTGACTTTCTAAAAGTCTTCATAATTCTCTGTTATTGGATTTGGAATTTGAAATCAATGATTTATGATTTTGAGAGACTTGTAGAGACTTTTATTACAAAACATATCATAAATGGCTAAAAAAAAGTCTCTCATGAGTAGGTGATATTTTGAGAGACTTTGTTCTTTCTCTTTTCTTTAAGGATTAAATATCAAAATATTAAAAACAATAACCAAATAAGCTACAATTAAATTCATAAAAAATGAAAAAAAAATTGTTGTCTTAGAGCAACTGCAGTGGTGCGACTAAACCTAAAGATAAAAACGACTAAATTTTAGTTTAGTCCGTTGTGTGACGCAGTGGGTGGCGAGTATATTTAGTCGAGCGGAGTTATAATCTTCGTTTGGTTGTGGAGCGGAGATATAAATTGCGCCCCGTTCAAGCGTTGATAAAGATTACGCCCGGTGTGGGGCGTTGGTAAAGATTACGCTCATGCGGCGTTCGTAAAGTTATGCCGGGAGAAGGGGCGGAGGTATAATCAACGCCTCATGGGGCGTAAGTAAAATCTACGCCTGATGACAGGCGTTTGTATAATCAACGCCCCATGGGCGTACGTAAAATAACCGCGATGCCGGGCGTTTGTATAATCAACGCCTCAATCAAAACCAATTTAGCTAATTCCTTCATCTAACTGTTAATGTATTTTAATGTTTTTCTTTTGTTATAGATATAGATTGCATATGGCAAGGGTTTTATGAGGGCATCACAAGATACATGGGCATTATTTGAGAGAATAGATAACATGGAACAAGTGGTGGATGCTGACATCACAAGTTCGGTTTGCTTCTTAACTGGTGTATGTAGTGGATCCATTTGTGTCATTGTTACTGCTTCTTGGACTTTCACTGTTCGCAAGGATTATCTGACCCACTGTCTCGCTCCTTGCTTTCTTCCTTGGATACCTCTTGGTTAGTAACAACAAATCGCATCATTTGTTTACTTTGTTTCGATTATCAATAACAAATCCATCATTCGAAAATTACAATGGTATAAAACATAAAACTTGTTAAAACATCGAGACTCATGGGGCGTAGCTATTAGGTCCGCCGGCATCGAACGTGAACTTTATCAACGCCTAATCGAGGCGTACACTTTATCAACGCCTGATGCCAAGCATTAACTATATCACCGCGCCATTGGGGCGTACTTTATATGCCCGCCTGATGACAGGCGTTAACTTCAGCTACGCCCGATGGGGCGTACATTTTATCACCGCGCCATTGGGGCGTAATCTATATGCCCGCCTCTCGTGGGGCGAACACTATATAACCGCCCCTCGTCAGCGTACACTATATCACGCTTCGTTGAGAAACGGAGATTATATCACCGACTATAAATGGGTATGGTCTTTGGTCCCTGACCAAATATACTCTCGAATTATTGTACTAGTCTGGTATTTGATCGATGGTAGGTCCCGCTACGCCTGTTTCTGAGACCAAATAAATGGGTTTAGTCGCCCACTGCAGTTGCTCTTACAAATCTCAATTGACTAACCCCTAATAGAGTATCTAGCTAGCTATCTATATAATATAACCAAATCACATACATTCACCAAGATTAACCAAATTAACCCTCCCATCTTCACCAACAGTAACACAATCACATTCATAAAGTCCACTAAATGAATCCAATACGGAAAGGTATTGGAGTTTTCAAAATCTGAATTGGATCACCGGTATCTTCCTTATTCGTGTTGAACTAGAATCACCCTTCCCTTATTCCATTCGTGTATAGAATTCGAAATGGCTATTTCTGGGCAATTTAAGAGGCAGCATTCCGTATTCCCAACCCAAACTCGGAAGAAAATGAAGCTCTTTTTTATAAATCACCGCATGGGCAAGTTCGCCTATATAAACAACCTTGGATCTAATACTTTGGAAGTTGTGAACTCAAGAGTTGAAGAGGAGTTAGGTTTGAAAATTGTCAATTTCAATTTTCTGGAAAAAGAAAATTTCGAAATTTCAATCAGATGGAGAAACCAGTTTTATCAGCTCAGAAAAGAAGTGAACGGAAGCTTCCCCCAGCACCGAAGGTAGCACCTTGGCTTGTTTTTCCACATGGAAAAGAGAAAGCTAAGTTCCATACTTTTTATGATATAAGTAGTCCCACGAAGAGGAAACCTGTCAACAAATTCATACCAGAATTAAGCGAGAAACAGTTTTGGCAGAAACCATCTCATCAAGGATGGGTAGTCGTTCTTATTCGCTGGGATGATGATCCAAATTTCAATCCTGGAGATTGTTTTCTATGGAATCCTTCCTCACTAGAAACTATCAAGTTACCTAATTTAGATCATTTTATCGAACCAGAACCAAATTTTATCGTAGATTGTGTCTTGTCTTCACCTCCTCAGAGTAGCAGCAGCAGTAGCAGTAATAGCATTAGCAGCAGCAACAGTGGTAGCAGTAGCAGTAGCAGCGATGATGACGCTGATGATAATGTAGAAAAGGATTCCACGGTGTTTTTCCTTATTGGGGATGATGGGTCTAACTTTTTTATTTATTGTAGCCCTGGTGATAAAGAATGGAGAAAACATGTATTTGTTGAAGAATCATTCAATCCTCGGTCAATGTTTTTCCTTAAAGGGAAGTTATTTATAATGGGAATGTGCGAAAGCCTGTTAGAGATCACAATTTCTACTATTGATAGTGATGATGATGAACAAGTAACCCTCAAGATAAGCGAAGTTATTCCCACTGATAACAATGTTAGTGCCGTAAGAGTAGCTGGATCATTGGCTTATTCTTGTCAAAGTGTTGTTATGGAGTCTTTTGGTGAAGTTTTTAAGATAGATAGATATCACATTCCAAGAGGTGTTTATCGAAACTTTTAACCAGCATAGATATAAAGTTGGATTTCTCCTCAATGGCTTGGGAGGAAGTAAACAGTTTGGATGACTATGTATTCTTTCTAGGACAATAATCAACTGTCTTGCTTGGCCTCGGAGTTGGGTCTTCCAGGGGCTGTGTGTATTTTACCCAGGATGGGGAAATAAGCTTGTACAAGTATGACTTGGAAGATAAAAGTGTCTCACATTGTTTACCCTGTCCTGATATACCAACCCCATGGTCCTCGCCTGAATGGCTGATGATTAGTACTGCAACACCAAGGTAACTTTGAAGAACAATACATTCTATTTCTGTTTATTTGTTTCGTAAACTCATGCTTTTCTGTTTAGCATTTCTATTACTAAATGTCTGGTTTTTCACTCTGTAACTATCACAGCCAACAAAGATCACTTGTGCCCTTGAAATACTGTCTTAATCTTCTTACTCTTTTCTTTATTTGTAGGGTTGACGATTTTAGAAGAACAAGAAACCATGTGCTGCGAAAGGAAGCAGAGATAGCCACTAGAGCAACTGTAACTAGTGTTGATAAGGATGCTGATATAGAGCATATTGGAGAAGCAAGACCTTCGTTTATGGATAACGCTGATATGGTGAGGTTGATTGGATCGACTCCATACGGTGGATTACATACATTTGCGTGCAAGTGAGCAAAAATATCGATACATGTTAAGTCTCAGAAGGTCTTCTTCTAGGACTGTGCGGACGACTGGTTTATCACCGTGGCTGGTTTTTGCGAAAATGATCAGCCTGTCTACAATTTCGTAAGCCCAATGCATAATAACGAGAATTACCTCGTGCACATCCCTGAATTGTTAAGAGGTTCTACAGTCCGCTTCTCCAAAGATGGCTGGTTGCTCATGTTAAAAGACAAGACTTTGTTCTTCTACAACCCCTTCTCGAAATCAATTGTTAGACTTCCAGATTTGCCAGATGATTGTAACTTCTCAGGTATCTCATTCTCATCTTTGCCAACTTCTTCAGATTGCATAGTTTTTGGCATCGATAGATTTGTACCAGAAACTGTTGAAATCACCTTCATTAGACGTGGAGATAAAGACTGGAAAATTATCACTACGATAACATTTATTTACCTCCCATTAAGACTAAATTGGGGTTCGAGCCAAATTTTAACAGTCCAGTTTTCCACCGCGGAGCTTTCTATTGCTTAAACTTAAATGGAACTTTGGGAGTATTTAAACTAGAGAATGGCACTAGTTGGGAAATTCTAGCCATGGTAGCCCAGCCTAAATGTGAGTTTATCTACAAGAGTTTTCTGGTGGAGTGTGAAGGTAATCTCTTATGTGTGTTATTAGGCCGATTAGGAAAATGGGTTCGTATTTTTAGATTGAACAACAATGCAATGGTTTGGGTTGAAGTTAAGCATTTGGGGCGGCATATGTTGTTTATTAGCCATACATCCAGTATATCAGCAATTGCTCCAACTGTGCAAATGGAAAACAAAATCTACTTCCCGAGTTGCATGACGATGGGATTATATTTTATTCTCTTGATACAAGTTTGTACCACTGTCTTGGGTGTAAGCATTCAGCTAAAGATTATGGTAATTCGAAGGAGAACTTAGTTTGCAGTTGGATTGAGCCTAATTGTTCCGAGACGCCTTCGGATCAGTATCTTGACTGGTTTACCGTCTAGAAAAGTTACTCTTGAGAGAGTAAATTATTTATTTATATGTATGTTTTCTTGAAGTACTGTGGTTCAGATACTTAATATTAATAAGAAGTTTAATTTTGATTCAATTACGTTCCTTTCATCTTTGTTAGCATCCTTGTCAGGGATTTTCTCTCCTTCCACTAATGTTGGTGTTTCTTTGACCATACAAAATCTATGTTCAAAATAATAATCAGAAAATACAAGAATTATTTGCTGCTGTAATGAAAAACGCAAGAATTGTTCTTCCCACCCAAGAGTTTTACGTGTAATATGGTACTCAAGAACTACAAAAGAAGTTAAACATGTTGCCTGGTTCTTGAATGTGGCTACAAAAGAGTTATCCAAAGAATTACCCCAGCAAAATTTCCTAAAAGTAGCAAAAGATGATGCCATTATCAAGGCATCAAGAAGAGATCAGGTGGGAGCGCTTGATTCTATTTAAACAAAAGTGTAGTAAGAGAGAGTCGTCAGCATTAGATCCAAGGGAAAAGCGATTTTCTTCTTCTGTTGACTTGAGTATGTTAGTCTACTTACTTTTCTTCCTCATCGTCGCTGATATCCACGATTTCTCCGTCGCTGTCGATCTCGACAATACTGTCAATCTCAACAATGCATAATGCAGTTGATGGCCTTGCACCATCTTCTTGTCTGACCAAAGCTAGATTTTCACTTGATCTGTCGATCTCAACAATACTGTCAATCTCAACAATACATGATGTAGTTGATGGCCTTGCACCATCTTCTTGTCTGACCAAAGCTAGATTTTCACTTGATGGCGTCCCACTGCACTTGCGAAACATAGTTAGGGCCCCTTGTGTCTCAAAACCTACTTGGTATCCAGATGCACTTGCAAAGTAATCCTTGCCACCTGCTGCAGACTTGCACTGACTGTTTACATGAGCTAAGTCTGCAAGGAAAACCCAAAGTTAGAAATACAACCTGGAACTGAAAATGTGAATTTGGAATGTTCCCAAAGGCCAAACAGTGTAAAGGAAAGCTATAGATAAATGGGACTCAACCTGGCCATGCTCATTACTACATTCATCTGAATTTGTCAAGGCCATAAGTTTAGAAGTTGGCGACGAGATTGGAATGTTTTGGAATTCTAGTCCAATTTCTTTGTTTCCAAACTACTCGAGAAGCATGCCAGAATAATTACTGTTGCTTAAACTCATCCTCATTCAATTTGTAATGACAAATATTTTCTTTCAGTTTAGTTTTCAGATATTCTTTTATATAGTTTTCTTTGATAATCAGAGCGCACACTTTCTAAGCTCAATGTTTCCATAACTGACAATCACCCATCCTGAATGCTATTATATAAAGGAAAATTCTATGGTTTTGTCATCAAATTCTTTTTCATTAACGCTGAAGATTTAGTTGAACAGGGTAGTTCAGGCAGACATTTCGAATATAGTAAAAAGGAACAAGTGACCTCTAACAGCAGGGTATGCTCCATATGAATGCAAACACAGACAAGACACTGTAAAATATCCAACCATGTATGCATCTACATGAACACATAGAGAAACAATGGAATGGCGCGAAAGCTACACTAACAAAAGTCATACAAATAAGGCACTAAATAAAAAGGATATGAATGATACCTGAGGCGTGCACACCATCGGGAATGTACTTGCAGTGGAGAAGAAGGTTTGCAACTGGCAGGTGTAATAGTAGCATTTGGACATGTTTCAGTTCTAGTCAGGTGAACTGCATTAGCTACACAGACTGCGCCATCGGCTTCCCTGCAGGTTTTTTCACAAATTAAGCTCCGCCCATGAGCCTCTCAATGTTGAATTCTCTTCTTCCACTTTTAAAAGCCGCGTCTCCAGCTCCATAAACCTCTTTGTCAAACTATCAATCTTTTCATTTTCTGCTCTTATGTTCACATCCTCCAATTTCCTGTTCTCAGTATTGAGCTGAACACACCTCTCTATTTCCTTAGATTCCAGCTTCTCAATAACCTCCTCCAAGACACATATTCTTTGCTGTGTACCCCTCTCCCTTTCATACATCACAATCCTTTCTTCCATTAAACCCTTGATATGCTCCTCCATTCCAGTGCACTTAGTCCTGTACTCTTGGCACTGATGATCAAGACCGCCGTTTATTGCCAGTAGGTTTTTCAGTTCCGTTTCCTTCTGTACTAGCTCTGCGACAAACCTTGACACTTGTTTCTACAATCCTCCAATTCTTTTTCCAGTCCAATCTCCACGATCCAGCGAGACAGTTTCTTCAATCTCAATTCCATACACTTCATTCTCAAATCCTCAATTTCACCAGCATCTCTTTTTCTTCCCCAACTCCAAATACTCAACCTCTCTATTGAGTTGAACATTCCTTCTCCAAACAATTAATCCTCTCTTGTTGGGTCTTCTCTCTTTCACTTGCTTCCTTCTCTAGAACCACAGTCTTCTTTATCAATTGTTTACACCTCATCTTAAGCAAGTCCCCCTGAACCTCCAAATCCAAACACTCATTTTGTAAACCTTCAATTTCCTCAATTGCTTTTTTGTTTCTCATACTTCAAAACATCAATTTCCCAATTGAGTTGAACACACTGACATTTATCCCTTTGTTCATCATCTTCCTTGATGTCTCTATTCTTTCTCCTCCTCTTGTAGACTATCCATTATCATCATCATCTTTTTCTGAAATTTCTCTCTTCTTCTCAAAACCCCCTCAAACCCTTTCTTCTTTACTTGTTGTTCCTTACACTCTATATACTTGTTTTTCAGGTCAGTGTAGTGGTGTCTTAGAACCAAACAAGTTACCTTCAGTGTTCACTTTCCTCCTCTGCTCTGGTTAACTCACTCTCTAAATCTCTACTAGTAGTACTTCTACCCATTTCTAAACAAGTTGTTTCTCAGGTTTTACAGAATAAATACTAAAAGGGCAGCTCTATAATGAAAGTAAGAAAAAACAAGCAAAACATAACTGATAATGGAAGGAAGGAAAAAAAAAACTTACTCAGAACAGAGATGAGCTTGAGTGATAATGGAAGGGGAAAAAACATTTTGAGTAAGAAGAAGAGATGGTGGTGGGTAGATATAACTAGACGATAAAACACTGATCTCTGACAAACTGAGCAGAATTATTTTTACCTGTAATACCCTTTTGTAGGTTGCATTTTAGTGCATTTATGTGAGGTAAAACTAGTCATTATTATTTGACTTAAAGTAACGGGAAACTGCTATATTTGGCCAGCTAACTGTGCTGGGTTGGTATTAAGGATGCCACTTTGGGTGTGTGTTTGTGCCAAAATTCATTTGGCAGATGCATCCACATACAGAAGTCAGCTGTCTGTTATAGCCTCTTCTTGGCTAATAGGAATCCTGCAGCAGCACAAGCAAAGTGGTTGGCACCACAGGCAACCTCTGCAATTAAAGCTAACGTTTGGAATGGGGTTTGTGGTTGGGCACTCAATCCAGAGCATCACCATGCTATGTCAATCTTATAAATAATTCTTGCTTGGTCTGACATATTCCCACAGAAAACATAACACTTGAATTGAATGGTAGATTTAGTGAAAAAAGTAAAAACGATATAACAAAATGACTTCATGTTTACTTCTTCAAATAAGTACCTAAAAAAACTGGAAAACTACCAAGAAAGACTGGTAATATCTTATAATTATCAGAAGAGTGTCCCCAATCTGATAATTCTAAGAACACATCTAATGCCTGTTCTTTATAAAAGAAAAGTGCTTAACTTAAAATTCTCACATCTTGGGTTTCTTTAAGAGTCGTGAACATCTTCCTGATATCATTTAGTATTTCTTTATATCATCTTCTTCTCGTTTCTTTTTGCTGCTCTCAGTATCTTCTTGTGCTTCTTCTTGTTAGTCTTCTTCTTCCAGTCATCATCATCTTCTGAGTCTTCACCAATGTGTTCTTCCCAGAACCGTAATCATCTTCTTCATCGAATCGCAATCATATACTTCATCAGAATCAGAATCATCATCTTCTTCTTCTTCTTCTTCTTCAGCATACTCTTCGACGTCTAAGTAATAACCGTCTTCTTCTTTAGAGCATTCCACCTGTCCTTGCCACAAGTAAGTACCTGAATTAAAGGGACACTAAGCTCTCTACATAGGCAGAAGTACTTAATAAACATCCCTTGCAACCTGAAAAGGCCTGAGATGTTCACTTGATTCATCCTTTGGATCATACAGGATCAAATGCAAACCAGCATACCTCATCTCCTAGTCTAATAGAACCCTACCATTTTCAAAAGACCTTAAGGGCATCCAATCCCGAAACGCATCCAGAAAGCTTTTGTTGGTCGACAGTGAAAAGTTTAGTCCAAGAATTTCTTGTTTCGCTGTCCAACTGCCACACATCGATAGAAGCCTCTGGATTAGAACACATTAAACAAAGAGAACCTCCTAACACGCACAGTCTTCTGACATATTTTGTATAATCGAAGGTGTCATCATCCAAGGGATTTGGAATCTTAGGCAATGGCGTGCTTTGATCTCTTTCTCAAAGTCAAAATATATAATAGCTTCGCAGTCAAGGTCAATCACAATCAGTAACTGCTATCAAGTGAAGAGCTCCATTAATAGGCACATGAGCTATATCAGACATTCTTGAATCTTGAGAAAGATCATGTGGGAATTAGCCAATGTATCTCCATGAGTCAGATCTTAATGTATAGATATGAACCTCAATCCTAGGTATGTCTATAAGATGCTACAAAAACCACTTTGAAATCACCACTCTTGTCATCATGGCAAATCCGTATTCCAATTTGGCAAATGTGCGAAGCGGAAACGAAGTTCTGGAATGGGTAATTTCTTATACTCCTGAGTGGTCGGGTTCCAAAGGAACAGAACCTTTTGTCCCACCAGAACTTATGCAAACCAAGCCATTACAAATACCAAAAACCTGAATTCACTTTTAGACCTTACAGGGCAGTTAGCTTTCACGGGGACGATTAAATATAGAAGATGTTGGATCATAACTCATGGTGTAGATGTCCTTACCAGAATTAACCAAAGACTAAATTTGTTCTTTCCGGTAGCATGGTTTAGGTGCTTTTGAACAAACTTGCGGTCTTTCAACAACTTGCACCATGCCTTGTTTACACACCTGAATTGTAAGATCGACTTCACAGGCAACCCTAGCAAGGATGTCCATCATGATATCATCTGGGAAGTTGGCCATTATAGCTGTTACAGATAAGATGACATTACCACAAATTAGAAGTATCGCATTAATTTGGGTCTTCACTTGAACCTAGGAAATTCAATTAAGGATCATCAAAAAATGTAAAACACCTTATGATTTTGAGTCCTAGAGTCTTTGTTAAACAGAAAAATAAAAAATAACAGCAACCAGTTCTTTTATTGTAGTTCTTGCTTTTACTAAAAGATAGCAAAACAAAAAACAAAAAATTGCCCACTGATATTCAAGTTTAATTATCTGTTCAAGGATGACGATTCATAAATTAAGCCCTGTCAAACCCAATATTCCTTTTTGCAGTTTCCAAATAGGTTCATGCTCAATTAGTATTCATGACACCAAAGACGAAACATAATCAGCATAAAGAAGAAAGTAAGAAACTACGAAAGCAACAACCAAGTACACAAATTATATCCCCCTTGAGCAACATTTTTTTTACTCAAGAATGAAAATTCCAGTGTGGTCAAATTTCTGAAGGAACTACAAAAAAGCATTGGTCAAATGAAATACTAACACGGTGCAGGACAAATTATCTCAAACAGCTACTTGACTAGAGTACAGGAACCTCAGAATGTCGTTTCCTTTATTAATATTAGCATAAATCTTAACAAGCACCATTGATGTTTATCAAAATGAAGTAATTTACCAAACTTAATCCCAATCCAAGTTAGTTTTCTTCTATTATCCGTTCCATTGGCCATATTCAAAAACTCATATAACTTCATAAAATGTAAATTTGTCCCAAAACCCACAATTTTTTTTTTTTGCTAGATTTAAGTCCCCACACACAATTCCAATCAAGAATGAATCCCTCTTTCTAAAATCAGTGATTCTTATGGCTCCAACATAAATCACCACTAATGGGGACAGCAAGTCAATTCCTAGGGTTTTGTGATTAACCGAAGCAAAGGATTTTCAAAATACGGGTTTTGAGATTAACGGAAGCAAAGGGTTTTCAAATACGGAGAAGAAGGAGATAAACCCTTAATCCGAACACTAACAAGATAAAAGAGAGAAAGAGACCGATCATGAAATAGCAAAAGAAACCCTAGATTTTACCATATCAATCCAACAAATAAAATAACCCATTTACATAAAAAGAAGGCAGGAAGGAAGAGTACCAGCAGGAATGTATTGAATGAGTACACACAAAACCAGAAAAATATTTAAGAAAGGCTTTATCTGGATGGAAGGAAAAGGAAGGAATTAGGCTAGGTCTAACCGTGGTCCAAGATTCAAAGCTATTTACTTGGATCCACGTCACCAAAATACGACGTGCGGGCGCAATGGGAATCCGAGATTCCGTGTTGATACGCATTTTAAAACTGCGCAGCGCGCAGTTTGTAACTGCGTTTCCTAAGAATACTCAAAAATGCGGTTTCAAATTACGTCTTGAATGTGTTGACCGAGGTCCATGCTGCTTGATTTGCGCTAGCATCGTGTGCGTGTTGAGCCAAGGTCGCAGCGCGATCTCAATGCGTGTGGAACATGTTCTCGTAAATTATTCTCGACACGCATTTAGGAGCGTGTGTGATGCTTTTCGATGCGCGAGTTTCAAAGCTGCGTTCCTTATGTCACTTAACTGGATCCCAAGTGAGCAAGCACTCATTGCGGATGTGAGCCACTGTTCCGCAGTTTGCGACACTTCAATAGTGCCTAATCTTGCATGTTTGGAGGCCATTGTACCGGTCTTAGTGATTCATAAAATATTTT